>JAODLC010000043.1:6758061-6786208 GCA_026781145.1 Hippopotamyrus pictus | reverse complement strand
GAGAGAGAGAGAGCGCTCTGGAAAAAATTAAGGGACCACTCCATATTTACTAAGAATCTGTATTAAAACCTGAAAAGTGGTCCCCACAATAACAGGTTTTTATTACATTGTGGGGAACATTTGGTTATATATTTAATATAAACATAATCTACACCCCCTCCCCACCCAAAAGCATTTACACAAATTTCATGACAGAATCTGCTGATGTTGGAAAGGTGTCCGTTCCCATCTTCCGCTCTTGAAACTTAGCCATCTGCCAACCCTTCTCCCAGGCTGATCGCCTCCCCCCTCACTGTACTGCATTTGTACCCTAGCAACTGGCTTTGTGTGCGTGCCTGTTAGAAATGTGGGTGTACAGCGCTGGAGGCTGGATCCTGGATATGAGGCGTTAATGGCGGAGCGCCGGTGGCCTGGAGATAACATGTTATTACAGAGGAGGCGGGGGGAGCAGTGAAGGCGTCACATACCGGGCTGAGATAGGATCTGACCCCCCCGCCCCTTCTGGTGGGGGAACAGTAATACACAGAAAAGAAAACAAACAGAAATAAGAAAATAAAAGGGTCTGGGAAGGATGCCAAGGGTCTCTGGTAATATGTGTACTTTCATTTGTGCTGGAATTGCTGTTTGAAAGTGATGAGAAAGTGAGTTTTTTGGAAATTCCAAACAGTTCTTTAACCTGAAGCCAAACCTGACCACAGCGACAACCGTTAACCCTAACCCTTAATCATTCCTTATTCAAACTTCAATCCTCATTCTCTCCCACGTTCCAGTTCTGAGCCAAACCCTAATGGTAACCTAATCCCCAGTCCAAATAGAACCTTGAACGCAGTCTCTCGATTGCGGATCCCTCCCTCTTTCCCAACACGGTCATGCAGGTCACACTTACCCAGAGGCCCTGCACCAGCACAGGACGCGGACAATGCTGTCGTGAGCTAGGAAGCAGTGGTACGGGTACGTGACCACGCGGCCGCTGGGAGATCGCACCCGCTGCAGCACCGATTTGGTGTTCAGGTTCCATAGTGCCACCGTGCCTTCAGTAGGACGGAAAACAGGGTTTAACACAACCTAATATCTGATAAGCCTGGGTTATGGTGTGGCTCAATGGGTAGCACAGCTACCTATAAGCTTGAGGGTTGAGGGTTTGAATCTCGTCTCTGATCTGTGCTTAGGGTTTGCGTGATTTTTCAGTCACACTGATTTCCTCCCACAATGTGAAGACATGCAAGCTAATTGTCGTTCTCTAAATTGCCCGCAGTGTTGCTCAAACCAGTCTACAGGGATCCCCAATGGGAGGGAACAAAAATGTGGACCGTCTGGGGGTCTCCGAGTAACGGTTTAAGAAACACTGCTGTTATGGACCAGCATCCTAGCTGGGCTGTAGCCCACCTTTGTGGTCTATGCTGCATTATTCAGGTAAATATATTGGGGAGAGAGTCATATCAATACTAACGAACTGCATTTCCCACAAGGCTGTGCGGTGGGTCAGTGGGCAACACTGCGGGTTTGTGGGCTTGCATGACCTTCCTGTGTTTGTGTGGGGTTTCCTTCCTCGACAAAGTTTAAGTGGACTGACATGTCTAAATTGACCATGTTGTGTGTGACTGTGTTCAGCAATGAACCTGCCCCCCCCCCCCATGTAGGGCGCCCCCTGCCTTAGGCCCAGTGCTTCCTGGGATATGCTGCCGACTCACTCGATAAGCATTTATGAAAGATGGATGGATTTTACACTCTAAAACTTTAATATCACCACTTTTCCCATGACCTTACACCTCATTGAGATACATGATTATATGAGCGTCATTAAAGTAAGGAGCTCGTGCTGGAGGTCATCCAGCACATCAGCAGAAGGTGTGTGGTTCAGCGGGGTAAGACACTGTGCCTGTGATGAGGAGGTTACCAGTTCAATCACAGGGCTGACAGAGTGATATCATCACTGGGCGAAGCCCTTAACCTCCAACTGCTCCAAGGACCCGCTACCCCTGCTTTCTCAGCTGTGGGTCACTTTGAATAAGACAGCCTGCTATGTAGAATGGGCTACAGGACAGATACCGTCATAGAAGCCTGCGGCCAGGACGTTATGAGGGTCCACAGGAAGCCAGTCCAGGCACAAGCACTGTCCGCTGCGGCCGTCGTGGTCGGCCTGAATGGAGCCCAGCTTCAGGACGGCCACGCTGTGGACCTGCGGGTTAGGAGACCCCGTGGTGCTTCAGTCTCGCTTTCGCTGTTAGCCGAGTCTCCTGCTCTAACCACGGCTCTGCTGGGGTATCTCACTTTAAAATGAGTTTCTGTGGAAAATCTGCAAGGAGATCATCTGATTCTACTGGCGAAGTGCAGTCCAGCAGCAGGCTGGGTCTCCGCGGATCAGCTCTCAGATCAGTGTACAGGGTATAATCCAGGTTGTTAAACTGACTCACCTGGTATATGTGCTGCTCAGTGTCGACCGCGCCTGTGGGAACACAGAGAGAACCGGGTTTGATTTTATGTCAACAGAGAGCGGCTAGCTCCTTTTAGGGTGGTGCACTGTGTACACAGCACACGTCAACACATACATGCATCATCAGAGACACCCAGACATATGTACGCAGACTACAGCCACCTGTGTATAGATACAGAGACACTACAGGTACTTAGTTGTTGACACAAAGACACCACAGATGTGTACAGATATGCGCAGACACTGCAGACAGGCATGCAGATACACAGACATGCACACCAAAGTAAGGCATTCTCACTCATACACACACCGCAGGCAGGAAAGGTACTCACTCACTCACTCACTCACACACACACACACACTCACTCACACACACACACACACCATTTACGGTGGTGTGCGTCAGATGACAGCAGAATGGCATGCCGTGACTCGGCGAGGAGGATTGGGACTCTCCCGACCCCAGCTGCAGACGCTCCTTTAACAAAGTCAGGTTTACGGGAGACTGAGCGGCCGTCGGTGATTCTGTGGCCGACGTTATGGATGTGCCCACAAGGGGCGGCACTTAATCACTGGGCAGGCGGCTCCAGATTTATCCCTTTGAAGACCACGCTCTTTCAGCACCGGCCGCTGATCGGACTGCCGGCGCAGAATCAGCAGCGCAAATAGGAAGAGAAAATACAGAGACTCACAGGAATGACTTCCATTAGATGGTGCCTTTCAGGTCCCAGATCCTCAGAACGCATTTCAACTGCTTACTGCCAGTTTCTATCCAGCAAAACCACACAATCGCAGGCACCTGCTGTGATGCATTTTCTGCACGTGCAGGTGGCTGGGAGAGCACTGGGAAACACGTTATATCTGCAGCTTAATTTTTCCACTTGTACATTACATCCATTTGCATTTTTTCCTACTAAAGCGATTCAGTTCTTCAGAATGCCAGCTGCCAGAAATGATTTTTGGGAAGGGGGCGGGTGACTGCTCTTGTCTGGTCACATGGCTCAATTAATGAATGAAACAGCATGTCTGCCCTGGGACTTGAACCGTCACTCCTGGTGTCAGGTACATTGAGGTAGAGCTGGTACATAGGATCCCATTCCAACTCCCCCTTGGTGGATATCGGCCTCACCAAACCTGCTCGCTCTCTCTACCCTCCTCCCGGCCTTAAGTCCCTTCGACACGCCTCACTAAGCCTCTCCTGATTGACAGCCCCGGGAGGAAAGGGTGTCAGGTAGTAGGCCGAAATTCATGGCTTCAAACACTAACAACCACGTAGCGATGCATCTTTTTGTCATTTCAATTATAGATCCTTGTCTGA
The DNA here is from genome assembly GCA_026781145.1 of Hippopotamyrus pictus. Lineage (NCBI taxonomy): Eukaryota > Metazoa > Chordata > Actinopteri > Osteoglossiformes > Mormyridae > Hippopotamyrus > Hippopotamyrus pictus. Next base: position 6,782,456 of record JAODLC010000043.1, on the reverse strand, counting down.
TGGGAACGAGCCAGTAAATTATCTCCATTGAGCAAGAAGCATAACCGCGCCCCCCCCCCCCCATGATTTTTACAGACACACATACACACAAAAAAGCTATTTTTAATTATCTGAGCTGAACACTCTGAAGTCAGCAAGCTGGGAAGGTCGGACCCTGGCCGGGTTAACCCCTTCCTCGCCGAGGGCGAGAGAAATTCCAGCTCTGGGCACAAAGGGTTGTATCAAGACTCCGTTAAAAACGGAGCTAATTTCTGCTTGGCTGGATGTGCTCAGGCCAGTCGGTGCTGTACAGCGAAGCACTCAGACTGTATTCCAGACGGTGTTAAAATAAACCCCAAACATGAAACCCACCCCCCGCCCCGTGTGTGGCCATTCAGGTCACATCTCTGCTGGCAGGTAGACATGTGAAACAGCCCCTCCCACACACACCCTGAAATAGACCACCGTGACCTTTTATCAAATAAGAAAACCACTCCCTGCTTCCCACAAAAAAACAAACAAAATCACAAATCGCCAAAACAGCCAGCAGAGGTCATTGAACAACAACGAATAACACAAAAAAATTGTTTTTAAAAGAATCAGCCAGAGGCAGTATAAAGGCTACAGCTACAGTTAGTGAACCATTAAAACACACACACACACACACACACACACACACACACACACACACACACACACACAAAACTTCCTACAGTGAGCGACGCTTCACCTTTGTGGATTAATGGGGATGACAGCACAGTTCAGACACAGAAAACAAACATATAAAGAGGTGTCTGTCATGGATTACAAGGCGAGGCTTTTCCCAGCACTAAGGGCTGCCTGGCCGTGCTGTAATGGCCCTGACAGGGAGCTTAATTACGCTTAAAGGGAGGGGGAGAAGGAACAATGCCCAGGGCTGGGAAAAGGCCGGCTGGTGGAGAACGGCACCTCGCCATTAATTAACCCCAGGCGGGGCCCCTTATCTCCTGGACCAAGGCCGGCCCTGACCGACGCCAGCACGACTTTGATGAATGTTGCACCAGGCGGTCACACAAACCCGCATCCGTGTCTTTCTCGCTGCTCTGAAGCCCCTCTCTTTGTACCCAAGCTCATTGAGCCCCATTCTCATGCAACATTCTCCCCAATGGGAAAGCTGCACGCGCACGCGCACACACACACACACACACACACACACACACACACACACACACACACACAACAGAACTGTCTGGGCCACTGTCATGGGAGCACTTGTGCCTGTCCCAAGGCTCTAAGTCAATGCCACGTCCAGACTAAACTTGAGGCGTGCAGTCAGAGACCACCACCCTCTTACAGACACACCCTCTGCAAAACGTGGTAGCTGGCTTCCCTTACCAAAGACAAATTTGACATATGCACAATTTTTTTCATTTTGTTGCAATAAAACACACATTATGCACACTCTAAAACTTTCAGGATGTCCGACTTCTGAATCCCTGTTGAATGCAGGTTAAATTATAATTAAAATTTCAATCAATCCCATGCAGCATTAACTAATTAGTGCTAATTCAACAATGCAGACAACACTGGAAACGTCTTAAGATGTGGGGATGTCGCCCCCTACTGACAGCACAGCACGCTGCGGTTAAATCTTTGACAGTATTTCATTGTCAGACATTAACATACTGCTGACAGAGCACAGCAGATCCCATTTCCTAAAAGCACATTTTTCTGCTTACCTTTCCCAGAATGCCTCAAAAATTCAGGCACATGTCTAACAGGCGAGGCATCATTAAAATAGAGATGAAAATGTTTGGAGGTCAAGATCTAATCGAATTAAGGGTAAAAACGACTAATCATATAACCTGATACAGATAATCTACTAGACAGATACAGGAAGACAGCTACATGCAGATATACACTATATTCTGATTATTCTTTGATTAGATGTGGCAAATTGTGATGTTGTTTATATTAGGGTCATTATGGTCATACTGCAGTAACATAAACTGCTCTAAAAGAAACCAGCACTCAGCTGATCTCCATTTTGCCATTTCATTCTTAAAATGAACATGATGCACCCCCCCCCCCCACCTTTATTCTGTGCCCTCCTGTAAGCCAGCAAGGCATCCGGGTGGGGCAGGCTGTAGATGGCGATCTTGCCGCTGGATAAGGCCGTGGCCAGCAGACCCAGCCGTGGCATTAGGGGACTCTGAGAGAGGAGAGAGACCGGGCGAGAGGGTCAGAGAGATTCAGGGTGGAGCGAGGAGACGGACGAGGAAGGGGCGGCGTAGCCGGGTGACGCTGCCGCACCATTTCTCTGATGGGGCGTACCTTTCTGGATGTGCTGGGCAGCTCCCACGCTCCACTGGGGCACCATTTCATGTCCCTCACGCAGCCGTCCTCCAACGCCAGGGCGTAGGCCAGGCGGGCTGGGGCCGCGGGGCTGGGGGCGAGGGAGCGGAGCCGTGATCAGTAAACGCACATTTTACGCAAGCGGGTGCGGTTTATTTGCGCGGGTTTATGTAGCGGGACATGTTCGCATGCGTACCATGTGTCGTAGGACAGCGCGCCCAGGTCCCAGATCTGCAGCAGCGCTGGCTCACTGTACGTGCCCATGATTTTGTGCCGGTCATCCATGCCGCGGTTGCAGTAGACGGCGGCATACTGGTTGGCCGCCGTCGCGCCGTCGGGACACGGGCACCACTCCATGGACCAGACCGGGCCGCCGACAAAGAAGACGGTGTCCCATCGCTCGGGGTGGGCGGGCAGGCAGCCAAACCTAACGGGACGACGCAGGAGGGACTATCCTCAGAGCCATTAAACGTATGCGCCCAACAAGTAAAGATACACTGGGATGTTGCACTAGTAATGTTACTGTCAGCTTCCCAGGGCATGCGCATGACGGTCCCTTACCTTGGAATTCTGTGCAGGTCCGGAACTTCTTTGAGGCCTTCCCGTGAGATTTTGAAGGCTGGGGACGTTTCTTCTTGAGGTAAATATTTCTCAGCCTCACTGCACATCAAATCAGTCATTAATTCTAAAATAATTTCCATTACGTTCTTTTTGAAATATGTCAGGTATTAGACAATACGAGACAGTATTCAGCAATATACAGTGGCAAAGAGCGAGTGCTAGTGCTCTAGCCCCCTCTTGTGGTACAGAGGAGATATTGCACAGTATTTTTTTTTTGTTTGACCTATACATACTCGTGTTCAGTCACAGAGGCTTATATGATTTAGCAGATGTAGAAGCAGACAATTATCTGCAGCAGACACTGAAGTCAGTAAAGCAAGCAGGTAAATGACAGGTACCACATTCTCTGGCACAACCAGTTCGCTAAACTCCAAAAATAGTTTCCCAAACATTATGCAGGCCAGTATTCTATCACCCTGTGGTACGCTGAGTTTTTTTTCCCCCAGAGGAGATCATTTCCAGAAATAAACTATATTTTTAAAATTTCTTTACAAACCCTCACAGTAACCACCCCCAGCAGTCTTACCGGTCCGTGACAGTTTTGAACGACATAATCCAGCCCACAAACATCTAAAGGTTGGGAAGTCCTACTATAAATAACGGCAATCAGTCTATACCGATCTAGTGGCACGGATGAAGTGAGCCTGCCAGCTACATGCACCCCCCCCCCCCCAACATTTTGGAAACATACTGGCCCGACAGGAAGTTCCAGTCTTTGGCATTCGGTATCCATTCTGGGAAGACCCAGGAAGAGTAATGCTCCTCACGGCTGTACGGGAGACAAGGCACACAGACACAAAGACACGCCTGGTTCATGTCTATGCTGACGGCCCATTTTCAATTGTACAAACACGTTCCTTCGCAGTCACAAGGGATGCACAATATGTTCGAGAGGCTCTACGCCTCCATGCAATTCTGGCATTTGTTTGACGTGCTGAACAACTCCTGACATTCAGAGAAGAGCCCCACATAATGATAATATGGTGGCAGAAGGAAATCGGGGGCTTACAATTCCTTGGTAGCAGCGGTGCAGGACCAGATCGGGCCCATCATGCTATTGGGTAAGCCATTGGCAGCCCAGCCTGGGTATTTGCCCTTAACCTGGGGAAACAATGTGTTCGGTTACGTTTGCAAATTTTACAAGTTAAAAAAAGGTACAAAAGATACAGTCTAGTGGCTGAGGACATGGGTATGGCTGAAAGAGGGATGGCAGGTATTGAAGGAACAATCCCGATCTGTGCCTCACTGCTTAAGCCAATAGTGACCAACTGGAATTGAAGTGAAACACGCCCTCTACAGTCCACAGTGGTTAAGGAAACAGATGAAGCTACAGATTCAACACAGGTAAGAAATGACTCCAGTAGCTTCCAGTTACCTGTTTAAGCAGAACAACTGTATGCTTCCAGCCACACAAAACATCCCATAATGCATTTGGGTAGGTCTGGCATTAATTAAAACATTTTCTAACACCACTTCTGCTTTGAAGGAACGTGAGTTTATGAAATGTCAACTTTGGGACTTTTTCATAACATTGTCCCCGCTTTATTGGTGCGTTTATAATGGTCACTGGATCACATGACTGTCTGTCTTTATTGGTGTTTGTGATGGTCACTGGATCACTGGTCCGTTTTCACAGTGTAGGAGGCACAATGAGGAACAACGTCAAGACAGAATTTTTCTGAGGCATGAACCAGCAACCTTCTGATGACAAATGTGGGTTTTTACACACTAAGATATGCACTAGCCCAGGCAGCACTCACGGACTGGTATGGGGCCCTGGGCCGGGGATCACGGTCCTCGTCATCCAGGCTAAGGGAGTCATCCTCAGTGGGCTCTCCTTCACTCTCTGCCTCCTCCCTAATCTCTGGGACGAAGTCGGCGTCCGCAATGGCATCATCGCTGTCCTGGTCCGAGCCTCTCCTCTTCCGCTTCCTGACCTTGCCGGGCTTCTGGGTCGGGTGTGCAGTGACCTTCTCCTTATCAGGCGGGCTCTCCTTTTGGGCGGACTTCCCATGGTGACTACTCAACTCCTCCACTATGGCCTGGAGGTATTTCCTGGCCCTGCAACGCATCCACTGACATTGAGCTGCTGGGTCAACAAGCATCTCACCAACTACAACACCTCGTCATCCAAACACTAAACCTATCACCTCGTCAAAAAAAATAACCTTCTGCTACATTTACAAAATCACAGACTGAACACTCAAGTCATTGGCGTGTCTGAATATCCCCATGATAAAAGGCACATATTTCCTCACCATTACTCTTCCCACTTCCTTCCAGTTCTAAGAAGCATACATTTAAAATAAATTTAACAAATGTATACAACCAGTGGAGGTGACTTCCTGACAAAGCAGTGCAGCAGATGGATCATACTATTGAAGGTTGCTGGTTCAAATCCCAGAAGTGAACCTTATCTGTAAATAGCCAGAAGTGGTGTTGTTTACCTGGTAGGTTATTTAACCTCTAGGTCAGTTTAGATGCAGCCCTAATTTAACCCACCTGATACAGATAATCAGGCCCTTCCTTAGCATCTCAGTGTCACAGCCAGGTGTGTTAATATTAACAGCTAACCTCTGCAGGGTGGAAGATCTCCAGGAGCAGGAATGAGCAGCCCTGCTCTGGGTGCTCGTGTAGCATGTATGCGGCTGAATAAGTTGGTAAGATGAGCGCACACACTCATGTATGCTGTGTTGTGACATATGTATGTGGTTCCCAGAGGGAGCAGGGATTCTCCTTACACGGTAGCCGCTCTTCTCTTGGGTCTGCCGCCCGGAGTCATCTCCAGATCCTCCGTGGGCGTGTTCTCGGTGGATACGCCGGCCTCCTGTTGCTCTCGCTCCCTCTCCAGGGCCATGGCTAACAGCTCCGCCTTCGACTTCCTCCCTCTCTTCTTCTGGGGTTTTGGGGTCAGCTCCTCATTCTTCTCTGAACTCGTACTGGGTGGCGGCATGGAGGGCACGGAGGGCACGGAACTGGCGGGCAGCCTCCCAGGTTCAGGGTGCTTGCGCGGCCGGCCCACCCTCCTCCGAACGCGGTTATTTGGGGTGTGAGAGTTGGAAGACTCAGACGGTGACTGGGTGCTGTCCAGCGTCTGACCTATTTGGGGCGCAGAAATGACTAAAAGTTGTCAGATTTACATGCACTCTCATAACACATACAAATTGAGAATTTGCACATTTCCATTTTTTCTTTTACCATGGTAAGTATTTGTTTGTTTATAAACATATTCCTATTACTTACCTATGAGTTCTCATTACATTGCCTGCATCTAATGCTTTATACTGTAATGTTTTTGCATTTGTTAAATAGACTTTGATTTCATTTTGATTACCGGCACTAACTACTGTCTCACATAAGATTCAACATTCAAGAGTTTTGTTCGTCATGCAGTGACTCTACAGTGTCACATTGAGTGTGCAGGAGTGAAGCACGGAAATCGTCCAGAGATCCCATTCAGATTCTTCAACTGAAGCAGTATATGTGTATTACGACGTCTGTTTTCTGGTAGATCACTCACAAATACTCACAAGCAGACTTGTGTTCATCCTGCCCTGTGTCGCGTGCATCTTCTCCATTCTTCACACCTCCAGGGTCCCCAGAACCGCTGTCCCCCAGCAGCTCTGTGTCATTATGCACATGGCTTTGTGGCCCCTCCTGGCATCCAGTCTGATCCTGACACACGCCCTGGACCTCTTCACCCTGCCTGCCCTCCTCCTGGACAGCAGATGCCATCCCCGGCCCGGATCGGTCCTGTCCGTTATCACTGCTGCGCTTCAGAAACGGGATGGGGATCCTCACTGACGAGAACAGCATAGTCAGTGCCATGACTCACTGTGCAGCTTACGGTTTTAGTTAGCACAACCAAGCGATGAAAGTTTCTCTGAAGTTTAAGATGTGCACATACTTCCACTATACAGTAACCCGCATCTCAACGCACGCTGATTTCATCATGCCTAATTCAATAATTTCCACAAGGGCGTATTTACTTTAAAGCGAGCACATAACAATGTGGCAGGCATGCATCGCAGAATCAAACATGGTGCAATTTTTGGGAGAAAAAAAACAGACGTAAATTACCAAGATAAATCAAGAGTTTGTGATGCCATGTGCAGTGATGTTTGACTAGCTTACGTTTGCGTCTAGTTAGAGATCTGCACGGGCAAACCATGATGCACCTTGCTAAGCAGCTAGCCGGACACTTGCTCTGAAATATATTTTTTTCACGCCAACCGTACTTTTGACTCGGTAATTTGATAAAAGACGCAAAGTAGAGCTGCTAGTCTATCCGAAAAGCATGTACGCCGAAAGGGGGAATACTGCCCGGGGAAGCGTTTTAACAACCGGCTAGCCGCTTCCAGGCTGGCCGGTCCTCCGTTCTGGGTAGGCTGCATCCCGGTCGGTCGTATTTCATTAAGCGACTGGTCAAGTCGCGTTAGCCGAAGGCTCCACACGAAAGACCTCCGCCGAAAGTGGCAGTTCACGTTCGCGGACCCGGTGGCTCAGCGTATAGAGCCCCGCTCCGGTCCACCGCCGACGCGGCCTGCCGCTTCGGCATAACTCGTTTCGAAACCCCGGGCTTAGATTCGCCATGAAAGACGCGGGTTTCCTCATAAAAACCCGCATAAGGAACCAAAAAAGTGAAATACGCCGCACGCCAGAATCTTTGGAAGCACGTACCAATAATTATTCCTGCAGGACGGTAGAACAACAGCGAGCGACGTCCAGTATTAATCGCTACACTAGTAAACTAGTAAACGCGTCCATATTTTTTTCTGTGAGATTTGACCTGTTCGCTGCTGCCCCCTGCGTCACAAACCCGACAGCGCAGCTACGCTTTGTCTGTAATTCACCGCTTCACCGCAGGTAGGGCCTAGAGAGGACGGTCGGGCACAGAAATGTACCGAAAACATTCAAGAGCATCGCACCTTTTCCCAGAAGTTGTCATTCTAAAATGCCCTCCGTATACACTGGCCTTGGAACAATGGCTGGGTACATCTCTTCCAAATCCCAGTTAAAGTTTGCTTTCTAATGCTGAGTATATATTAATAAATTGTATATAGGGAGATATGTCACAGTTTGCATGCTCTCCGCATGTTATGTGGGTTTCATCTGGCTAGTTTGTGTGTGTGTGTGTGTGTGTGTGCGTGTGCGCAGGCGCTCTGCGATAGACTAGCTTCTCATCAAATATTTACCCCAGCTGTGTGCCATAGGACAGGACCCCAGCCAAGATAAACAGAAGATAGAAAGACAAACCATATGAGATAGGGACCAGTAAATTATTTGGAAAATGCTTTATAATTCTTGATAACTGGAAATTTTAAATTTGAAGTTATAACCTTGTGATGGTGAAGAGTATCAGATAAATGTGAAGTAAGCCACCTTAAGCAACTTAACTAGGCTAATGCAAAGTATTAAAGAGACGTAACTGATGTCTAAAGACTGTATATTCATAGGAGGAAACCACCAATGTACCTTTTGTATTAGAAGAGCCTAAAAAAATCTTAAACTACTTTAAAGGTTTAAAAGCAAAATCTTTAAAATACTTACTATAGTACTTCTGTACTATATCTATATCTGTATCTGTATCTGTATCTGACTAGTCACTTTGAAAATACAATTACTAAGTACACTCCTGAAAAAAATACCATGGACCAAAGATTAAGGTTTAAAATTTGGGGTGGCCCATTTTTTGGTGTAGATATTTTCAAAAATGCCCTTCTTTTTTCTCATCTACGGCCTCCTTAACAAAGGAACAGGTTAAATTCCTGGGATTTGGATTGAAAAACTCCAAGCCCAGCAGTTTACCCAATATCTTACAAACATTCACTGGCCATGCTTATATGAACCGACCACTGTCGCACTGTAGAACACTACGCTCTCCTACAGCATCCACCTAACTATGGTGTAGGTTTGATTGACCACTGAACATTTCATTAGGAAATACCTAACAGAGACAAATGGGAGATAAAACTAAAAAATACACCCAATAAGGCAAAATAGTAGTGTTTACATGTACATTTAATTCAAGGTGTTAATCATCCATTTCCTTTACCTAGAAAATGTAACAGTAGAGAGCTTTTGAATAATACAAAATAATACAAATCAATACAAGTGCAATACAAGCAATTCAAGTAGTAGTGTATCTAGTCAAAAACAATCTAATTGTTTAAGGATAAGAGAAGCCACAACAAGGAAAATATAATTCCTTAAAAGAATAACTTTTTAGAAAATAAAACAGTCAAGCATGGCAATACGCTATGAGCATAGTCTTAAAAACTGGCATAGCACACAGGGGAAAAAAAAACTCACTGAATCAAGTGTAGCAACAGTGACTTTTCCTTCATACGGAAGGTCAAGCAGTAGAGTCCAAGTTAAAAGTGCATACATCTTCCTTTGGTTACCCTAATTAACTGCTATATATACGATCCTTAAAAGAAAATTTCAAAATTTAACACAGTAACATTAAAACAATACAGCACTTTTTCAAATTAACATACAACAATATAACGATGTAAAATCATTTTAGAAAGAAATATAGCATTTTGAATTGGTAAGGGAACATACAGTTACGTTAAAAGCTGTGATTATTAAATCTGACTTGCTGGATTGATCCACAATAGCTACCTTAGCAATGTCTATATAAACAGTAACAGCTACCTTATAACAGATTAGAAAAGCATAAATATTATCTTCATTTTGAAGCATATACTTTAACATAAATACACAAATATTACGAACTAAATCAAATATCATAACTCCATTATGCGTTAATATGCTCCACAATCCAACAGACAAAGTAAAATAATTTTGCATGCTATTGATATACACTGTATATACAGAAAAGAAACCAACTAACATAGCCTGTGTTGTGGTCAGGGGGGGCTACAAAATGTTTAAATGGCAGGAAACCTAAGCTGGGTTTTGGCTAAATGAAAAGGTTACAAGTGGAAGACAATAAAAGAAATTTTCAACATCGTTTGGTTTTGCATTCATTTCTTATTCAGTTGGGATATTAAACCATTTTCAGTGTGTCACCCGCAGAACAATGAAAAAATTTTCATAACTCTTTTACGCATAAAAGCAACAGAGACAATAAATGTTATTTAGGAGTCTCCTTGATGACTTTGGTAATGAAATAAAACAGGGGCTCATCTAACTGAATACTCGGTTTGTAGTTTACAGTGACACTCTTTTTTGCTGTAGTCTTAGCAATCATGTTCATGTCCTCAGTCTTTTGGTACATGTAGGATATTCTGTCCATATAGCCAATCACTCAAATGGTCAGTCTGGGGCAGGAATGAGCTTGGTCATTGAAATTACCGGGAAAATTCATGGTGGGACACTGTATCATTGGGCCATGAACAAAAAATATTCAATGGAAATGAAATATCCATGGTTGATTTTGACCCTAAATGCATCCCAGGTCTGGGGATAATTTAGATACCAATTTCATGTTACAACTGCTTCATTGAATGATATATTTTGCATGTACATTGTACTGTACATTTCATATAAATTAGCGGCACCAAATCATAAACCAAAGCATATATACTAATGTTTACACAACTGATGCGTTAGAGGAAACAATTTAAAACTACCTAGATGACAAATATGTATGGGATTTTCAATTTATTTTTCAACTAACTTCCTGTAGACAGACATGATGTCAAAATGAGATGAATAAGATGATATTTTAATACCCAGAATTTGCAACAGATAATGAGTAGTGAGCTTAGTTGTTACCGTGGTATTAAGCAGCACCTTAAAAGTGACCCTGACAAAGGGACCTTATCGGCCTTTAGGAGTCAGAATATCCAGGACGTAGTTCCCACGGTGACCTGTGGGTGGAGTTAGGAGGTGCTCTTGGCCTGTTTGGCAGCATTGGATTGGGCCACAGGCCTCTTCAAGGCCCATTTGTCAACCTTGGGGGGCTCGGGCTCGTCGGCCTCGGACTCGCTGCTGGAGCTGCTGGAGCTGGAGCTGCTGCTGGGGCTGTCGCTCCCGCTGAAGTCGTAGCAGTCCTTCTCCCGGCCGCTCGACGCCTCCTTCGACTTCCGCTCCCCCTCCGTGGTCCCCAGGGTTGCCTTCACACTGGACACAGGGCTGGCTTTGGCCTTCCTATCCGGCCAGCCCTTGGGCTCTGGAGTGAACCTCAGGGACGGGTTCTGTTCTGCACTGGCTTTGACACAATCCTCCTTGGGTTTCCTCTTCAGGAGCTTCTCAAAGCTCTTAGAGGGTTTAGAACTTACAATGAACCAGTCCTGATATGAGCAGAAAAATAAATTATCTAAATATTGCCCGGTGGGTTATTGGTTCAATGTTTAAGGCTCAAATCACGTTACTACAGGCTATTCACTACAAGCTATTGGCTTTTTCAACAAGTACTCCTGATAACCGGTTAAGTGGTAAACACTAATCACTCAGCTAGTTTCTTGGTCATCTTTGACATTGTTGAAACCCCAACACAAAAGTATTCAGAATAGAAAACATTTAAATAACCTGGAGAAGTCCAACCTTATTACAGGACTTTGCAAAATTTTTAGGCAGTCAAAGAAAATTATCTTTAAATGATCTTCATATTGATTTAAAATTATGATATTATGTCTAGCAAAGTGTGCCAGCTCAGCCGATCCAGATCTTGTCTGAAAGCCACCCCAGTATTTGCAGTAACCATCCAATATACTCATGCATTACTTGACTAGGCCACTGGCAAGCCACAATTGGCTAAATAATGCTTCATGAAATTAAACTAATTAAGTTAATTAATTAAGTGAGCGGGTGGTGAGCAAGTACATGGAACGGCTGAGGTGCCCCTGAGGAGAAGTTTGGGAACTGTGGTGTTCATCTAGCCATCCAGCAAGATACCAGTAACTTTTCTGAGCGCGCGTTAAGGTTTCACTTGAACTTCTGAGTCATGCCTTTTCATGAAATTTCTATACATCACTTACCTGGGAATGGATGGAGTTGATATGATATTTCACCCCACTTTCTGAGCTGAATTCTTTCTCGCATATCAAACATTTGTACTTCCCTGCCTCAAAGTCCCCCTGGACAAAGGAAACCAATAGCAATTCAAGTTACCTCGTTCATACAGAAAGTGAGTAACTAATATGAAGCTTAAGCAACTTTTTAACTTTTTTCTTATCAGTTAACCATGTGGTTCAGGAAAATAAGTGCCAATAATTAATTATCACTTGGGCAGTACCCTCAAGGGTCTGCCAATTGTACCCTATCGTTACTGGTTACAGCTTTAAACTTAAGATAAGAAGGTCCTTGGGTCAAATCCTAGAACGATACAGAATTCTGAACCACCCCAGTAATAGTTTTATTTTAAAAACATCTGTTTATGATATAAACATACCTTGGTAAAATTTCCAAACCAAAATATGAAAATAGATAATCTAACTTTTTGGATCGGGGCATCCATTGAGGAAGACAATGCTGATAAAATGTATAGGGCAATTAGGCAGATGTTTGAAAGCACAGTACCCTTGAGCAGAGTCCAAGATGAGCTTTCAGCCCAGAGACACTGGAGTAGACAGAGTCACAGCCCTGGAAGAGACCATAAAGTTGTTGCAGGATGCACCCATGAATGATCCCACCAAAACAGCCTCCTGGCAGTTTCTCCCTGTTCAAACCCAGCAGCTGCCTGACCTGGTTTGGACATTGCACTCTGTGTTGGAGCTTAACTTCATTCTTCCACTTGCGGAGAACTTCCTGACTGAAAGCAGGTAGCCCAGGTCGCGCATACTTGAGCTAGGGATTCCAGGGAACAGAAACGTAGCCATGTGCTTATAACCAGGGTTTTGAAACTTAGGCCTACAAGCCCACAGTTAGCTGCTCATCACACCCGTTGTACCTTCTTGTCATCTGGGACCAGGTCCTGCTGCACCTTCCTCTTGGGCCACTCCTTGAGCAACTCCTCACTGGCAATCTCCTGCAGGTGGAAGATGGCTACTTGGGCAGACACCCTCTTCACCCTCCCACTAGGGGTTCTTTCTGGGTCCAGTTCCTGCTTTGGTGGTATCTTTTCATCATCCTGGGCCTTCAGTGGGCTCTGCAGAAAAACACAACTACTGCTAGACTTTACTCCATGAGGATACTTGCTGAGGATTTTTGAGTTGCTCGTCCTAGTAGCAACCAAAATCACAGACAAACACAATGTTTTGGAAACAAAGATTAGCAACCAACTAACCAGCCAACCACGTAAACATCTTTCAGTGAACACAAGCCATGTTCCCTGGGAGTGGGAGCCAGTGACTCACCGGGCTGTGTTCAGACTTGACGTGGTACTCCAGCCCTGCTCGGGATCTATAGGCCTTCCCACAGTGTCTGCAGTTCAGCACCAACTTCTCCAGCTCAGACTCCTCCTTGCCGCATTTCCTCGCGTGGTACAGGTAGCCTGTGATGCTGGTGAAACTCCCACCGCATCCCTGAGATTCGGGACACAGGATGACCCACATCGACATTTCCTCCCCTGTATCACGGCCTTCAAGCTGTCTGTATTATCAACCTTATAATGGTCCAAGCAACTGGAGGAGGTGGGGTCAGGAAATCTGATTGGTTGGTCCCATCTCCTCTACAATCTGATTGGTCCAGAGAAAGAACCAATCTTTTTTCCTTTTGCCCTCAGAACATTTTTGTCTAAGCCAAAACTCCCACCAGCTAAAAATGTCAGCTAAACAAGAGGATGGTAAAGTCATAATGGAAAATAAATTGACATGAGCTGGAATGATAAGGAAAGGCATACCTCATTCGAGCATTTCAGTTTCCCCATCCTTTTTAGCACCTTTCGGAGATTTTCCTTCACAGACTGGTCATCTTGCTCGTTGTCCTCCGACATGGGCTAGAAAACGCAGTAGAGAAATGGCCGTGAGCCGGACAGGGCCTACAGTACATCCGCAGGGGTGATTCTCCAGTACGTGAAGAATGACCATTACCATGTTGTTGTGGTCCGCCATGATGTGATACTTCATGCCCGTCAACGACTTTAACTGCTTCCCGCAGTGTTGACACGTGAAAGGATCCTGTTGGATGTCGAAGAAAAAAATGAATCCATTCGTTTAACCAGGCGTGAACTGACCGTCGGTTTAGGAACTTCCCCGGTAGGTCTGTCTTTCTTCCTCAACCCTGGCACTGTATAGCGTATATACCAGGGGCACCCAACCTATTGCAGGAGATGATTATTGGATAATGCTTAATTTCATTGGTGGCCAATTGGTTGATCATGATTGGCACAAATATACCAAGGAGGACCCCCCAGTCGGCAGCAAACACCTGGGCTGATTTTTGTTGCCAGTCAGCCCCTAAATTCAACCATCCATTCATCCATCTTCCAACCACTTATTCTGGAGAGGATCTCAAGAAAATAAAATTAATGAATGATATTTTGGCACAACCGAACCCTGGTATGATAACAGGTGGCATAGATGGTCATACGTACCACTTTGCAGTTTGCCATGTGCTTTTTCAAGCCATCTACAGTTTTCCTGCTGACGGTTTTGCACCTTGGGCACGTGACTCGTCCTTTGTCCACAATCTGCAGATTCCACTGCTCCTCCTGGCTCCCTGTCCAAGCGAATGGCAACATGTTGATGTCACTGTGCAGTAGCTGTGACCTACAGCACACTGCCAGTAGATGGCAGTATTTCTAGCACTATTCTTAAACACTCATGAAGCGCAGTTCCTTCTAAAAGGGAGTGGGGGAGGGCAAGTTGGATGAGTGCCTCCCACCAGGAGTGTAGACTGGAAGACCCTTCTTTGGCGCTCGGTCTTTGGACATCGGTTCAGGGGTTCTTTCTGCATTTTGGGGCCTCTGGTTTCGTCCCGGAGGAGCTGCTGACAGATTGAATGATAAGGTATGATATCAGTCATGCCATTTAAGTATCTCACATTAAAGAAAGACAAAAAACAACAAACCACTTAGCAATACCTGACTGTTTCACTGCATCAGCCAAAGCTTCTCTGGAAAGCTTGCCGTCTTGCCTAGCCTTGCGCCTTCTCTTGGTCACGGTATCTGGGTGAGAACGACATTGCCGATTTCGGGGTGCTGATCAGCTACTGAATTACAGCACACGGGATGAGAGTGAGTGTGAATATTTCACTCTGCCAGCTTCCTGTGTCCCTCACGTGTCCAGTGCAGAGGCGGTTCTAGAGCAGAGCGTTTTTAATTTGCCTCAATAATGAACTTTTCCGAAGGTACTGGGCAAAGCATTTTAATTGCTACAGACAAAAAGCTGGTGCTAAATGAGCAGCTAAACTGGCCTGTACCACGAAGCGGGGTTACTGGCTTATCAGGGTAACTTGTCGGATTTAAGGTACCACAGTTTAAATGGACTTCATGTTCATTCACTTACATTTTGCCCAGACTACCTTAAATCCGACAAGTTCTCCCGATAAGCCAGTAACCCCGCTTCGTAGTACAGGCCACTGCTTCATGGGGTTTAACCTTTGTTTTGAAAGTAATCGCTGAATATGAAAATACTTCAGGCTGTCAATTTAGCCTTACAGCCATCTAAGCAAGATAGGTAGTTAATCATTTCCATTGTCATACACTTAACAAGCAGCACAAAAAAACAGGAAATTAAGGGAAGACCTTTTCCGTCATGGCGGGACCGTTCACCTGGGCCTGTCTCCAAGCGGGGCCCTCCACTCCTCGCCTCTGCCTGGCGTAACGTACTAGCAGAGCCCTCGCCGCCATTGGCCAGCGCGAGGTGTGACGCCCTACTGGCGGAGACCTCCGCGGGCAGAGGCGCGGGGCACTGGGACCTGGGGGGGGACGAGGAGCACAGCCACTGGCCAGGCGCCCAACGACGGCTGCAATGTACATCGCGGGTGCGACCCGGCATCCGGCATGGGATGCGACGCTGCAACAAGCCCCACTGAAGCTTCAACCAATCATAATCATTGAAGTGAAGTGAAGGGGCCACACAGCCGGTTTATGGAGTCACCAGGATCAGATCAGGCTTTACCAATGTCACAATTATTTTTCATGTAGCACCTAGCAGGCCAATAGGACTCCTAGGGACAAATTAATCAATAGTAAGAAACTTTAAATATATACATACAGACATGCAGAAGTCTTAGCTACTTCAGTCAGGACTCCTGCTATCCACAGAGGTAACGGTCACAAACACAGCTGCTTAAATACCACCCTTCAGACACTTACGATTTCCTTTCATACGTTCTCTTTATCTTCCGCACCTTCTGCTGCTCTGCCTTGTCAGACTGTAACAGGAGAGCAAAGGGGTTTATAATTCAGCGACACAGTGTTGTAACGCCTGTCGGTTTCTGGCTAGAAAAGGAGAGACGGCAGCTGAAAACAGAGGGTAACATTCACCAGAAAATGGCTGCAGGTGGGGGGGCCGTTGGTCTTTGACCCCCATGAAGAGTATCTTTTTATAACTCCCGTGACAGTTCAGCTCAGCCCTTTGTTCCTGTATACAGGCAGTCCTTGGGTTAAGAATGTAAGCCTTACCGAAATGTTGTACTTATGAACTGACTGCCATAAAGCCTATTATATTAAAAATTTTGGTTAAATATACAATGGGTCGTAATAACAAACATGCACACTTTGAGACACTCGTGAAAACATTGCCTGGCTTGTCAGTTCAAGGTACAGTACAATACCATTACTGTATAATAAATAATAATAATAATACTAATAATTTTATAATCGACTTACCTACAAATGTGACTTTAAGACAGACTTAGGGAACGGATTTCGTCATAAACTGGGGACTGTAAGATTGTAACCGATAACTGGTTTTAACGAGCGCTCTGGGGCAATAATGTTGGGATGGGTACTATATACATAATTGCATTGAAGTAAATGATACTGAAAACCATGACTGTATGGATTAAACACATAGCATAATCATAAGCACAGATGAATTCCCAGCTATGGCGGTCCTAAACTGCGGAACACAAAACCTTAATGTAATGCAAAAAATTAAAAAATAAATCCCTAAAACATTAAGAAAGCAGAAAACATTGAGAACATTTTATTAATGTTGTTGTGTTGTGTCATTTGATGACAAGATAAATTGCAGCATGTTTCTCATACAGGCTGAAATCATTGCATGCATGAGCGGGGTTGACTGATCTCTTAAACTCTGGAGATTTAGCAAAAAAAAAAATAAATAAATTAATAATAATTAAACACTGGTCTACAGGGGTATCTTTCCACTGCTCTGTCACTGACAAACTCTCCATTAGTGTCACACCTAAACAAGAAACGGTGGCCATTCATTCACATCCCTTCTACCACATCCCACCACCCTGCATTAGTAAGGGAACACTTTTAAAAAAATCACCTTTGTCAATTTATGTTTTGACACTCTCAGCCAAGACCTCGGATACGCTTCCAGGTTCCCATCGATAATATTTTGTTTGCTAGTCTGGGTCTTACCTGGCACAAGCTGAGTGACAAATAGTCCCAGAAATTAGAGAGTGTATCTTTAATGTTCCTATACGCTGTACTGCTTATGCAATTGGCTAAGATATTTAAATACAAATATGTCCCAGCCAATCCCAGCAGTTGACTCTGAACACATTTAACAGAGTCACAAACTACAGTAGTGTAAATTCATTATTACTGAGAGTTTATCCATCCACCCAGTACAGGCCTATGAAAATACGGTTTTCATGCACAGTATATAACAAAACCAAGTACACTCCAAGTCAATATCACAAAAATATTAAGTAATTTTTGTTTGTGGCCAAAGCCCAAGAAGAATGAAGACATATAATTAAAAAAAAAACAGTAATGTCTAATCAAACAATAATGATATCTAATATCAAAGTGCAACATGTCAGTACACCCTTTATTAATGACAATCCTTTTATTATATTTCTGATGACTGATCGATTTTTCTGGGCACTGATGATACCAGTGACGCACATTTCTGTGGAGAAACTGTCTGCCGTTTCTCACAGACGATTCTTTTCAGCTGCTCTTTGCTGGAGGGGTTCAGCTCCGCTGGCAGCCAGCTTTTCCACTCAGTGTTTGGGTTTGCAAACTTGCATTCATGGCGCCATCTGTAAATGTCATCCTCCCTACACCTTCTGCTCACACGCGACTCCATATCTGCACGCATCCACCTCCATGTTTCACAGTCGGCACAATGCAGTCACTGTGGTCATCCTGGTCAGGTCTACACCACGCATGCTTGGACCCCTTTCTGACTCAAATTTATTCTGGTTTCATCTGGCCAAAGAATGTGCTGCCAAAATTAACAACAATAATAATAATAATAATAATAATAATAATAAATACTCATTGATCCTCATGGAGTGTGTCTCTTTATGCCTCCCTCAGCTTGCTTTCTGATGCTGAGATTAGGCTGGCCACTAAGGGCAGCCACCTGTTGTGGCGCTGAGGGAGCTGGGGGTTAAGGGCCTCGCTCGAGGGGCCACAGACGTGCCGAGGTCGGGCTCAAACCGACAACCTTCTGATCACAGGCACGGCCCCCAAAATTCTCTTTATATTTACTAGTAAAATGTAACCTTACAGTTCTGTGCCTTTTCGTGATTAATGGTTTCTTCTTGGACGCCATCCATAGAGGTTGACTCCATGCAATGTCCTTTGCATCGTCTTTGTCTCATTACAAGTTTCTGTAAATAGCAAATCATGCACAGTGTCATTTTTCAAGGACGGCCACCGCGCCTTCTGTTGTTGGTAGGATGTCTCCCCCTAACCACTGCCGCCACTGTATTTTGGTTAATGTTCAGTAACTTGCTGACGACCTTGTACCGTCTCCCATCTCTATGAAATTTTACAATCTGGTTCTTGATTGGTCATGCAATTCCTTACCATGTGGAGACATATTGCATTAGGAGCAACCCAGACCAACCCTGGGTAAGCTGTGCTATGAAAGCCATAGTGTTCAGATGCTATAACAGAATGGTGCTACTTTATTAATCCCCATGGGTAAATTCTCTTTTTGTTATTTTTATTTTATACCCTTGTCCGTGCAGTTTGGCTTTATTAGGAATTACACGTGCAATCACTTTTGGTGCAGTGGTCCCAGATGTATTGACTTTTGTTGCATTGGGTTTCTACTTTAGGGCCCTTATTTTCAGTGCAGTCTAACATGTGTGTTTTAAAACAGACATAAGATCAAATACCATGTACTTCAACTTAAGAGTATAAAAAATAAAAAATTCTATAATTTAGAGTAATTTACCATTTTAAAGAAATTGCACAGGGGTGTACACAGTATTGTTATATACTGTAGGTTAAAATGACAGATTTGTACACTACATGCGTTATTTCATTTTAGACGTTTTCTCTAACATGGCAGCTCAAACAGACATTTAAAAAGGGTTAGAAATGCCAAACGTTTCCTTACCTTCGATGCACTCTCTACTTTTGATTTACACCTCTTGTCCACATTGCTGCTGGAGTCTGAAATGCACGATTAAACTTTAACACTAAATATATTTCCTCATCTATTATTGCATTAAAACAACAAATTCTAAGGAATAATTATGGAAACAGCTGAATTGCCTTTGTTGTATAAGAACACATAGTTTGGGAGCTTAATGAAATGTTATTTACTTCTTTGACAAATTAAAAACTTTAACAAGTTATACAGAATAGTTAGTGAAGCAAAATAAGTTAGGGGGATGTTTTTATGCTCTTAGGATTTGAATCTGCACACTCTGGCCACAGACTGATGGCTTTCATCACTAAACTGCAAAGATAACAGTACCTTGTCCATTCCCTTTGGGGTTTGCCCTTGAACCCTTCCTCTTCCGGGATGCCTTAGGAGCTGACGCATTCTTTGACTTAAGATCCATCTAAATTACACCTTACGCACGAATACGGGAGCAAACAAGTGGTCACACGAAGGAACAGACTCAACTCGCGTTTTGTCAAAGCCTTGAACCAATCCATACATCAACAACAGCGAAGACAATAAATCCCACGCCACACAATCAAACTTAAAATCAGCAGTACAAATAATAACGCTATTCTTCGCAAATTCTCATTATTTGCCAAGCAATTATTCTACTGCGCTGTCAGTTCTGCGAACGTTAATGTTGATTAGTGCAGAAAAAGCTGGCACAATATTAAAAAAAAACAACAAATAAATAAAAACGCAGAAGGCAACATGAAACTATTTCGGATTCGTTTCACCGGGGAATTTGGGTGTGTAATATGCATATTGTCCGTCTTGGCTGCCAGATTTTGGAGGACGTTACCCTATTGTCACAACAGTGTATTGTATCAGTACTTGCTGGGGGCTGGACACGATGTTAAATTAGAGAAGCACTATAACATCGGAGACATTTGTGCATGGCACCGTGGAACACTTGTTGCACCAACAAACATTTGTGCACAATTTATGCTAAATTAACAAAAACACTAAATACAGTCCGAACTCAGATATGCCCGTTATCTTTTTATCAGGGCAGAAACACAGTAGTGGTGTGATACGGTTGTAGAGCCACCATCATTGTCGGCAATCTACTCAAATAAACGCTTTACAACGTTATCGAAACAGATACAATTTATTGCACAACAATATTTCCGTCGCACGCGCAATCTCGCAATGCTCAAAAAACTTAAATTGTTGTGAATTAATGTCAAATGCTGCACCGTAACATGTCTACCCATACCTCTTCCTCGCTTTCAGATAGGTTTTTGCTCTCTTTCGTCTCGTCGGTATTGTATTTGGCTATTTTGTCCTCCAAATTGTTTTTGCTAAACATTATTCGCATCGGGTTTGCAGGGACCACACGGACACGATTGCTGGAAAATCCTTATCAGCTGTACTTTAAAAGGATGGTGATAAGACAGACCCACTCGAATTCACCATATTACCATCCCCGCGGCGAGATGACTTCATTGTCGTAACGCCCTCTATTCCGTATTAGCAAATGGGAGATCCGTCTCATTCATTACTCCATAGGGGGCGGCTCCGCGCCATCGGCCAGTAAGGAACAGCTGTCATGATACAGCCCAAAAACAAGAGCTCTGCTTCGGTGCCGGCAGAAATGGGAAATGTTAATTAAAATACAACTCCGTAGTAATTTCGGTTTTGTCATGCAGTTGGTTTGCTATGCGTTTCACCCTTGCACAACAGCGCCGATTACATCGCGAGCTAGGAGGTCATTAGATGAACAATGAACGCTAGTGAATGCCGTGTAGGTCCCACGTTTGTCTCCTGCACCACGGTTGCATCGAGCTGTTATTTTCGCTCTGATGGCCTGCTGGTCAGCCTTAAAGAGTCTGGCCACCCTCCCCTGGCCTCTTTCATTAACAGGTTGCTTGCGTTAGCAAGTAGGTGTACCTAATAAAATGGCCGATGAAAGTACTGTAGCCTATATTTTTAATTAGATTATGGAGCCACCCGTATTCTGTGGCGCAGATAGAATTTTTGAATTGTGGGGGACCAAGGATATTTTTTCCTTATGCAAAGACGACGGATGCTGTTTTTTCGTCCTGTAAGGTTGGGGGGACGGATCGAGGTCACTCTGAATCTGAAGGGGACCCATCCCATCCGTCCCTGGTGCTAACTGCGCGCCTGCCCGTATTGTGTCAGTTATAATACAAAACATAAGATGGATCATTTGCAAATTGACATAATTTACCTTGAAAGATATAATTCATTACATACCACAGGAGGACAGAGTTAATTTTCTCATATGTCAAAATTTCATGGAAATGTTTACATTTTTGTCATTTGACAGGGGATAAATTTGGGGGTTATTGCTTTTATTAATTGTCAGTTAATCTGCTGCTAAAAACGTTATTAGAGGAAAAATGTTGCCATTAAGTAGGACATAATATATCTGGATAATAGATTTAAATACACAATGGGTTTAATATGTAGCTAAATCCTCCTGTTATGTCAGTTACATCACAGTGGGGATCAGGCCCAGAGTGGGACTCATTTTCCGCCCCAGAATTTCGGACCCAATTCCACCCCATTTTGTCTTTGTTCTGAGAACAAACTTTTATAAATGATGCCACAGTTCATATTATCCCAATAACATTATTACTGACATTTCAGGCAGAAAATAAATAGCATATTGAACTGTTAAATCAGCCTGACTTCCTCAGCCTTGTCTGGCCTCTTTTTCATTTCCATCGTTTGAGAAAGTTGCAACAGAAAGTGATTATTGTGGCAACTGCACACTGCGCTCAATCAGTTCTAAATGACGAGCGATCACAGTGACAGGCGTGCTTGTGTGTTTGCATGTGTCTATGCAGAGCAGTTGTGGTCTATTGTGTGTGTGTGTGTGTGTGTGTTTGTGAGTGAGTTGTAAAATTATTTGTTTCCTGCTGGCTCAGTTTTAATTATTTTTCTGATCAGCACAACCGCTATGAGGCCCTCTGGGGATTCTCTGGAGTCTCCTGATTGGCTTCTCTGGTCCTGGTGGGTATACTGTACCTCAATGAGCTTAAAATAAGTTGGTTTGTTGGACTAGGTCTATGTTTTGCTTGCCATATGCAGAATGGATCACTGACATTTTAATTTATACTATTCAAACCGTTTTGGCGGCTGATGATCAGTCTGTCGAGGCCCCTGTCTTCGACTCCCACCCGATCTGCATTGCGCCCGACATGGGAGTCAGTTGCGGTGGTTTGGGCATCTATCTAGGATGCCTGGCAAGTCCAACTGGGAGGAGGCCCCGGGGCAGACCCAGTACACGCTGGAGAGATTACATCTCTGGGCTGGCCTAGGAACGCCTTGGGATTCAGAGGAGCTGGAGGAGGTAGCTGGTGAGAGGGAGGTCCGGACATCTCTGCTTAGACTGCTGTCCCTGTGACCCAACCCCAGAGGAGCAGCAGAGAATGGATGGATGGATGGATGGATGATTGAACTGTTCAAATAAATGCTACTTTACATATATCCGTTGATGCACTTAATTGGACTGCTGACAATAGCAGATTGAATAAAATGACTTTCCAACCCAGGATGTAACAGAAATTATGCAAATTGTCTTTAAAAAGCAGCAATACAGTTCATAAGCTAGATTTCTTTTTTCACATGTAGCCATTTACCTGCCATACTCGTGATTGTGATTATGGTCTGGCTTTCTGATGTCACATGGTCTCTGTTTGTGCTTCACGTAACCTCTGTACTGTACAATATCAGCTCTGCGGAAAAAACTGATAATGTTCGTCTGCAGTATTTGTGTAAATACTCTCAGTTTCAGGTTAAAACATCCTTCTAATTAAACTTTGTAATTCATTTCTAAACAGGCACCAGTTGATGGGGTCAGCTAACTTTAAATGAATAGTGGGATTTGTTCTGTGTACAGGTTGTTCAAGGTTAATTAATTAACTAAGTGCTCACTTGGAAGCAAACTCAGTACCTGAGAGTTTAGGGTAAGACCAAGACCAAGTTTGAGGAATAATGACAAATTAATTAATTTAGTTCCCAGGGGCTGCCCTGCTGTAGAGTTTCTGAGCCGCTAAATAAATGGGAATTAATTCTAATTTATTTGGACAAAAGTGCTATCCGAGTGATTGAGAGTAATTAAAAGCTGGCGTAGGCTGAAAATCAGCATACTCTTTGAGTCATAGGGAGAGCAATTATAAACAAGCATCATGGCCTTTGGAGATGAAGTCCTACACATTTCAGAGAATACAGTGCATTTTAATTTTAAGATAACTGACTTGTAACATGCATCTATCTAAAACAAGCTTAAGAAAACTATATGATAAACTGAATGGAGAGACCACAGCACACTTTATTCAGAATCCTGTTGATAAAACCGAAATGTCTTTTGTAAGTTTCAGTGTACGCAGTCAAATACTATCAGATAGAGGACCTTCTGACTATGATGGACTATGATGCTGAAGTTGGCTACTGATTCACAGCTTCTGATTTGTCTGGCATGTGATTTGCAGTTTCTTATTTGCTGGCTGAAGTTGGCTTTTTATTTGGATAGCAATAGCAAGCTAAAGGGTGTGTTCAGTGAAGCGCAATTGCTGCCCAGTTACTGTGGCCTATTTTGTTTATGATTTGTACTTGAGTAGTAAATGAGTCACTAAGTTATTTCTACCTCTTCAAGTAAAGTGTCACCAAATATTTTTTTTTGAAAAATTGGTCAAAAGCCATATCAGGGAGGACAAATTCATTCCCTATAATATTGTCAGTCACTGAGCACCACCCATCACAAAACATATGTCTGCTCGTTCGATCCTTGTGTGTGCCACGCCCCCTCATTTGATCATGTCAGTTTGATTTATCCTGTATATTTAAGTTCACGTCTGAGTCCGCATCGTCAGATCTGTCATTGATGTTTGTACCATGTGGTCTTTGTAGTTTGTGTTTTCCCCATTAAAAACTCCGTATTCTGGATCTCAGTCTGCCCGATACCCTGCTTCCTGTTTGCTCGCTCGACATGGATCATCACAACATACACTCACCTAAAGGATTATTAGGAACACCTGTTCAATTTCTCATTAATGCAATTATCAAATCAACCAATCACAT
>JAODLC010000043.1:6710679-6734600 GCA_026781145.1 Hippopotamyrus pictus | reverse complement strand
CCTCCCTCAGCTTGCTCTTTCTAAAGAAAGTTGTCTGTGAAGGGCAGCCACCCATAGTAGCACCCAGGGAGCTGGGGGCCAAAGGGCCTTGCTCAGGTGTGCTGAGATTGGGTTTTAACTGGCAACCTTCTGATTATAGGCACACAGGCTTAGCCCACTGAACCACACACTGAGCACCAAAAGCAAAAAAAAATGACTATGAGAATTTTCACAGCACAGTTCAGTGAAGATGTTCACTATGTGAACTTTAGTGGTAGACTGACTCATATGCTAGTGATGTACAAATCGTGATGGAATTGTTCTTTAAATCACCCGTCTAGGAGTGATTTAAACACTACAGATGAAACGGCAAGGATGAAAGGATGTACCCCCCCCCACGACTCATTGAATTGAACGTTCGATGGATTTAAACAAACAGTTCAAAAGAATCAGTTCTGTCTATTGAACAGAACATCCCATCATTATCATACAAACGCATCCTCTCCTTTGTTTATGTGTAAAAATGTATTTATGTAAATTTATGTGCTTTGTCAGACAGGTTTTAGAACAAAGTGGTTGGTTGGTCAAGAACTGAAAATAAGTTCTACAACCGAGACATTTTTTTTTTTACCAAACAATATGATTGAGAACTGAATTGTATGAGGTGTGAGACGTTCAAGAACCGAGGTTCCACTATACTTGCATATCATTTACAGTGTTGATTTTATGCCTGTTACTTCCTTAATGTGTTCACATTTTCATTTACTTTTGTGAATTAATTAGTTTTGTTGATTAACCTGACATGTTCTTCCTGCTGTGAAGGAGCAAGCCGGACAAAGTGTGGGATCAAGCCCAGCTGAAGTCATAAGTAAGTGTCTTAGGGGGTTGTATTGTAGTAAGTGACAAAGAGTGTTAATATAAGTGATCAGCACTAAGCAGGCAGACCTGCAGGTTAATATGATCAGGCTAATGCAGAGAGAACAGTTTTAGCTCCTGAGCAGCTATAGGTGGAAGTCAATAATACAGTATAGAGGTAACACAGCATTTTCTTTATGAAAATTAAAAAATGAATGCAGAGGCTGTCAGGGGTTGAAACACAGGGGTATTTCTTGGAGTTACTAAGTAAGTGTCTTAGGGGATTGTATTGCAGTAAGTGACAAACAGTGTTAACATCAGTGATCAGCACTAAGCAGGCAGCCCTGCAGGTCAATGTGATCAGGCTAAAGAAACTATTTCCTGAGCAGCTACAGTACAGGTGGAAGTCAATACTACAATATGCAGGAAATACAGCATTTTCTTTATGAAAATTAGAAAATGAACGCAAGAGCTGTTAGGGATTGAAACATACAGTAGGGGTGTTTGTTGCAGTTCAGCATTATTCCCAGAAACAATCACATCACTTCCTGCTGTACACTGGCCCACTACCTGAAGCTAAATGTCATCAGTATTGTACTGTGCAGTAAGAAAATTAAAATTCAGTTTCTGCTGCCGGGTGGCCACTAGGGGTCACTTCTTGCTCTTTTGGATGATTAGGAAAAAATTCCTGCAGACACACTCCAAAATCTTATGGAAAGCCTTCCTAGAAGAGTGGCAGTTTTTGAAACTGGAAAGAGGGACCAACTGTGCTGAAAAAACAGCCAATGTCATAAAAGTTCCAGGTGTCCCAAATTTTGTCCATATAGTGTATGCCCTAGCAGAACTTTCTAATTTGACCAGTTTTCCTTCCATCCCTTTCAGTTTAGCAAAGAAATCGGTTTAGGTCTGGGTACGGATGTCTATGGTCATAAGAATTACATAATTCAATAATTCAAGTTTTACTAATTAAATGAAGTAGAAGTTTCTATATCCTAGGGCAGTTACAGTCACAGTACAGTTCCAGTTCCCCAGTTACAGTCCCGTGGAAGTCCTACACAATTTGCAGGTTGTGCAAATACACCTACTAAATCAGGCACTTGGCTGGTGAGCTGAATAAGGTTAATTCACAAGTTACATGAATAGGTTATTCAGCTCATCAGCTAAGTGCCCGATTTAGTAGGTGTGTCTGAGCAGGGAAACCTGCAAACTGTGTTACAGACTGACCCTCCAGGACCGGAACTGGGGAACCCTGTCCTAGGGATTCACAGCAAAGAGCACAACTGTAATAATCCCTACAGCACACAGAGGTTATTATGTTTGTTCTAACCTTGTTCAAAGTTGCTTGTTTTACCAGATTCTCCTCCATCTCTTTCAAAGTCATGGTATAAATAAATAGTTGCTTTACAAGAAGTGTTGGTATAATAGATCTACAATAAGTAGCCAGGGCTTATAATAAATGTATAATCTGAAAGAAATATTTTTAGACTGGCCAAAAATCATGGGCAGAGTGTTGGCTCTGAGGCTACGGATCTGTGCCAGCAATTGGAAGGTTGCTGGTTTGAATCCCGTAAATGCCTGGAGTGATCCTGTGCCATTGGACCCTTGATCAAGGTCCTTAACCTGCAATTGGTTCATCCTGGGTATGATGTTAATCTACAAGGAGGTTCTCCAACTTTCCAGGAAAATATGGGGGTCGGTGGCTGGATTGGGACTCAAGCCCCTGGCAAAAACTCACAGTTTCATTCAGATTAGTGTGATGCTGAGGTATCGCCTACTGCACTCAGGTTCTCATCCCTGACGTGGTTTGTTGTGTGGTGGGTGCAGCACCGCGCTGTAATCAGCGCATGCCCCCTACCTCTCTCTCTCTCTCTCTCTCTCTCTCTCTATAAAATGATTATCATAACAAAACTGGTTTGAGTTTAGTTATGAGTGTCTGTGGTGTTATGAGTAAAAGTTATATCTAGAACAGCTGAAGTCTTACTCGTAAAATGTAGTGTAAGTTTCTACAGTGACAATGTCCACCTAGGGACTGTTTCAAGAGAATCGGACACAAAACAAATAAACCCTGGAACACACGCAGAGGTTATTATGTTTGTTCTAATCTTGCTCTAACCCTCTCGTGTCAAGATCTTGCTCCTCAGGTCCCACAGTCCAAGGACCTTTGTACTGAGTCGGATAAAAATCAGCAACAGATGGCTTCCCAGGATACCAATGAGCCAAACATCACTGATGACAACAAACTTCCTGGGAAGGGCACTGATTCTGCAGGAGAGGAGAGTGAATCTGATCCAAGGATGACTGTACCAGCAACAGACCATTCCAGTGGCCCCTCTGGAGGTAAAGGGTGTCTTGGGGACTGAAGGCTAATTCATACTTCACTTTTCTGTGTGCGCTTTTTGGTGCAGATGAGGGGACGTGATGTAAATTTCGTCATCAGGGGTTTGCTGCAGTCAGTGTGTGTGTAGCCCAGATTTTTATGTCAAGCTGAAACTTTGCATGGAAGCATGGAAGTCCTAAGCAGCACCACCCCCGCCAACCTGAAAAGAGGGTTCAAGGAGTATCACTGGATACTTTATCGGATGTGGAAGACTCAGGCCCCACAGTATCAGAACGAAGTGGCTGCATACTGTAGCTTGATTATAAGCACCAAAGCATGACTCTTTTGACGGACTGCTATGGTGGAAAGAACATGCTCCATTATTCCCCAACAGTGCTCAGATTGATAGATATATCATTGCCATCCCTGCCTCAAGCACCGTGAGCGAGAGAGCCTTTTCCTGCTCTGGATTTGTTATTCAGGAGTGGAGGACTCTGCTGCAACTGTCAACAGTGGACGACACTCTTAGGATTATTTGCAATATTTATTCACAATCGAATGAAGCAATGTTGATAAAAATATCACTATCATTTAGTGAGAAATAAGAACAGACTATGAAAACGTCTAACTATACAAATAGTCATGTTATCACCCACCTTTCATGAGACACTGTATCTGTGGGCATTTGCCACTTCACTGTTGTCAGCAAGTAGCTTCAGACTTTTTAGTTTTGGGTGCAGGAACATTTACATTTTATGTAATAGGTGAATGTCGAATTTGACCAGCAGAATATTAAGACATTTTTACGTCAGTGAAGAAATAGTCATGCTATCTGCTGAAGAGGTTTGTAAGTGACGTCTGATTCATTCCTGCCCCACAATATCCAAGTGGAGGGTTGGACACTTCAAAGCATTTTGATGGCTTCCTCAAATCGTTCCAGGAATGCAACAGTGTCAGCGAGGGACTATTGATTCAAGTTTGTCATGCGGGCAGCTTCCCCTCAATCTTCCAGAAGTGTACAAATGTCTTCATACTGACTCTAGCATTGTGTGTAGATAATTCCAACTGATCTCCACAGAGGTTTTGTGTGTTTTTTTAGATGAGTCTGAAAATTTGTCTGCTTGAAGTAGGTTGTGAGTCACTTCCTCATCGAACATGTTGTCCTCAGAGGAATTTCAAAAGTGCGGTGGACAGGACAGTGTTTATAATATGTGCAGCACAGCTCAAGCTTGTAACAGTACAAAGGGTCGTGTTTGACCCCTAATCTGTCACATATACCAATTTTGAGAAGTATTCATCAATGCTGAATTTATGGAATGCACTGGTGATGCCTGGCTTGGTATGTCTGCTATTTTACGCAGTGAACTGTCCCACTGTGATGTACAGAGCACTCATTCACTTAACTCCCACTTGTGTTTGATATAATGCAAAGTAAGACAGATATAGCCGGTTTTTCTATCATCCTCCATCCACGTGTCCAGGGTAACTGCTCCATTGCTTTCTTCAAGCTGCATTTCCAGTTCTGGGATGACTTTTTAACCCTCTGAGGACGAGTAAATCGTCAGCGATGCCGCGTTTCTTTCTCGTGTACTTCAGTTTATATCTCGCTGAAATCTTTATGTAGAATCATGAAAAAAACGCTGACTAAATCCGTAATCTGTCTTCTTTTCAAAACGTCCATTGTCAGAAGTATTTAAGTTTTAAAAATTATGTTAAATAAGCAAAAAAAGTAAACCATGTCATCTTACTTTGTTTTACTGTACCCGCATCGGGGGCGTGTAGTGTCACCCTCACCTGAAGATCATTATTCACATTCTAAATGGCCACATTAGCGTGTAATCAAATCACATTCGCATGGTAATTTGATTAACAAAGCAGCGGTGAAACGTGATCCAGATACGTCGCCATCAGCGCCATAAAAGGGGGGTAGGGACGTGGCTAGGTGACAATGGCTCATTCATACACATGAAAGTTGCTACATATTCAATGAAAGGAGCCAGAAATAGTTAAATGAGTTAGGTTTTTCTTATTTATTTATCATCTACACCATTTAGTCACCTTCATGTAGCCAAGACTTTGCTGATCAGATATCTGGGATCAAAACAAACTTCCACCAATGCTTACTATGTACTTTCATGTGTTTCTGCAAGTGTTCCAAACTGCATTTTGCAATGTCTATACTTTAATGTCAAATTACAAACTTCACATAAATCTGATATATTTACAGTATACTTTAAAATTAGGATGAGTGTAATGCCAAAACAAATATATAAGAAATAATTTATTTGCCATGAATTAAGTTTATGATATTGAATGAAATGTGTGACCATGCCCCAGTCAGTGAAAGTGTGTTTCCTACCCCTAGACCCTAGAGGTTAATGAACCTCCTCCACATATTTGGGAATTACACGAGAAGCCGATGTACGGTCAGGGAGGAACTGTGTAGCATCCACACAGCCAGCCTGAGCACTGACGTCAATGGACCTTTGTACTAATGCAAAAAATCCATCGTAATGTACTGTCTCAAAACATCTATTATCATTACACACAAAGTTAACAGAAAGTTTGGCTGCCGTATCCTTATCCTCTCACCTTTAGCTCTGTGGTCCTTTAAGATGCCATTGGATGGCACTGCTGCTAGGTTTTGAAATAGCACAGCTATCGACATGTTTCTTAGCGAAAACACCCCACACTTGTGGTTATTGTAAACTACAACTTATAGATCTTTTTTGCATGCTGCGAATCTATTTACTATGTTGTTTTCGTGATCTAAGATAACTCCATTTCACCCAAATAGTAGACTTTATATTAGATGACAGGTTTTCTGTAACTTTGAAATCTCCACGAGCCTGTTTGTTTTCTCAGTTCCTCACTGTCCATCTTACTGACTGTGGTTAATTGGATCATGTGATTTCAAGCAGTTTATTCTGGGAGTGCGGAAACATAATTTTAGAGATCCATTATTATCAGTTTTTTCTGTTGTAAATGTAGTTTTAGATTGTAGACATGTGTTTTACATTTTCAAAAATATATATAAAATTGTAGCCTACTTATTTTTAAAATAAGTGTTTGCCATTTAGAACCCTGATCCACTCATGGTCTATTAATTTCTGACTGCAGCTGTACCCGCAAATTAAATTTTGGGATGTTTTTCTCCTGTTCCATCAAAACTTGCAGGGTATCAATACCCGCGTAAGACTCCATTCCTCGGTCCTGGGCTTTGACCTTGTCCCATTGTTCCGCCCACATGGTCCTGGCTGCAGCGCTGCTACTGTTCCTGAACAGTCTGCACCAGGCTGCAATGTTGCTCTTCTCCACAATCTGGGCTGTGTCGTGGTCGGAGGTCTTTCCTCAGTAGCTGCGGGCTGCTCTCTTCCCTCTCCATGTGGACCCTTTTCTGGGCTCTCAAGTGGCACGCATTGACCGTGAGACACACGCATTTCAACCAGTTCACATGCTTACATGTCAGCTTGTTTTTTTCATGTTGGACAAGGCTCAGGCATGTGGAATGGGGTTTTCCGCCGAGTTCATAGCAGTCCCAAGTTAAACAGAGTTAATAGCCACCTACCACCCAATCAGAAAATAGCATTTCTGTTTCCAGGTAAATTCCAAAATACGTTACATGTGAACCTGCTGCAAGCACATTATTAGATGATTGTGCACACAGATGGAGTGCAGATGAGGTAGAAGTAGAAGAGCAAACTCTGATGAATGCAGTAGGCAGGGATCTCAAGTCTCACGCATTGACCGTGACTCTCACGTTCCTCCATTAGCAGATGTAATCTCACTCCAAACTTTTGATGAACCTGAGAGCCCTGCCTCTCCTCCTCTCTGCTTCTGCCACTGGCACTGGGCACCGCTGTCTTGCTGGAGGAGCATCACGCCTGCACTGAGGGGGGGGCTGCTCCCAGCACACTGATGGTGCCCCCAGGAGAGCTAACAGGTCCAGCGCGATGATGCAGGGGTCGGTGATGTCACCGTGTGTCCTGTCAGCGTGACTCGCAGCTGCCTCCTCCCCCTCATAACCACCCGCATGCCAGTTTAGATGTTGTATCCAAACAAAGAAGGTCAGACTGGATTCTGAATACAAATTTCCTTCCTTCAAACGACCTTTATTTATAAACTTTTACATCCATCCTTTCATGACCACTTTATAGTGTAGGACTGATGGGATCCATTAGGCAGTGTGACTGGTGCCAGCAATATAAATAGCGTTTATTTGTGTAATTGTCATGTATTGTGCAGTATTGTAATGTCAGGTTAATGTTAGTGTCCATGTTAATTGTTGTAAATAATGGTGTGTGTGTGCCCACGGTGTGTAGTGTGAGTAGTGACCCACATGTTGGGCAGAGTGAGTGCATTGTAAGTGTAAATGGCAGATGGCAATAAGACACCATCTTGAATTCAAACGGCACCATTTCCTGTCTAATTAATAGAGCAACACACCATGTATGACATCCACACTCCATTGTTAATCCAAGAGCCAAACCTAGGGAGAAACTGCACAGCTTTTATTTGTTCTTATCTTATTTTAATGCAAAAATCCATGAGGGGAAGCATCCATCCATCCATCCATCCATCCATCCATCCATCTATTATCTGTTGCTTATTTGGGGTTGAATTGTGAGGACAGTAGTCTAAGCAGGGATGCCCAGGCCTCCCGCTCCCCAGCCACCTCCTCCAGCTACACCGGGTGAATACCAAGGCCTTCCCAGGCCAGTCGAAAGATACAATCTCTTCATTTCTGTCCTGCGTCTGCCCTGGAGTTTTCTCCCAGTTGGACATGACCCAGGGAGGTGTCCTAGATATGATTTCAGACCACCTCAACTGGCTCCTTTTGATGCTGAGAAGCAGCAGCTCTACTTTGAGCTCCTCCTGAATGCCTGAGCTCCTCACCCTACTGTATCTCTAATGCTGAGCCCAGACACCTTACAGAGGAAACTCATTTCTGCCGCTTGTATCCACGATCTCATTTTTTGGTCAGTACCCAAAGCTCCTGACCATAGGTGAGGGTAGTGTGATGACCCAGTCTGTCCCACCATGTTGTTTTGCTTTTTTCACAAGGTGGAGTCAGCACACAGGTGTTGGTGCTTCCCACTGATTCCTGGGATAATTGGCTTTCAGTTTTAAATGGGCTGGTTGGGCTTATTACTGGGTGGGTACAGGGATTTTGACTGGACCTCTCCTCCTCGCTTGTAGAAACCCACTGGTTTCAGCCTGTTATAACTTGGGCTTAAACCAGCCTTCAACTGGTGAATATGCTTCCTTTCCCCTAGATATTTAAATTGATGTTTTTCTTTAGGCATTTAATAAAATTAAAATAAAGTGGCTAAAGTCTTTCTGTATGTAGTCTGCATGCAGTCTGTATGTAGTCTGCATGTAGTCTCCCCTTTATGTTACCCAGTAAGGAGTCAGGAGAGTGTAATAGTAGAAACGTAGTTTGACAGATAAATCAGCATCTATCAGTGCCCACAATAACCTGTTTGGTTTCTCTCGTCCACAGAAGGCAAACCTGTTATCATGGTGTTCATGCACCAGTGTCAAGATCCCAGTCACATGACAAGCTGTGAATGGCATCCGTCCAGTGACAACGAAGTGAACGTTTTCCACTGTGCCTTCCATGAGTCAGTAGGGCTGCTGGAATGCCAGGAAAATGAGCAGGCGGTCACCATGGTGCGGTCAGCACTGCTGAGGTACAAGCGAAGAAACAAAAACATTCTGTACACACTCAGGATTTTATTCAGTTTAATCAATTATCCTCAGAGTTTGTAAGCAAACTGTGACTATTTTGCTGTAAAGTTGAATTATGCAGAATATATACAACTAAGAAACACCAACCAAATATGCAAGACATAAAAATACAACTAAAATGATTAATTATGCAGATCAAGAGTAACTATCGTGAGAATATCTAACATGTTCGCTGTATTAGATATGAAAAATTAAACAGAAAAATTGAATGTTACTTATTTTGAAAGTATTTTTGCATGCATGTTATATATTATACATACACATATATATATATATATATATATATATATATATATATATATTGTATATAGTAATTTCAAAGGTGAACAATAACTATCAGGAGATTATATATTACAATGTCACTACACAGACATAAATTTTATTACTTTCACTCTGCAGCTATGCTGATTCACCAGCTGAGATCCCACAGTCCAGCGTTACCTGCACACAGCAGGATACGGAGCAGCAGCCAATGGCTACTAAGAATGCAAAGACACTAATCATCACTAAAGACAGCGAGCTTCACGGGGGAGGCACCAAGCCAGTAGATGGGGGGAGTGAATCTGAACAGAGGATGACTGTACCAGCAATGAAACATTCCACCAGCCACTCTGGAGGTAAAGGGTGTCTTGGGACCTGATTGAATTCCACATGCATACAGACACTGGGCATGAGCACAATGTCTACAAAGATACATATTGTGGTGCAAGGCGGACTGAAGCATTACGGGAGCAAAGAAAGATATAGAGACTTGCTTGCCGGGGAAAACATGCTCTTTATTAGCTGTCCTGAAAAAGTGTACAACAGGCACCCAAGAAGCACCAAACCAATTACATGGATGCAAAACAGAAGGTTGTCAGACACCGAACTGTAAGTTGCACACACAGTGGGAGATTAACACAACCTAAATACACGTGAGGATCGGACAGGGTACACACAAGACACGAGCAAACACACGTGCGACAATAGGGAAATGCAACCATTAACATTAACAACAACAATACAACAAGGGCTATTTACAATTGCACGCGGGGCATGCTGGGACATGCACCCCGCGGGGCTACAATAAGTAATGGGGTCATAACTACTACAGTGGTCTAATAATAATAATAATAATGTTACATTTATGTAGCACCTTTCACAAACTCATAGTTGCTTCACAAATACAAATACATATTAACAGTGGAAGGCAAAGCTGCAGTATGGAGGAAATGCAGTATTTTGTTTTTTATAACTTATTCCTGTCAGGCGGAAAACATTGAATTCAGACTGCAGGGGTAGATACAGCAATCCTGCCTTACTGCTGGAAACAGTGACGGCACTTCATTCTGTCCACTGAGCAACTGGTAGATGGTTAATATGACTGGTCTTCTGTAGAGAGAAAAGTTAAAATAAAATTCAGTTCCTGCTGTAGGGTGGCCACTAGGGGTCACTGCTCTGTGGATCTAGGCGAATTCCCTTTATACATGTCCATGCATAATTTTCTATGCATAATATTCTCCCCAATCACTCCCTGCATAACTGTATAAATAAATTGTTGCCTCTGTATTACAACTAAGCCAAGATGGGAAATATTTTACAGAAACTTCAGGGCTTCCTTTGCCTGGAGTATTCTCCCAGTTTCTCCCAAGCCAGAAGAAGTTGATATACTTCTGTCTGTCAGTTTTCATCTGTATTTTTCTGTTCTTGATACTTGTAACTCATTTTTAAATTCAATTTCTCTTCTGCAGTCAAAGTCCATGTGTTGGTTGCCGGAGAAACTTTCTGTACCCATGACACCTTCATGAAGAAGCTGGAGCTGCAGATAGAGGTGTGCAGTGAAGAGAGCTGCAGTGTCATCCTGGCCTTCGCTCCTTTACGTTGTCAGACTGGGACAGACAAGGATGCAGCAATGAACAGAGTTACAGGTGAGCCAGGATTCAGTCTCTGCTGCAAGTCACCTGGATGACCTGAAATCCAAAAGAAAAATAACCAAAAAGCAGGTATTATATAGTTCATCTCTTCACAGAGGACATTGTAATTTATTTAACAGAAGCTGCCTGTCAGAAGTTGTCCTGTTAAAACAAACACAGATCAACAAACCATCCATCTCTGCCAAACCTTTTTCCAATGGACCTGTCAGCCTCTCAAGGCTGTAAAACACATCTGACACGTTTCCTATTTTTTGGTTTATCAAAGATTATTTTGCTTTGACTGGAAGATAATCTGTTAGATAAAAATTAACCAATAAAAATTTTACTTAACTAAAATAATAAGACAGCAAAACTGTACTGTGGTAGTGACTAATCCACTAAAGTCTGGCACTGACCTGCAAAGCATAGTGCATCTACAACACTGCACATACAGTATTTATACAGTGTTGTATCTGAATCATCATTATTTATCACCAAGTTACAAACCCACAGGATAGACTGGACTCTTGAATATATGTAATAAATTTCCTTACTTCAAAGGACCTAGTGGAATCCCCTTTATACAGTACATGTCCTTACAGTACACTCTTTTCCATTTTCAGGATTCTAATCCCTCTCTTCCTGCATCCCTTCCAGAAAGGTCAGCAGTTTCTTTGCCTGGAGTATCCACCCAGTTTAATCCAGTAAAAGTCCACATTCTGGTTGCCGGAGAAACTTTCCATACCCATGAAACCTTCATACAAAACCTGAAGCTGCGGATAGAGCCCTGCAGTCCAGAGAAGTGCAATGTCATC
This sequence comes from Hippopotamyrus pictus, assembly GCA_026781145.1. Taxonomy (NCBI): domain Eukaryota; kingdom Metazoa; phylum Chordata; class Actinopteri; order Osteoglossiformes; family Mormyridae; genus Hippopotamyrus; species Hippopotamyrus pictus. The sequence goes on along the minus strand of JAODLC010000043.1, from coordinate 6,722,991 downwards.
CTGCTCTTCTGTCCTGTTGTTTCTCGGATTGGGACAGACATGGAGGCAGCAATGGCCAGAGTTACAGGTGAGCCAGGATTCAGTCTCTGCTGTATGTCACCTTTGCCCTGAAATCCAAAAATAACACAACAGATATTACGTAGTTTATCTCTTCACAAAGTAAATGGTGATTTATTTAACAGAAGCTGCGTATCAGAAGTTTTCCTGTTAAAACAAACACAGGACAACAAACCATCCATATCTGCCAAGTTTTTTTCAACTACATGTGCGCACATATTCACAATTTTTGGTTCATCATGGATTTTTGTTTTGACTGGCAGGTAATCTGGTAGATACAATTAATCAATATAAACTGATTCTGACTTTTTAAATAGTAAGACTTCCTCACAATTTTATATACTGTATAATGGATTCGGACAATGGGGCAGCACAATGACAATCGCTCACACTGTAGCCTCACACTCCCTGTAGTCCTTGTCTGTGCTCTGTGTGCGGAGTTTGCATGTTCTCACCATGTCATCGTGGGGTTTCCTTCAGGTTCTCTGGTTTCCCCCCACAGTCCAAAAACATGCTAAGATGAATAGAAGCTGCCAAACTGTCTATAGGTGTGAATCTGAGCTGAATGGTCTGTGTGCCCAGTGATGGGTTGGCACCCCAACTTGAGTTATTCTTTGCTCCTATAGCTTCCAGGAAAGGCTTTGGACCCCGTAACACTGCATAAGACAAGCAGGTAAAGATGAGGGATGGATGGAATCAGACAGAGAACATAAGAAAGTTACAAACGAGAGGAGGCCATTCGGTCCATCGAGCTCATTTGGAGGGAGTTAAACTAATAAAGTTAGCAGGATATCTGCAGTATGGTGACCAAATGGAAATTAAATGGAATTAACTTCAAAATGAACCTGACTTTTTATTTTGTTTGTAATAACAGCACAGATCCATGTAATTATCCATCCATCCATCCATCCATCCATTGTCCTCCACTCATCCAGTTCCAGGTCCAGGGAGATATATTTTATTTTACTCTGGTAGTGACGGTCACAGCAATGTCTGACACAGTTCTGCAATGTGTGGTGCCTCTAAAACACTGTACATACAGTATTAAAACAGCATTGAATCTGAATCATCATTATTTGTTTCTTACCATGTTTATTACAGACACACAGGTTTGACTTAACTCTGAATATATGTAATAAATTTAGTTTCTTCAAGGGACCTTGGCTTTTATAACTTTTCCATCCATCCTTCCATGTCCATTTGTGCACTACAGGTTAATACTGAGCCAAGAGCCAATCCTAGGAAGCAAATCTCACAGCTTGTCTTTGTTCTCACCTTATTTAAGATGTAAAAAACCAGGAGGGGAAGCAACAGCATCTATCAGTGCCCACAGTAACCTGTTTGGTTTCTCTCTTCCACAGAAGACAAACCTGTCATCCTGGTGTTCATGCATCACTGTCACCACCGCAGTCACATGACCAACATCACAGTGCAACTGTCCAGGAGCAACATAGTGCAAGTCGTCCACTGCGCTTTCCATGAATATAAAGGGCTGCTGCAGTGCAAGGAAAATGAGCAGGCAGCTGCCACAGTGCGGTCAGCACTGCTGAGGTACAAAAGTGAGGAAACAGACCCTCTGCAGGAGAAATGAGTATTAACACAAACGGTGTGAACGCACTCAGGATTTTAATCAATTATCCTCAGAGTTTGTAAGCAAACCATGTGATTATTCTGCTGTCGAATTGAACTGTGTAGGCAGAAACTCCCAGCATATATGAAAGATATAAAAAGCAGAAATTAAAGATATGTGAGATATAAAAACACAAATAAAAATCTAACAAATTACAAACTTTACATATCGGCAATAACTTTCAAGAGAAAATGTAACAAATGTATTACATTCACTGAAAAATTTAATAGAAAATATACTGTATTAAAGGTAACATTTTGCACGTAACAAATTATACGTTATACATTATACATACACTTATAAATGTGTATTTACGTATCTATATATTTTTAATGTATAGAGCACAGGCACTTATTTGCAGATCTAGCAAATTGTTAACTTTAAAGGTTTGCCAAAAGGCCAAACATCACCAGTGGCAGAGAGCTTCTCTGGGAGGGCACTGAGCCAGCGGATAAGAAGAGTAAATCTGATCGTTGGATAAATGAATCACCAAAGGAACAAGGTAAAGGGTGTCTTGGGGCCTGAGTGAATTCTACATGCAGACAGACACTGGGCTCTCCAACCAGTGGACAGGTGGCCATGAGCACAATGTGTATAAAACTCATATATGGCAAGTAACTGGATCATACCTGCTAATCCAAAAAATGCATTTTAGCTGTGAAAAGCAATACTGCAGCATGGAGGAAATGTAACATTTTATTTTTGTAACTTAACATTCCTGTCAGGAAGAGAATTTTGAATTCAGATTGCATGGGGTATACAGAGCTATCCAGCTTTCCTGCTGGAAACAATGACAGCACGTCATTCTGTCCACTGGCCCACTGCCAGAAAGTTAATGTGACCAGTCCTATGTAGAAAGAAAAGTTTTAATAAAATCCATTTTCAGCTGTAGGGCGGCCACAAGGGGTCACTGCTCTTTGGATACAGTAGAATCCCCTTTACACATGTCCATGCATAATTTTCTAGCTTAAATAGATTCTCCTCCATCACTTCCCGAATAACTGTCTAAATAAATTGTTGCGTCTGGACTACAACTGACCCATAAATAACTTCATTGTCTCTGTCTGATGATTCCTTTTGGCTTCAAGCAAAAACATTTGATATCAGCCACCAGTAATGATTCAGTTTCAGTCAAAATCAATAAAGGTACAACGTTCTTGCCTTTTTCATCTTTATTATAAATTTAAACATTATCCTCAAGTATTGAATTCCTCTTCCTCCACCAGATGGAGAACGTTCTACCACATGGTAGATGAATGACACACAGAAGAACTCTATCTGTAGAAGGTTTGCAGGGATGCTTCCTGTTCACCACAATCATAATTCATCCTTAAATTCCATCTCTCATCCACAGTGAAAGTGCATGTGCTGATTACGGGAGAAACTTTCAACAGTCATCGTACCTTCATGCAAAATCTGAAGCTGCAGATAGAGCTCTGCATTGCAGAGAGCAGCAGCGTCATCCTGGTCTTCTGTCCTGTTGTTTCTCGGATTAGGACAGACATGGAGGCAGCCATGGCCAGAGTTACAGGTGAGCCAGGATTCAGTCTCTGCTGTTTGTCACCTTTGCCCTGAAATCCAAAAAAACACTAAAAACAAAAAGCAGGTATTATATAGTTAATCTCTTCACAGACGAAGTTGTGATTTATGTAACAGAAGCTGCCTATCAGAAGTTATCTTGTTAAATCAAACACAGATCAACAAACCATCCATCTGAAGGCTGTGAAATTCGTCTGGCACATGTCCTGATTTTTGCTTTCCATATACCCATCCATTTTCTTTACGTACTTATCCTATGCAGAGTCGCAGGGGTCCGGACCCAATGTCTGTCTGTCTGTCTGTCAATCAGTCAGTCAGGCACCATGTCACCATTTGTGCACATTCACAATCTTTGGTTTATCACAAATTATTTTTTTGACTTGTAGATAATCTGGTAGATAGAAATTAACCAATAAAACTGGATTTTTACTTTTAGAATAATAAGATGATGACTCAGTGGTTCACACTGTTGCCCCTCACCTCTTGGTTTGCGTCTGCACTTTAACTTCAGAAGTGCGGAATTTGCATATTCTCCCCTTTTTCATCGTGGGGTTTCCTCCAGGTTCTCCGGCTTCCCCATACAGTCCAAAAACATAAAAAGATGAAGAGGAGCTGTCGAATTGTCCATTGGTGTACGTGTGTGTAAATGGTGTGTCTGTGCGTGCTCTGTAATGGGTTGACACCCCATCCTAGGTTATTCCTTGCTTAGGGCCTGCAATTTCTAGGCTCCACATCCCTGTGACCCTGCATAGGACAAGTGGGAGTAGATGATGGATGGATTCAATCAGACAAAGAAATGGAATTTAACTTCAAAATGAACCTGACCTTTCATTTTGTGCATAACAACAGCACAGGTCTATGCATCCATCCATCCATTCACCTCCACTCATCCGGTGCTGGGTCCAGGGAGCTATATTTTGTTTTAGTGTGGTCATGATTATCACAGCAATGTCTGGCACTGTTCTGCAATGCGTAATGCTTCAACAACACAACACATACAGTATTAAAATAGCATTAAATCTGAATCTTCATTATTTGTTTCTTACCATGTTTATTACAGACTCACAACTTTGACTGAACTCTGAATATATGTAATAAATTTAGTTTCTTCAAAGGACCTTGGCTTTTATAGGTTTTCCATCCATCCTTACATGACCACTTGTGTACTACAGGTTAATACTGAGCCAAGAGCCAATCCTAGGAAGCAAATCTCACAGTTTTTCTGTGTTCTCACCTTATTTAAGATGTAAAAAACCAGGAGGGGAAGCAACAGCATCTATCAGTGCCCACAGTAACCTGTTTGGTTTCTCTCTTCCACAGAAAACAAACCTGTCATCCTGGTGTTCATGCACCACTGTCACAACCCCAGTCACATGACTGACATCACAGGGCAACCATGCAGGAACAACATAGTGCAAGTCGTCCACTGCGCCTTCCATGAAACTAAAGAGCTGCTGCAATGTCAGGAAAATGTGCAGGCAGTCAACATGGTGCATTCAGCACTGCTGAGGTACAAGTTCAGAAACAGACCCTCTGCAGGGGAAGCGACTATTAACACACATACTGTGCACACACTCAGGATAATCAATTATCCTCAGAGTTTGTAAGCAAACTGTGTGATTATTCTCCTGTCGAGTTGAACTGTGTCTGCAGAAACTCCCAGCATATATGAAAGATATAAAAAGCAGAAATTAAAGATATGTGAGATATAAAAACACAAATAAAAATCTAACAAATTACAAACTTTACATATCAGCAATAACTTTCTGGAGAATTTTTAACAACTGTATTGTAGGTGAATAACACATTAAACAGAAAAATGTAATTAAGGTATCATTATTTTTGCATTTATATGTATTATACGTTGTACATGATGTTATATACATATGTATTATGTATATTTTTCTACTTTATATAATACCTGCTTACAAGGGTGCTGTAACTGGGGGTGGGGGGTGGGTAAAAAATTTTATAAAAAATTTAATTGGTCTGATTTGGGGGTTCAGTATGATATGCTGTCATGGGAGCTAAAATCATTGTAAGCACGGCTGCATGCCCCTATATATTGATCTAACTTGCTGTAAATTTAAAAGGTCAAAAAGAATGTCAGGAGATTATGTACCAGTATTTTATTACATACACGTGTTTTTCATTACACATTTTTTGGACGCTCTGCAGGTATGTTGATTCACATGCTAAGGTCCCACAATCCAAGGTTACTTCAACGTCAGTGCGTGAGAAGAGTGAATCTGATAAGAGGATGACTGTACCAGCAACGGAGCATTCCGCTGCCTCCTCTGAAGGTAAAGTGTGTCTTGGCATATAGACACTGGGCACTCCAGCCAGTGGACAGGTGGCCATGAGCACAATGTGTACAAAGATATTTTTTCCAAGTGACCGGATCATAATCCCCTCAATTCACCTAATTTTGCCACGCCCACTTTTAAGAGTTTGTTTCTTCCACCTTTGAGTTTGAACTTCTGGGGCCTCTATCATGAAAGTTTTAGAAAGTCAAGGTTGGAAGATAAGTCTCTGTTAAAGACCATGTGATGTTTGATGGTGAATGGCGGCATCCCACTGTTGTAATTTCCAAAAATGAAACACGAGTGTTCCTGAACAGCAGACATTTTATTCCAAAAACATAATGGCGCAAACTCCGCCATACAGTTTCCGCACTAAAATAAAACACAAACCCGGAACAAGATGTCCCACACTGAATCCACCGATACTATACCAACATACACCAATAGGTGAAGCAAGAGAAAAACAGAAAACAAAAACTTGGCCCACTGTATTCTTACTTTTCATACCTGTCAATTACTATTCTCAACATCCACTCCATTTTTTTATATGACTCTCAAACATTTTCAATTAAGTTTACTTTTTAAAATTTAATCACATAACTGTAGCGGCAATATGGATCGTTCTGGGTGCAGAACACTCCTCGATATTTATCAGCCAGCTCGGCAAAGAAATCGCAAAAAAAACACACGTGCTGGCTGACAGTGCTGGGGCAGTGAGTTTGGATACTGGCAAGCTGAAGGACTTTGTTAAAGAGCAGATTGAAGCTCTTCATGCGAATTTGACATCCACTTTCCAAAGAAACTTTACTGATTTGAAGGCCAATGTCTGCCATTTAAAGAAGGAGCAGCAGAAGCTTGGCAAATCCTTTGATCTGTTTCAAGGCTAAGTAGAGCTGAGGTCACTATGTACTGAAGTCAGTCACCTGCATAATAAGCTTGCTGAACAGGAGGACAGGGCAAGGAAGAACAAAATCTCCAGGGTTCGGGCTGAACTTAATGGTCTGCTTATGCATAAGGCTGAATTTCATGTTCACTGCACCAGGACACAGTACTATTGTTTCAGAATGAGAGGTGGATATAGGGTTTTCGAAGAAACAAACAGGCACACTTAGGTCCTAACAGAAACACTTTATTAAAAGTAATACAACTGATAATGGAGCAAAGCCTAGTAAGTTGTTAGCGCTGAAGCTCCATCAGTGTGACTCCTTTGCTAATATTTTGTGTGAAATCCAAAGATGGTATTATAACCAATAATCCTTATGAACTCAATGGTTGTTTTTTTATTTTTATACGGATATCTTTTCAACTGATACCCCTCCCTCACAGGAAGTTCTGGATCCATTTCTCTCCAGAGCGCCTCTGCCTAAACTCACTCAGCCAGACGCTTTACTAATGGAGGCCCTTTGTCAGGGCCTGTATCGTCTGACCCCACCCCCTGTGTGACCTTTCCCCATTTGGCCAGCAGTCATTGATGGTCATTCCTTTTTTCCCCCTCCATCTCTGTCCTATATGTTCAGTCCCCATTTAGCCAGCAAGTGTTGGCTATCCCGTTCCCTCCTCTGTCTTACTCCTAAGTCCCCAGTGTGTCCTCCTTGCTCCCTGGACCACCGTGTAGTTCAGTGGGTTGGGTGAGTTGCTTGAAGACTGTTAACCCTCTAGTTGTGGGTTAATTTTATATTGATTAGTTTTGTTCCCCAGTGTTTCTTGTTTTCTTTTCTGTTTTCCGGGTTATAGGTTGCTCTGCTCTTTTCCTGTTCACTTCTGGTCTTTGTATTATTTGGTTCTGTAAATTAACCCATCTGGGATAAGTCGGTTTTTCAAAGGCAGCTGTGTAGTAGATTTGTCTAGCTGGATCCATTCATCCAAGATGATTGCGCACGCCCGAGCTGATTGAAAAACCCATATATATTGAGTCTAGAAAACATGATCAGCCAGTCTTTGATAGGCTGCGGCTGCAACAAAATGATGAAAGGAAGGGGGCAGCTTTTCACACAAGAGGAGCAGGACCTCGTATTAGAAGGATATGAAGAATATAAGAACTAATATGCACAAGGGGGGTAACACGGCAAAAACAGCCCAAACTAGAAAAGTACGGCTTTCTTATGTGTTAGATTAATTATTATTTAATACAGTAAAATCCAGTTATAACGGACTTCAAGGGTCCTGGCAAAACAGTCTGTTACATCCAAAGTTGCTGTTTGCCCAGAACACAACTACAGGACACCATTTACTTATGCCACACCTCAGCAGACACACTTGTGGTATAGATTTTTATACCTGACCAGATGCGTGACTATTAATAATCCCGACTACGTATCTGCGCTGGTTATCACCGGCACGCCACGCGCCTAATACTGTAGGTGAAGCCTGCATGTCCGTTATAGAGGAACAAAACTACAGCCAAAAGCGGCCCTGGCGAGCAAATTGTATGTCCGTTATAAGCGAAATTCCATTATATGAGAGTCTACCATATCCGATGCTTTTTCTGCATGTTCATAAAGGTGTGGCATGAGTAAATGGTGTCCTGTAGTTGTGTTCTGGGCCTACAGCAACTCTGGATATAACAGACTTTTTTATAACAGTTTTGCCAGGTCCGTTGAAGTCCGTTATAACTGGATTTTTCTGTATTACCTAGTTGTGTGTTTGTTAATTGTTCCACCTGTTGCTCATTGTCCTGCTCCTTTTCTGATTAGTTTATTTGATTATGAATTACGCCTGTTCCTTGTTTGCCCTGAGTTTCTCAATGTATTTAAGTGCCTCTCTTTGTTCATTTCCCCAGTCAGACATTGTGTTATAGGTGCATCTGTTACGAGAGAGATGGCTCTTTGTTGCCCTGCTTTCCATCAGTGTTTCTTCTAGTTAGTTCCCGTTTCCCCTTTTATCTCGTGAACCGCCAGTGGATTGTCATTTCCTTTTCCTGCCTGCACCATGCCACGCCATGTCTGTAACAGCCCCTATTATAATCGGTGAGCTTACAGAAGCTCTCAAGTCATTTGTAAAGAAATAAGGTTCCTGGGGCAGATGAAGTTCAAGTTGAAGTGTTACTATCCTTTTGGCCACAGTTAGCCCTTCCTCTGTTCCATATGCTGTCCTCAGTCATAACTTCTTGGAACGCCATCCCTCTATAAACTCTGTGATAATTTTGTCACTGTTAAAACATGGTAAGGACCCTGCTGATTGTTCCAGCTGCTGTCCCCAGTCATTAATGAATTCAGATGTGAAGCTGCTGGTGACGTTGTTAGCTCACCACCTTCAATCAGTAATAGCTAAACTTGTACATCCCGATCAGACTGATTTTATTTCATCTCGCTATGCAGCTGACAATTTGCATCAACTTCTGCATATTGTCACTTACAATTACTCCAAGTCTGTCCCACAGCACTTTTTTCATTAGATGCTAGGAAGGCTTTCAACAGGCTTAATTGGTGCAAACTTTGGAAAGTTTTACAAGCTATGGGCTTTGGACCTTCTTTAATTGGTATAATAAAAACTTTATATTCATCCCCGAATGCCTGTCCACTTACGAATGATAACATCATGGCCGTTATGTATTCAGAGAGGTTCTCTTCTGCCCATTGTCACCCCTCCTCTTTATTCTTTCTTTGGAGCTACTAGCAGCTGTCATACACTCGTCTGTTATATGCCCCCCTATTGTTGCCTATAACACCTCTCATAAAATATGTATGGCAATGATGTACTAATGTATTTGGGAGATGTATCATCTGACCATCCATACAGTATGTGCTTGACTTGTTCCATGAGTATATAAGTATTTCTGGATATAAAATTTATTTGGGCAAGTCAGCATTACTCCCCTTGAGCTCTGCCTGCAGGTCCCTAGTGCTTCCCTCATATATTCCAATAGGTGATTCTTTTAAATATTTATGCATCACAAATACATCCTCCATTTAAAGCATCATTACTTTGAATTCCACATGTGTTTGATGGCATTAAACATTGAACAAATAGCTGAAAGTCCACGTTACTGTCATTTCCGTGGCGATTGGCTACTATCAAAATGAATGTTCTGTCCCGCTTAAACTTTTTAAATGCTATGTGCCCATTATGACCTCCTTCCTACAACTTTAAAGATTTACGATCAACTCTAACGTCTTTTCTGTGGAACACCCATAGGCCTCAGATAAAGTACTCCTTCCTGACCCTTTCTAGAGATGATGGGGCTGTTGCTTTACTGGGTTATGAATGGTATCCATTGGTCCTTTGTTCTCCGTCCAGTCTGATGCAGACTTGAGCCTCCCTCATCACCACCCTCCTGGTTTTTGTTTGACGAGATTGTGATAGTCAGCAGCATGATTTTTTTGTAATCAACTTACTTGAGGGGACATGAATAATGTAGTAGTACATGCTTACTTCATTAATTAACCAGTAACAAAGTGTTCGTTGCATGCTGATCCCATGCTTATTCATCATTAATCAATCATGACAGTACATGTACTTCATTGAGGCACTACATTAGTGAACAGGTAACTAATTAGTTAATAATGATAAGATTACACTTGAGGGGGCAAAAATTACTTAACCCATTTAAAACTTCAAATCAAGAACTAATATTGGTTTCCCAATGAAATACATGAACTATCATGATTTATTAATGATGAATGATCATGGAATCAGTACTTAAACACTTAGTTACTGGACAATTAATGCATTAAGTAAGTGTGTACTACTACATTATTCATGTCCCCTCAAGTAATGAAAATCGATTACAAAAAAAATCATGATGCTGACTGCCCCAATGTACACCAAGCCAGGTTTTCTTAATGAAACCAAGATTACTTCCCGAGCATGTGCACATGAAGGCGAGCCATGTGCAGCAATCACCCAATCATGCAAGTATGGATTGTAAGAGGGCTACATATTTCAGTGCAGTGGAACAGAGTATTATTATGGTAAAATATGAAGAATTCAGAAGTTTGCTTAAAACAAACAAACACACAAACACACACACACACACACACACACACACACACACACACACACACACACACACAGAGCATGGGAATGTGGCAAAGATGACAAAGGTGTTGACATATTCTCGGAGAATAACAGCCATGTTCATTTATAATTACATCATTCAAATGGCAAAGGGCAGAGTAAATGGACTAAACTATAAAACTGGGGTAGACATATTAATGCACAAAGCAAAAGAGCTAGAAACACAAAAATTATTTGTGTCCATCTCAAAGTTCTCCGGCTAAGTAAAGGAATCTGGGTTGTGATACAGACCCCAGCTGCTGCAGCAGAAGTAAACAAAGATGGCCCTCCCTTGTTGCCATGGAAAATAAGGCAAATACATATCCTTGCAAAACATGCTAGTGTGACCACATTGTTCTCCATTGCTTCCAGTTTGATTGTGTAAACATACTGTTACCTCTACTGCAACTTATTCAAGATGGTGAATATTTTACAGGAACTTCATCGGTGGTTAAGTTTGGGCAATTTTCCTTCCGAAAGCCAAACTTCTCTTCAGGTAAGCTTTTCAGTACATCTCAGATTTGATATCTACTGTCCATAATGATGCACTTTCAGTCAAAGCCTTTACATTATGACTGACTCAAGATGTCAAATATTTTACAGAAACTTCAAAGTTTTCTTTCCCTGGAGTAATCCAGACTTAAAACCAAACCATAATAAGATGAATAACTCCTCTTTGTGTTAGCTGTTCAGTGCTTCTAAGGTTTAACATGTACCCTCCAAAATGATTCACTTTCAATCAAACTCAACAAAAGTGTAATGTTCCTGTCTTTTCCAGAGATGGAAAGTTCAGGTTCAGAAAGGACCAATACAGATCAAGACTTTGTTTCAACCAACCAATTCAGTACTTTATGACTGTGACTCTTTATACTCAACTGGTTGGTTGAACCAAAACCTTGGTTTTCTTTAATCTAAATTAAAGATTTAACCATCATCTTAAACTTCTCAATAAAATAGTGATAGTCTGAGATAATTAACAATGTACTACATATGTGGATGAATGCCATTCAGATGAAATCTATACAGTATGTAGAAAATGTTCATGTATGCTTTCTGTTCACAACAGTTGTAACTTGTAATTTATGGTGAAAGTCCATGTACTGGTCGCAGATGGAGAATGTTCTACCACATGGTGGATGAATGACGCACAGAAGAAATCTATCTGTAGAAGGTTTGCAGGGATGCTTCCTGTTCACCACAATCATAATTCATCCTTAAATTCCATCTCTCATCCACAGTGAAAGTGCATGTGCTGATTACGGGAGAAACTTTCAACAGTCATCTTACCTTCATGCAAAAGCTGAAACTGCAGAGAGAGCGAGACTGCAGTGCAGAGAAGTGTGATGTCATCCTGGTCTTCTGTCCTGTTGTTTCTCAGACTGGGACAGACATGGAGGCAGCCATGGCCAGAGTTACAGGTGAGCCAGGATTCAGTCACTGCTACATGTCATCTTTGCCCTGAAACCCAAAATAGCTATAATAGAAAGATAGCGTGTAGTCTGTCTCATCAGGGAGGAAGTTCATATTTAACAAAAGTTGCCATTTAGAAGTTTTCCTGTGAAACTTACCTCAAATCAACAATCCATCCACATCTGCCAAAATTTTTCAGAGAATCTAATAGTTTCTCAAGGCTGACATCAGACACCATTGGGATTGAGATGACCCAAGAATGGGGGGCGGAGGGGATCAGAGTCCAAGGACAAACATTTCAAATACAGTGGTACCTTGGTTCTTGAACTCACTAGAACTCGAATTTCTTGAAAGTCGAACAAACCAGTTTGACCTAGA
>JAODLC010000043.1:6700542-6710579 GCA_026781145.1 Hippopotamyrus pictus | reverse complement strand
GTACTCAGCTGCTGGGTAGAAACAAAATCATGGTCTGGATTTGTAGCTTCTGGACCTGAAATGCCCAACACTGGTGGCAGCAGGCAGAACCTCGGGTGTAGCTGCAGGCACCACAGCAGGTGGAGGCAGAACCACCACTGGAGCCTCGGGCGGTACAGCGACCACCGACTCCGGGCCAGCAGGGGGAGCTGCAGCAGCTGCAGTAGGCACCTCAGGCGTGTGGCCAGCAGGGGGCGCCGTAGCAGCGACTGCCGACCCATGGCCAGCAGGGGGTGCTGCAGCAGACACCACTGACTTGTAGCCAGTAGGGGGCGCCGTGGCCATCAGACGAAGCAGGACGGGCAGATCAGACAGGACAGGCGGGACAGGCAGATCGGGTAAGATGGGCGCTGGCGGGACAGGCAGATCAGGCGCATCCGGGACATCTACGATCGCTGCTAGGGTTGGGGCTAAAAAAGAGGGTGTTGTTCCTTTAAAAGTCCGCGGGACTCGCGGGATAGCGTCCCACATGGCCCTGGCCCCTTTAAGAGCCTGGTGAGTCCCAGCAAAGGGGTAAGTTACCGGCTTAATGAACTGAGGTGTGCTGGAACAGACCGTAGGCGGCCACTCTGTGGTCATGACAGCCGCGTCTGTTGGATACACCTCCGGGTACCGGGTTGGTAGGTGCTCCTCTGGAACAGCGGGGCAAGCTGGAGAGAGGGAGGCAGCCCCCAAGAGAATCGTGGATGTCTCCATTCTTCTCCGGCTTTTCCGCCGCTTCTTTTTTCCAGAAATTGGGATTCCCTCAGGCAGTTCCGTCGGCGGGTCCAAAGACAAACCGCTGTCTGCGGCTACCTGCCACCGGTTTGCCTCTGCCGCCATGCTTCTGAGCTGCTGCAGGTTTAAACGAACCTCCTCTGCCAGGAAGGCGTCCTTCGTCGGGGAAATCCTGAGCAGCGAGTGCACACGCTGCGGGGTCCTCCCGAATCTCGGGCTGCTGGATGCAGTATCCAGCTTCAGCTATTAAAGCGCTGTATTCAGCTTTGGTGAACTGAAGCGCCTTCTTCCAGAGGTCTGTCATTCTGTGATGACCGGGTGTCGGCAGGCGGAGAATCAGGCGAGCGAGCCACGAATACTATTAAACAGGGTTTTATTTAGAACGAACTGGACAAAGGGGAGCACATGGCAAACTCACGTTAATGACAGACCTGGGGAAACAGACTTGAACGCGGACTGAAATACACAAGATAAGTCAAAATAACAGGAAACCGGTGATCACAATCGGGGTAGCACGCGTAGGTAATGAGGGGGTGTGGCACACACGAGGATCGTACAAGCCGGGCGTGACAGTATATTTTTGTGTATTTTTTTTCTTATCAAAGAAAAAGTTTAGTACTGTATGTGATACTCTTTCTATTATGGATTTTTATCTAGAATGTTTAGGAAGAAACTATGATAATACTAGTTTTAATTTGTAAAATAATAATTTTGATAAACTTAGTAAAATCTAATATAATTATCTCTGTATATGAGCTTGGAGCATAACACCTGTGGTCAATGTGGTGAGAATACGGGTTTACAGGCCCGCGAGAGTCAACATAAATCTTAGGTTGAGATTAGACATGCAAAACAATAACAGCTACTGTATTTAGGTATTAGAGATTGCTGTTACATGACATTTCATTTAATTGGTTCGGTTAGCTTACGAATGATGTATTTACATTAGGTTAAGTTAGGTTAGGCTAGGTTACAAGGGCCGTGCTGAAACCTTGACATGGTGGCAGGCTTACAAATCTTTTGGTCAAAGTATTTTACTCAACAGAAGTATGGGGCTGGGTAATGTACCTAGTATGGGGCCCATAAATTTCTGATGTTTCTTATATTAGTTCTTGCACCCTTTGCGGATAAGATTGTATTACGTAGCCGCATGGACTAAAAGGACACTGAGGAGAAGTAATTTCGTCAGATATTTGACGCCCATTTATAGGCCACCTTTCACCTGCCATTTATAAGTTTCGCTTTCATTTATCCAGTAAAATCGGATAGCTTTAAAACGCACTCGATCTGAATCAAGAAAAGAAGCATCATTTGCTCTTCTTTCACAGTCATGAGCATTCCGGTAAGCAGTGCCCGTCATTAAGTGAATATTCAAGAAATAGTTTTAGGTAGCTGTAACTTAAGAAAAAAAAAGACGATTAAAAAAAAAAATGGCAGCGTTAACCTACCGTAAATTCAGGAGTTGTGTGTGTTTTTTTTTTAGCAAATCACACAAAACACAAGGTTTACTAGTAATACTAAACAGTATATCAAGTCGAAATTTCGAGATACTACGTCGTTCTTTCGACTTAAATTATGAATAATATTTTATCACGCTGGCGGAAACGGGCTTCCATATAGTTTGAATTGCATTACAGCGACTTAATCTGTAAACTGCCATCCTAACTGTATAGTAATGCATCGTTAGAAACTGACATGTAATATCATAGAAACCCACAACCATTTACGATTTGTTCTAAAAATACTTCTGTTGTGTCACGACAATTTGAAGGAGTATTTACTATAAAACGTTAAATGTAACCGTGGAACGTTTTGAATGGTTTCATTTTCAATTTAACAGAAGGATAGGTTTTCGGCGGATCCATTTGAGGAAATATAAATACATATAAACATTTTAATTTGGTCAAACTGCCAAACAATATAATTTCTTTTGAACATGACTCAAAGAAAGTTTCATTCCTCCAATAATTTTTTTTCTCAGTTTATGACATTGCTCTCAAAACTGAGGATGAATGCTGATAAACAAAAAACTAAATCTAAATGTAAAACCTATTTGGCAAACGCCTGTGAGGTTAGACTTAGACCCCGGCCCGTTTCCATGCCCTGTACCAAGTCTCCATCCCCTGAAGGATTCAAAGCTATGTCCACCAGGGGGCAGTGCGAGAAAACATCCTGGTCGGCTCCTTCGTTTTCAGTCTGACTTGTTTGTATGAGGTTGTGACATGAAATGATGTACATTCACTGCCTCCCAGAGTTACACATTTTCTACCATCTCAGGCCATGTGAAATTTGCTGAATCACTAGTCTCTTCAGACTCAACTGCATCCCCAGAGTTAAGATGTAGTACACTGCTCAAAAAAATTAAAGGAACACTTTTTAATCAGAGTAAAGCATCAAGTCAGTTAAATTTCTGGGATATTGATCTGGTCAGTTAAGTAGCAGAGGGGGTTGTTAATCAGTTTCAGCCACTTTGGTGTTAATGAAATTAACATCAGGTGAACTAGAGGGGCAGCAATGAGACGACCCCCAAAACTGGAATGGTTTAACAGGTGGGGGCCACTGACATTTTTCCCTCCTCATCTTTTCTGATTGTTTTTTCACTAGTTATGCATTTAGCTACGGTCAGTGTCATTACTAGTAGCATGAGACGATACCTGGACCTTACTGAGGTTGCACAGGTAGTCCAACTGTTCCAAGATGGTGCATCAATACGTGCCATTGCCAGAAGGTTTGCTGTGTCTCCCAGCACAGTCTCAAGGGCATGGAGGAGATTCCAGGAGACAGGCAGTTACTCTAGGAGAGAAGGTCCTTAACCCATCAGAAGGACCGGTATCTGCTCCTTTGTGCAAGGAGGAACAGAATAAGCACTGCCAGAGCCCTACAAAATGACCTCCAGCAGGCCATTGGTGTGAATGTCTCTGGCTAAACAATCAGAAACAGACTTCATGAGGGTGGCCTGAGGGCCTGACGTCCTCTGGTGGGCCCTGTGCTCACTGCCCGGCACCGTGGAGCTCGATTGGCATTTGCCATAGAATACCAGAATTGGCAGGTCTGCCACTGGTGCCCTGAGCTTTTCACAGATGAGAGCAGGCTCACTCTGAGCACATGTGACAGACGTGAAAGGGTCTGGAGTAGCTGTGGAGAATGTTACAGTATGCTGCCTGTAACATTGTTCAGCATGACCGGTTTGGTGGTGGGTCAGTGATGGTCTAGGGAGACATATCCATGGAGGGACACACAGACCTCTACAGGCTAGACAACGGCACCTTCACTGCCATTAGGTATCGGGATGAAATCCTTGGACCCATTGTCAGACCCTACGCTGGTGCAGTGGGTCCTTGGTTCCTCCTGGTGCACGACAATGCCCAACCTCTTGTGGTGAGAGTATGCAGGCAGTTCCTGGATGATGAAGGAATTGATACCATTGACTGGCCCCCACGCTCGCCTGACCTAAATCCAATAGGACACCTCTGGGACATCATGTTTCAGTCCATCTGACGCTACCAGGTTGCACCTCAGACCGTCCAGGAGCTCAGTGATGCCCTGGTCCAGATCTGGGAGGAGATCCCCCAGGACACCATCCATCGTCTCATTAGGAGCAGCCCCGACATTGTCAGGCATGCATACAAGCACGTGGGGGCCATACAAACTACTGAGTACGATTTTGAGTTGCTGCAATGAAATTTTGGCAAAATGGACCAGCCTGCTGCATCATTTTTTCACTTTGATTTTCTTTGTATTCAGCCCTTTGTAGGTTGATAATTTTCATTTCCATTAAACAATGTGGCATCCTTTCATTCCTAACACATTACCTAGTCCATATCAGCATAGATATCCAGCATGACTTTTTCCCATTGAGATCTGATGTGTTTTCAGAGTGTTCCTTTAATTTCTTTGAGCAGTGTATTTGCATACATTGCATACAAATTTTGTAATTCACATTTAATGTGTTCATATTTTTCATTTGGTTTTGTGAATTTTGTTTTGATTAATTGAACATGTTTTTCCTGCTGTTAAGGGAGACAAACCTCGTACAGAAACTTCACAGGCTTCTGTGTCTGGACAACAATGGCTCTTACAATTTAAGAAGTCAGGTAGGTTGTCCAGTGTTTTTGATGTTTGACATCTATCATCTGAAATGATTCACTTTTGGTCAGACTCAAAAGCAGTATTGTGTTCCTGTGTTTTCCAGTTTTATTCTAAATTTGACCATCATGCCATGTCCCCTCTTTGATGATGAGTCTGTGTTATTTTACAGTATCTTATCTATGGTAAACATGCTACAACATGGATGAACGGCACACAGAAGGAATTAGTCTGTACAGTGTTTTCCTGAGTGCTTCCTAATCATCACACTTGCAGCTCATATTTAATTTGTTTTGCTTCCCCAGTTAAAGTCCATGTGCTGGTTGCTGGAGAAACTTTCCGTATCCATGACACATTTATGAAAAAACTCATGCGCAAGCTCACGTACAAGTTCAAGGTCAGGCCCAAGGTCAAGCTCATAAAGGTCGACACTCAAGAGAGCAGCAACATCATCCTGGTCTTCTGTCCTGTTGTTTCTCAGATTGGGACAGACATGGAGGCAGCAATGGCCAGAGTTACAGGTGAGGCAGGATTCAGTCACTGCTGTTTGTGACCTTTATTCTGAAATCCAACAGACACAGCAAACAGATACTATGCAGTTCATCTCTTCACAGAGGAAATTGTGATTTATTTAACAGAAGCTGCCTATCAGAAGTTGTCCTGTTAACCCTTTCAACCCTATTCATTTTGTAGCGTTTCTCTATCCCTTTGATTTTAGGCTTATTACACTGTATGTACATGAGTCAGCCTCATATGCTTGTATGTTTTTGTTTACAGGATATTCTGGGCTACTCAGATCTGTCATAATTTGATGTGCAAATGCTGACCCTGTCTTGATATCATCCTTTTAATGAGGAAAAACTACTTGCGCCTAATGAAGTTTCTCAAATTTTAGTCTCATCTAATATAAAAACCCAAAAACACAGCACAGCATGCAAATTACAAAAACAAAGGGAAAAAAATCACAACCAATCAAAGAAAAAAACCCAAACCTTTCATCTCCCCCTTGTCCCCTGTCTACCAACCCCATGCCTGACACTGACACTGACCACTTGTACTCTACAGGTTTATGAGGAGCCAACAGCCAATCCTAGGAAGGAAATCTCACAGCTTTTCTTTGCTCTCAACTCATTTAAGATGTAAAAAACCAGGAGGGGAAGCAACAGCATCTATCAGTGCCCACAGTAACCTGTTTGGTTTCTCTCTTCCACAGAAGACAAACCTGTCATCCTGGTGTTCATGCACCACTGTCACAACCCCAGTCACATGACCAACATCACAGTGCAACCATCCAGGGGCAACATGCAAGTCGTCCACTGTGCCTTCCATGAAACTGAAGGGCTGCTGGAATGTCAGGAAAATAGGCAGGCGGTCAAAGCAGTGAGATCAGCACTACTGAGGTACAAGTGAAGATACAGACCCTCTGCAGGGGAAGCAGCTATTAACACAAATACTGTGCAGACACTCAGGATATTAATCAGATTAATCAACTATCCTCAGAGTTTGTAATCAAACTGTGTGATTATTCTGCTGTGGAACTATGCAGTTGAACTAAGAAACACCCACCAAATACAAAAACACCACAGAAAAACCCAACAAATTACTCATTTTACAGATCAACAGTAACTATCAGGAGAATCTCTAACATCTTAATTGTATTCTATGTAACTGAAAAAGTAAACCATGACTAACTTGTTTTGAAAGTAACAAATTAGTTTTACTTTTATATATGGTTATACACTTATTTATGAATTTATGTATCTGTATATTTATATTGTATATACCACACACAGTCACACACACACACACACACACACATCTATTCTTAGATCTATAAAATTGTTCATTTTAAAGGTCAGGATATTATATATTATAATTCCATTGCATAAATGTATTTTATTACATGCACTCTGCAGTTATGTTGATCCACATGATGAAGTCCCTCACACCCAATCAGAGCACCAAGGTGACAATAGAACAAATATCACCGATGACAGTGAGACTCCAGGGATGGGCACTGATCCTGCAGGAGAGAAGAAACAGTCTTCTTCAGAACAGATTCAATCAGCAAAGGGACGTTCTGCTGACCCCTCTGAAGGTAAAGGGTGTCTTGGGGCCAGAGTGAACTCTACATGCATACAGACAGTGACCTCTAAAGCCAGTGGACAGGTGTCCATGAACACAGGGTGTACAAAGATAGATATTCCAAATAATGGGATCATAACTACTAACCCAAAAATACATATTAGCTGTGGAAGGCAAAGCTGCAGTATGGAGGAAATGCAGCATTTTGCTTTTGTAACTTATAAAACTCAGGCAGAGGTTAAAATGGCAGGGATGTTTGTTGCAGTTCAGCATTATTGCTGGAAATAGTCAGACTACTTCCTGTTTCCAAGTGACTCACTGCCATAAAGTTAATGTGACCAGTCTCATGCAGAAAGAAACATTTTATTAAAATCCAGTTTCAGCTGTAGTGTGGTCTCCAGGGGTCACTTCCCTATTGGATCTAGTGGAATCCCCTTTATACATGTCCTCTCACAGTTTTGTAGTTTAAATAGATTCTCATTCTTCCCATCCATGCTTACCTGTCAGATGACTTCATTGTCTCCTTTGTCTGAAGTCTCTTGCGTCAAACAAACATTCAATATCAGCCATCTGAAATGATTCACTTTCAGTCGGTTAGTGACTTGGCTTATGGGGAAGATGGTGGCGCAGGAGGTATTGCTATCGTTCAGCAGCTGGAAGGTTGCCAGTTTGAACCTTGGTTCCTCCTGATCCCCTCAAAGTGTCCTTGAGCAAGACACTGAACCCCAAATTGCTCCCGGTGTGCAGGTTGGCGCCTTGCATGGCAGCCTCCGCCTCCGGTGTGTAGATGGGTGAATGTGAGGCATGTATTGTAAAGCACTTTGAGTGCTCGTAGGAGTAGAAAAGCGCTATATAAATGCAGTCCATTTAGTGTTCCTGCCTTTTTCATCTAAATTACAAATTTATCACATTAAAATCCACAGTAAAACTGCAATTAAATTACTCTTCTCCATCTTATCTATTCTGAGATGGAGAACTTTTTAACCACATAGGTGGAACTACATCTATAAGGAATCTATATGTACAAAGTTTTCATGAATGATTCCTGTTCATGACGATTTTAACTCATTTTTTAATTCCGTTTTTCTTCATCAGTTAAAATCCACATGCTGGTTGCCGGAGAAACCTTCAATACTCATGAAACCTTCATACAAAAGCTGAAGCTGCAGATAGAGTTCTGCAGTGCAGAGAGCAGCAGCATCATCCTGGTCTTCTGTCCTGTTGTTTCTCGGATTGGGACAGACATGGAGGCAGCAATGAGCAGAGTTACAGGTGAGCCAGGATTCAGTCTCTCACTGCTATATGACAGTCAGGCTCTGAACTGCAGAAGAAGCTGTAACAAACATATATTACATAGTGCATCTCTTCACAGAGGAAGTTATTTAATAAAAGCTTCTACAAGCTGCCATTCAGAAGTTTTCCTTTAAAAGTAAACACAGATCAACACTCCAGCTTCAATTTTTAAATGAACCTGCTGGTCTCTTGAGTCCGACACATTTGCAGATTTTTGGCTTCCAAAACATTTTCTTTTTACTGGATGGTAATCCTGCACATAATAACACCAATAAAAATAATTAAGTTTAAAAACTTCATAATACTTCCACTTTTACAGTTGTTTAACTGCAGCCCTAGTCTATGCAATTAGTTTTACTGAGGTAGTGACTGTCATGTCCCTGTCTAGGGTCAGGGCAAATGACAAAAGGTATTGTCACGCTAATAACCAGCAGCAACAAAAACGGCCAATCTCCTCGGTCTGTTTGTACTTCCAGTTATTTATTCACCTGAAGGATACATTATACAAAACGAAAGTAACCCAGACACCCACTTGACCGGACGACCACAGGTAGTATCATATGGAAACAAATGCTGCTGTGCTCCAGATGATCGCCCTCCAGCAAGCCGGGCATCGCTTTAAAAACCCCGTGCCGGCTAGACGGCCAACCGGAACAACAGGCAGTGTCATCAGTCCTCCAATCTGGTCCCGACGCGTCTGCCTGTTAGAAGAGGAAAAAAAAATAGAACACACACGAAGAGCCCAGAGCATCCCCACTCTCATCCCAAACCATGCGGGATGTAACAGTGACTGACAAGTATACTGAGTGTTCTGTAATTAATTGTGCCACTGCAACACTGCACATACAGTGTTTAATCTGAATCATTATTAGATTGAGTTTCTGTATGTAAAGTGCCTTGCCCTTTATAGCTTTTCCATCCATATTTCCATGCCCACTTGCCCAGTACAGGGTCATGCTGAGCCTAGAGTCTGTCCTAGGAAGCACAGCTGAAGCAGAGGACACCTAGGATTGGATGCCGGCATTCGTTTCCTTCTTTACATCTGTGATAAACCATAGAGGAGAGCAACAGCATCTATCAGTGCCCACAGTAACCTGTTTGGTTTCTCTCTTCCACAGAAGACAAACCTGTCATCCTGGTGTTCATGCACCACTGTCACAGCCCCAGTCACATGACCAACATCGCAGTGCAACCATCTGGGAACAACATAAAGAAAGCTGTCCATTGTGCCTTTCTCGAAACTCAAGGGCTGTTCAAGTGCAAAGAAAACCACCAGGCAGTTAAGGAAGTGCATTCAGAGCTGAAGAAATACAAAAATAAAAGAATGAAATAAGAGAAAGACATCTCACAGGAAAGCAAACATGACTGAATAGTTTGCATGTGATTTTAACCAGTTTTGCTTATTCATATTCTGAGTAAGTTTGTTCTTTATCAGAGCATGGCAGATTGCTCGCCTATTTGAATTGTTAGCTTACTGATTAATAATTATTGGCTGCAGACACTGCAGATAATTGCTGGTGTGGGTTGCAGTGGATATCACCACAGAGATACCTTGCCTCACTACAGAGATCTGACATGATAGCACATGTATGTCGAAAAAATGTTAAAGGGGAGTTTGTTTAAATCTTTATAGTCTCTTTAAGACTGCATGGCTGGGTGCTTGACTTTATACACCTGTGGAAATGGGTCTGAATAAAACACCTGAATTCAAAGACCGAGAGATGCATCCCAATACTTTTGTCTAAATATCGTATGTCTACAGAGTTGACAAATTGTTTGGCCTTGTTGACTGTCAAACTTATGATTTTATTATTACA
>JAODLC010000043.1:6670187-6691235 GCA_026781145.1 Hippopotamyrus pictus | reverse complement strand
GGGGGGGGGGGGGGTGGGGTATAGGGTAGGAACAGTGGGTTATAGTTTATTTCTAGGAGTGCTGATTGATAACAGGAGTGGATCGTCTCACTAACCGCCGCAAATAACATTACGGACTAACAACAGCCACAGGGCATTGGGGAAATGATGGAGGAGACCATATCACCTCTGCATTTAGCTGAAAGGCTCATCCTACATGGACATGGGTCTTGGGGAGGGGGGGGCTCACAGCTAATTTTATACTGGTCATTATTCAGGGAGGCTAGGGTTTAAAATAAAAATCCATAGTAACCTTTCACCACTGTAGAAGCAGTCACCTACAGCGAAGGGATCAAACTAAAATTAGAATATTACAGAATATGCCAGAAATAGTTACTGTAACCTTTGTAACGAAACCTTTACCCCCCAGCCCAATATGCAAAAGATTTAGTGGAAAAAGTTCAAAATCACAACCACGCTGAGGGCTGGTCCCAGCTGGTGCCCCCCATCCAAGACGAGGTGAAACTGACTGCCCCTATGTCGCCTATAGGACTGACCAACCCCGACCCGCTGAAATTAATATCACGGCTGACATGGATGCCGGTTTTGAGCCGAACATCTCCGGAGATTCGGAATTACAGGATGACGCGCAGGAAGCCTTCTGTAGCTTCTACATCAGGAGAGACCAGCCCTCTGCGGCTGTAGTGCCGTCTTGACAGCTGCAGGATGGGCACTGTGGGTCCTGGAAAAGCTCCTGCCATCCCTTCAGAGTGCCAGTCTTCAGGCATCACACCAAACATTCACAAACGGCGTTTGCGCCGTTAAAATTCTTCAGCTTTCACATATCCAATCTTGGTCTCCTTATGGCCGTTTCTTTGACTATTGAAGATAGTCAGAAGATGGGATTTGAACCAGCAACCTTCTGGTTGCGGGCACAGTGGTCTGACCTGCTGAGCCACACACTGCCCCCCAACCTACCACCATGTTACAAGCAGACTTCATAACACCCAGAGAAGGTCTGAAACTAAATATTTTGACTCATTGGCCAAGGTGGCTGGTTTATGGGAAAATCCACCGACAAGCCTATTGTTCACCACCCAAAATAATAAACTAAACTACATGTGTGCGTCACATACACATTTGTTTTCATTTTAAAGGTTGGCTTACCACATCAACCCTAATTAACCTGACGGTGACAAGCAGCAGACTGGCGGCAAGAGACAGTTACCCGCTGTCCGCGAAAATCCACCCCTACACTCTGCTTCCGATTGGCCGTTGTTCATCGTTTGGTTACGTTATTGTCTGATGGTTAGTTAGATAGGCTCAGACAAAAAAAACGTCAGACTCAGAGAGGCAGGGACTGGTCTTCACAGGATACACGTCTGTATGTGTCAGACTCTGACACAGACAACAGAAGCAGAGCACCTTGAAATCCAGTATCTCAGGATAGTGTCTTATTATGCAACTTTTTGTACACATTTAGTTACAGTGCCGTCCAGTGAGTCACCATGTCAGCAAAACGCCTAAAAACGATCCACATAAAGCTTGGGGGATCCGAGGTAAGGACCACAGCCGTGGCATTCCTCAGTCACTCTGCCCTTTCCAACACTGCAATGATCCATCACTATGGAAGGTGCCGGAAATTCAGATGACAAGTGGTGCAAACTGAAGACCCCCCCCCCCCCCAAGAAAAAAGAAATATCTGTAACATACTACAAAATAAATCTGAGCTTCCATCATCTGAGATGCTATATAGGTCTTGACCATGAAAAATACGAGATGCACGTCTGTCAAACCGAACACGGACGCCAGGAGAGGGGGTCCATCTTACCGTTCCTCTCCTCCTGTCTCCAGCTCTTTTTGGCCACTTCTGCCAGAGCCCCGATGCCCAGTCCCACTGCCAGACCTGTGGATCACAGACAGCAGCATAAAGAACCATTATGGGGTCAGGTTTTGACCTTCCCAACATCTCCCTACATCAGAAAACCTATTAAAATTTTGTTAACATGTATTCAATTATGAACTGAAGATCTGCACGGCACTTTCTGATAAACGAGAAATTAAAATCACACATAAGACACACTGGCTGATCCAGCTTTCCTCTCTGAACAAACAGCTGAACGAGGAGAATGAGCTCATCGAGCATGAATTATGTAAGCTGCGAGGTGACCACGCCACATTAACATGCTTTGCAGGTCAAATTCACTTGGGGTGAATACAGCGAGCCACAGACACTATAAACAGATCCTAGCTTTCAGATGTGGAATTTCTAGAAATAACATACCTAGATGCTCGCTAGAAATGGTCTTAATTACAGAAATAAACTGAACGGTTCAGTTAAGTTTCGAATAAGACCAACATGCAGTGTCAGTTCATCAAAAGAAGCCCAGAGTCGATCACAAGCACAGGAAGGACCCTCAACATAGAAAAACGGCATTTTTAATTTCAGCTTGGTGCATCTTATGTGCATCTTCAGAATCAATCATATTAGACACATAATAACTGAACACATTCTGTAACAATGCGGTTGTGCAACGGGCTGGTTACAGAACAGCCAGCTTTGCTGAAATACAGAGATCACCACTTACACAAGGCAACTCTTTCCTTCCTGAGAAACCGCTGTCTGTTACTCATGTTTCTGCCTGGTAAGAATAAGCCACGTTAACAAAGGGCTCAGGTGGCTGCACTTAAACTGGGCTCACGCCTGGGAGATGCTGAAAGACCTTCTGCTTCCCGTTTCCGATTCCTTCTGGGAAAGGGCATTGTGCCGGGGCGGGGGGGCATGTTGTCGCATGTGGGCAGGAACAGCAAAAAAAAAAAAAAAAGGCAGGATTCCATGGTGCCATCTTATCCCGTCCCGTGCTTGCAGAATGCCCCTGTGACCCCCCCCCCCCGCCAGGGCTTGGGGACGGCACTCATGCCCTGGATCATACGCTGTATCTACTGCTCCGCTATCAAGAACGGTAAAGGCATCAGAAACAAAAGTTAATCTTAATGTAAGGGTATTATTAAGATAAGGGTATTATTAGAGCATTACAGAGAGCTATTCAGCGAAGGTGGCGTATAATCCTCTGTAGCGTCTAAGGGCTGAGCAGAGGCCAATGCTAAGATCACCGGAGCGTGACGTTATATTCGGTGGAATCAACGTTGAGCTCCAGAAGACGACTAAGTTAAGACTAAGAGTGGGCAAGAATTCCTGCCCTCCACATGGATCAGCAGTAGCGAGGTCGGGTCAGATGCCCATTCACCAGTGACATGACCAAAGAAGCTTCCAGTAACAGTCTTGTGCATCGCACATGCACTTTATAGATCGATTACTGCACTTTATCGACTACTGACCACTTATCCTGCAGGGTTACACAGTTTCATTTTTTTTTTTTTGCATGGTATGTATTGTTTTGTACTCTCTTGTATTGTTATGCACCAGTTGCATTGTATTGTATTGCACAATCCTGTATTGCTTTACTCTGTCTGTCTTGTTTAGTCTTTTGTAACAGTATAAGGGCGATTAAGTATTCCAGTGTACCTCTTGCACAAGGCCAAGAATGAATCTTGAATCTGGAAATCCAGACGGCAGAATTATCATGCCCTATTTCGGGGTGGTG
This sequence comes from Hippopotamyrus pictus, assembly GCA_026781145.1. Classification (NCBI taxonomy): domain Eukaryota; kingdom Metazoa; phylum Chordata; class Actinopteri; order Osteoglossiformes; family Mormyridae; genus Hippopotamyrus; species Hippopotamyrus pictus. Next base: position 6,687,651 of record JAODLC010000043.1, on the reverse strand, counting down.
TGTGGCTCAGAGGGTTACGATTAAGATGCTGTACCCTTGATCAGAAGATCGTCGGTTCAAATGCCACCATTAGCCCCTTTAATTTGCCCCTTAATCCCAGTTGCTCCAGGGGCTGGCTGACCTTGGTTCTCAAAAATGTACGCTGCTTTGGATCAAAGAGTCTGGTAAGTGAAATATATTGATTTTTTTCTTCCTAAAGGGACATCAGTGCAGGTCACCTAGCAACCAGGTGACCATTTCCAGGTGGAAATGGTCACACTTATTTACATTTAAAATTTATTTAGCTGACACTTTTACACAAAGCAACATACACTTTTTTTTCTGAGAAAGCAGGATCACACAGTCCTTGGAACAATTGAGGGTTAAGGGCCTTGCTCAAGGGTGAACTATCTGCTGACCCTTGGATTTGAACCAGCAACCTACCGATCACATCCAGAGCATCCTAAGCTGTCGAGCCACATGCCACCCCTGAGAGGCTGCAGTCACCATCCCAGGGACCCTGTTCCCTTCAGAAAAACCTGAGCACAGACGACATAAACTGACCTGCAAGCAGGTGGCACCGTGAGGTTGTTGGGTCTGTTTGCGAATGGAGAGCAGCAGGTGGAGGGTGGATGGGCAGCGAAAAGGCCCACACTGATTCACGTTAGCATTCACGTTTCTGAGGAGACATTTGCTGCACCTCTAACGATGTCAACTTAACGTGTAATCCTGAGACAGGACTATCTGGCTATGGAGAGAAGCTGGCTTGAGTTAAGTGAGCAGGAGGAGGCTTGGTGCAGAAGCCTGCAGCTAGTTAACTTCTAGATAAAAGGCTATACACTACTGACCAGTGGGTGACCCAAAATACAGATAAGGCTCCCATGATCCACGATGAGGAAAGCTGAGGGAGGGGGCATGAGGTCGGCTGACCTGGACGGGCACAGCTGAACTTCAACCGATACTCTGATGGGAACTCAATCTTGGTGTACAGGAAAAAAAAAAAACGTTCACAGGACAGCAGGTATTTTTCCACTGGATTTGCAAAACCCACCAACCTTCTGTGTGTGTGTGTGTGTGTATATGTGTGTGTGTGTGTGTGTGTGTGTGTGTGTGTGTGGTGGGCATGGGAGAGGGCCAGAAGTCAAGGGGTTGCTGTTGCAACCGCCATCATGAGTCTTCCAGAAGGCTAGCAGAAATAAATCTGGAATGAGATCTGCAGTTGTTCCAGTATGTATTAATAATCTTATTGTGGAGAAACTGCATTAGAAATAGCTATACGCAAATTAGAAAGAGCTATACACAAAATTGCTATGGATACATCAATGCTAAACCTGTATTAGCACAAGACGATCCTACTGAAGGGTTTATACCAAACCCAAAGTTACGCTGCTTATCTTTATCTAGCCATAAAGGGCAGACATCCCCCTAATGGCTGTCATGTTCAACTGAGACAGAAGTCTCACACTGGCCACTTCTGGGAGGGGACACAAAAAGCTTGACGGAAAATGACTAACGGTAACCACAACCAAACAGAGAGATTAGGAAATATGGTTTGTTATGACCAAGGCGGACTGTCTAACAGGCCCCAAAACACCCTTGTAATCTAGCCATCAGTCTGACACCATGCTACAGATTAACCTCTAGCCCCTATAAGCAGCACCCAATCTGTTTTTAATGCATCAGGCTGTGGGCTGACAGCACATCGAGGGCCCCTAGGTACATGGGCTTAGACTGGAACATTCTGGAGAGAGAATACAGACTGAGCTGTTAAACTGGCAAAGCTATGGACCTGAACCTAGTGCTATAAAAATAAAAATAAAAAATGTTGAAGCAGCACTTCAAAACAACGGGCAACTCAAAGATGGGCGAATGAATTTGTTTACAAGTCCTCGTTGGTCTGACTAGTTCGGTACGCAGTCCATGACACGACTGTGAAGGTCACCCTTCCGTTCAAACAACATTTGTTAGCAGAAGCTTGGAAACAAAATTAGCTCTGGCACAGCTCACGGAGGGAAACACAATCCAAATGCAACAGTCAAGCTAACTGAAGTCATGCGAGAGCATCAAGGGCCAGCCGGCCCAAGCATGTTGATGATTTAGAGGTTAGCTTCCAGTTATTAGGGCAATGGTGGGCCTCTCTGACCATCTCCCAAAACAGGAAGTAAGATTATAGGAAGTAGGAAATAAGTGTGAGGCAATTGACTTTAACACGTACAATTAAAACAATCCACTGGACTACGGTTGGCACGTACTGCGATAGACCTAGACCTACTTACAGATTAGGACCTACAAGGATTGCTAAATGACAAGGTTCAAATGCCACAATGCCTTGAACGACCTCCGACAGACCAACAGGGCACACCATAACCACAGCACTCCACTCTGCCTTAACCCATTTGGACAATAACAACTCCTATATCAGGATGCTCTTTATTGCTTCCAGTCTGGCTATCAATGCGGTAACCCCACTCAAGCTGATCTCCAGGTACAGCAACATGACTGCAAACCTGTTCATGGCTCAAACTCAACAAGCAAGTTTGCAGACGACACCACAGTGATAGGTCTGATCACCGGTGACAAATCAGCCTATAGCTGGGGTAGGCAACCTTATCTACAAAGAACCAGTGTGTGTGCAGGGGTTTGAGATAACCTTTAGGTCAGCTGTTCAACCCCAGGTGTGAACTCTTCGCCCAATAACTGGTAATCTTATTAGGAAGTTGCAGCAAAAAGCCCTCATACACAGCAACCCTTTCTGGATACAACTGTCCACACCTGGCCTACAGGAAGGAGATTCAGTATCTGGTGGAGAGTTGTGCCAACAACAATCTGACCCTCAAAACCCAGAAAACAAAAGAGCTTATCTTGGGTTACCAACAGACAATGGGGCCGAGGTACAGCGAGTGTCGAGCTTCAGGTTCCTGGGTGCTCACATGATAGATAAAGCACATAAACGGCTCTACTTATCGAGTAGGCTTAAGAAAGCCAAAACCTATCCCCCTGAATTCTGGTACATTTCTAACGCTATCATCAAGAGCGTCTTCACAAAATGCATGACAGCGCTGCACAGTCACAGAACAGAACACCCTCCAAAGGGACATCATCGGCACCCGGATACCCATCAAAGACGTTCGTCGTAAACACTGCCTGTGACGAGTGACAAGCATCATCAAGGATCCCTCTCACCCCAACACATGGACAGTCCTGATCCCGCTTCTGCCACCTGAGAAGCACTACAGGAGCCTCCGCTTTCACACCAGCAGGTTCAGGGACAGCTTCATCTCCACAGCTACCAATATGCTCAACAGTACTTTCTGGCGCTAATTCTTCAGCAGTCGCCCTCCCCACACAACTTGGTACTGATTGATCCCGGATGTTTTTATACTGCATTTTTGCACAATGTCTCCCCTTTCCACTTGAATCATTACATGCTGCATCATATTTCTTAGCACATTTCTTATCTCCCTCTCTGTACTTCCCGTCTGCACCTTGTGCTACAGACTACCTCATGTGTCACTTGCACACAAAAATTGACATTTATAATTTATATTATATATACATGATGCCAACTGCATTTCATTGGCTTCTGTACTTGTATTCAGCAAAATGACAATGTTGAATCTAATACAATGTTGCTCTCAAACCCAGATCCATAGCTACACCCTCAGTTACCCCGTGATCTGAAATGGAAAAAAAGAGGAGCTAAAGGACCTCAAACCGAGACTGAATGTACTTGAACAGTTTAAAAATAATAATAATAACCTAGTCTGACCATAAACATGGGAATTAGCTGGTCACCTATGAAGTACCAAATAAGCAATGGAAAAGGGTGTGTGAAACGCTCCGGCAGCCTCAGACGAACTGCAGGGACTGGGAATATAAATATAAAATAAAATATATAAAAAAAAAAAACCCAGCACAGGCCTTACCTCCAAAATTGGCCAGCCTCCCTAACCGTGTTACCGGTACTTTCCGTTCCCTGGCCCGCTCGCTGAGCTAAACACAAAAAGCACAGGAATGAGAATGAGGAAGACACACAGTGAGCGGCTGTCCAAGTGTGAACCTGGGGCCACACGCAGGCAAACCCTCAGAATTACGATATACGAAACCGCAGAGTATAGCCAAGTATACGAATGAAACCACAGAACAGTGTTATTACGTACAAATACACACCATAACCAAATTAAAAATGACCTGCATTTCGATAAATCCTCTGCAAACTAATGACATTAACCATGCCCATAAATACTACTACACCCAAATATCAGACAGAATATTTTTACGTACAGAATTGTATCATTTTCACCCCATTTCATTTTCATCATTATCTAATTAGCATTCATAAAAAACTTTTTTGACCAGCTTACATAGATATACTCTGTTCAACCTCACAGACTGATATCCTTTTTATACAATTCATGGATAAAACCTAACATGTTTCTGTGTGTGTGTGGGGGGGGTGTGTGAACAGGGGGAAATCTAGGATTTCTTAAGGCAGCCAGCATAACAGGAGCCATAATTCATACAGAGGGGCCAACCTTATCATTAACCAATGATGTGTTATGAATCTATGAGTGACAGGGGAGGGGCATTCCACAGGCCAATAAACTTTCAGCTCAGGCCAGAACCCCTGTAGCACCGCCCCTAATACACCCCTGGGGATGAAAGCTGAAGTCTGTACTACTTCACATTAAGAATGTAATGATAGTATTACAGCTTTTGGAAGTTGGGATAAGTCACGTATCAGGAAAAGACAAAGTGAAGAATTGGTCAAATTTAGCAGGTATTTCTCCTGAGATAAATTCAAACGTTCTTTTACACAATCCCTTTGAACACAGTCTGGTAAACAGTGACAGCTCAACCAGGTCCTGCTTTCACAGATGCTTATTGAGTCTGTTTGGTAATGACAAACGGTTGGGTGAGCATGACGAGCCAGGAGGAACATGTACCATCTGCTTATGAGGTACGTTCCTTTTGGCCTCCCTGGCCTTCTCGATGTCTTCTGCCGTGAGCCCACCGACAGAGGTGTGATCCTGATGGTAAGAGCGAATTGGTCCTGAGAACTGCTTGCTTGGGTCCTTGTAGCCCTCGAAGAGCTTGTTGCCGGCACGGCCAAACGCCCGGGCCGCACCGCCACCAGCCGACTTGTGCCCACTGTTCTCGTCCCCAACATCTCCGGTAGACGGTTCCTTATCTCCGGTAAAATCGTAGCGGGAGTCCACATCTGGCTCGATGTCGGACACATTCTGCTGCTGTCCAGTGAATTCCTGAAGTGAAGCAGAAGAGTAAGCGAACGTAATGCGCTTAAGTGTTGAGCTGGCCTGCGGCAACCTGCAAGCGATCTGGGACGGGCGGCTATTTTCCACTTGAGGTCTGTCGCTAAGAATGTCACGCCGTTCTGACTCAAAAGCTGCCAGCGTTACAAAATCAGAAACCCCAAGCCCACTGTCCCCAAAGCCACAATAAAATTACTGTACATCATCGGACGATGGGATTAAAACCGACAAAGACGGCCCTGTCACACAGTGCAGCCAAACTCCAGTCCCACGGAGTACAGCATCAGATAGTCATCAGTCCGATAAAACACACCGTACTGTCAACAAAGAACAAATTCGGAACGGCACCAGAGCTGAAGGCGTGTGACCTTGGACCTGCTTGAGGCCTGTCCTGAACACTGAACCCCTGCTCACCCAAACCCACCTGCATCGTCCGCATGACCACGTCCTGCGCAGCCTGGGTGGAGCTCTGCACTCCAGAGCTGCGCAGCATGCTGGCCTGAGTCTCCACCATGGCCCGGCTCAGCCTGGCCAGGCCCTTCACCAGCATGATCATGTCGCTCGCCATCATGGTCACCTGTTGCACCTGCGTTGGTTGAAGACAAGGCAGGTCACAACCAGACTGCGCCGGTACCTTCAGTAAAGGTCCCAGGCACATTAAACGGGTTTAGCCCGCCAGTACCCAAAAGGAAACCTGACTTTAACTTTCCACTTGTACTTTACTAAGTTTGGACGACCCCAAAGGCTTGAGCGAAGACTTGCCGGGGGAAGAACTTCAAGGGTAATAGAGGATTGGCTGCCTCCCGGTCCAGGCTCTGGGCCAGCCCTTCAACTCAGACGTGAAGATTAACAACCGTTCATACTTAGGCATGGGGAGGAAGATAGCTGTAACTACACCTCATCCCCCACCAAAAAGCTTCCCTTCAGAAGAGGCAGACATTAAGCGCTTTCACACCGCAGGAATTTTTTTCCCAGAACAAGGGACTTTTGTCGTGTTCATACCACAGGAACTCTGCTCGACTGTACTTCCTTGGAGGCAGTTCCAGAACCTGTTTTTTAGTACCTACTCCAGACTAGGTTCTTTTCATTCGAACGCAGACTACTGGGAAGGCGCTTACAGCCATAGCTTGACGATGGGCTGACTACAAGCACTGGCGCTAACTTGGAAGTTACATGAAAGTGCAGAAAAAGATGCAGAGGAGCACAAACTGAGCAGATGGAATTATTTTTGTACCTCAATTGCATATAATACACCAATTAATACATTTTTTGCATGCGTCTTCATATTTCTGCATTGGAAAAGTAGATCACTAACCAATATACTTTTGTCTAATATCAATAGTACCGGCGGTGAAACTTGCCAGTGCTAAATAGTGGGATAATGATGCAGCATTTTTTATTTGGTGTAAAATGATTTGCTGGCCAGATTTAATAAGGATCATGAATATGTCACAGGTCATACAAGGAAATAAATGAAAGGCCATGTCCCATTTCAATTGCGATCGATCCCCCCTAATACCTAACAAACAACTAAACAAAAATAATAAAACAAAACAACTTATTTATTCTCCAGTGTTTTTGGTGGTGGTGTAGTTTTGTATGAAATTGTGTGTGAAGTTTGACCTACGAGCTTTTTACATCTGCCATGTATATTTAGCATAAACATCCCAGTTCCTCTGGAGCAGTGAGAAAGCGGACTCCTCACAAACACAGTAGGCTCTTCAGAAGTTTTCACCTGGTCGTGCATCGAGACCAGGGCAGATAAGAGTAACATATTTAGCTACTGAATGTGGGTGTCAGCCCCTAAGCCAGCAGTCTGGGCATCAGCCAGGACAAAAACAACCAAAGGCTGTGAAACATACAAAAGACAAAAATAAAGGTATATGCAAACATATGCACAGGAAAAACAAACATCTCTCAAAGACTTATCTGTGCACATATTCATTCCCTGCAGGACTTACCCATTGAGAGGAACAAGTAGACTTTATATTAGTCAGTGAGAATGACAATGAGATCCTCCTGGCAGTAATTATAAAAGAGGGCAAGGCTGAACCCTAAAGTAACCAAATGCCAAAACTCTGATGCGTTCGAAGTCTAAACGGACCATCAGAGATTATACAGTACAGTACATACTCTATATTAAAACAAGCTACTTTCATTAAAAAGTAGCCTGCAAGTAAACATTGTTCTTGCTTTTGTATATCAACAGGTACTGTTAAGTTTCAAGGACGACCCACTTTGTTGCAGTAGGTTTAAAACCAGGTCAGCACACTGGAGAACTGGCATGGGTCCCATTCGGCGCCAGTTTAAGGCCTCATATCTGCCCACCATGAAGTCTCCACCCCCCAGGAAAGCAAAACAATACAGCTTGCTGCTGAGGCGCAACAGCCACACGTCCTCTTGGGGGAAACAAGAGCACCCATCCACTCACAGTATGCAGCCACGTATCAGAGATGCACAGGAGCCAACCAGAGACACATCCACGTCCTGTGCATGTGGCCTGACCACAGCCACAACAACACAGTCATTAGAAGTATTACACACAACTTTAGAAATTATATTTTGCACCATATTGATGACTATTCTAAAGGTGCATCCACACGAGGCCTTATGCTGAAACTACCAGTTGTTTTGGTTTCAATAAGTTTGCTAGTTCTGAACTGCTTTTTTTTTAAGCTGTACTTAAGCAACACAAACATTACTATCAAGAGAATACTTTATGGAGGCACATATGAAGCAAGAAACGACTGCTGAGATGAAAACGGAGGCACGGTTTGGCACCGAAGGACAAAATGTTCTGCTTTCTAAACCAGAAGATGCCTAGATCAGGGTTCCCCAATTCCGGTCCTGAAGGGCCAGAATCCAACACGGTCTTTGGATTTCCCTGTTCAAACACAGCTACTAAACCTGGTAATTGGCTGACTAAGCGGTGTCTGAGCATGGAAAGCTGCAAACTGTGTTGGATACTGGCCCTCCAGGACCGGAATTGGGGAACTCTGAGCTAGATTAGTAACAGTGCGCCATGCCAATTTTCTCTCCCCACCACTGGAAAAGGTTGAGATAAAACGGTACGTGCAGCATTCCTACGTCTTTCAAACTGAATGGGGTTCAGGTGCAAATTCATGCACTGGTGCATAAGGTAGCAAGCCTGAACACATCTCCACACCTCCAGCGCACTAGGCCTCTGTTTCAGGCTGCCCAGACCTGAAGCACAACCCCACAAGGCCCAAAGTAAACAAAACAGCCCCCGGAGATGGGATCTCAGCTACCTGCTGGACAGAAACATCAACAGAACCACGATAATAAGCAGCTGTGATGCAAACCCTCCGCCATATTTAAAAGCGAGAGGCGCATTGTGGTCGGAGGAGGGGGTGTAAACAGAGAGACGCACGAAACCGCCACGTAAACACGTCAGTTTGGCACAGGAGAGAACAGGCCGCTGGCAATGCAGAGGTCACCACGCCTTCTAGAAAACTCCTTGAATGCTGAGGAGGGATACATAATTTACAGGGGAAAGGCTGCGGTGCGGCCCGTCCTCCAATCGCACGACTGGCCAAAATTCAAGAGGGAGGGAACCGGGCCTTTTTTTTTTTTTTTTTTAGAGGGAAAAAAAATCGTGTTTAAAGTTCCCAGTTTCTAAAATAAAAAAGCCTCATATGAGGAAGTTCTGTCAAGGGACACAGTACCCAAAATCTCACCCATTTTCACGTTGGTTATTAAACGTGAGCCAGCTCGTACTTAGTCTACTGAAATTATCAGCAAGGGGTCTGAGTTTTCAAACCAGGAGGATTTTAATTTTGTTTATAATCATGTCTTATAAACCACACAGGCAGTAAGGATATTTTTAAAAAGAGCAATTATACGCTCTTAAAAACAGAAACCAGAAACACTGTGTTTCTACACTTAAGTGACATGTCCTTCATAGGCAATGGCAAACATCAGCTCAGAAGGAAAAGGAGGTAACAAGTGCAGGTCAGTAAGTCAAGAAGGGGATAAAGAGGGTGAGAAATACACTAATGACCTGCTACAAAAATGATTGTGAATAAAAGCCTGAACTTACTTAGCTTAAAAGTTGTGTTTCAAGCTCACTATCTCCGCTTTTACCAAAACGTGAACAGCACGTTTATAAATCAGCAACTTAGATTTATAAAGCTGGACGCTTACTGAACTAATCTGTGTCAAGTAAAGGAACAAGAGCTACCACACAGGACAGAACGCTGGCAGCTACCATCGTTTGCACATGCTTGTGTGCCATGTAATACCCAATAGAGCTTCCCCGTTTTAATCTCATTTAAGCCACAAAAAAGGAAAAAAAAAACCTCCTATAGAAGCTACCTGAAAAGCTTGTAAGTCCTATCAAGGTGCAGGATTTTTATCAGAACTGTTTTTTTTTTTTTACCTGCCACATAAATTAGACCACTCGTGTTGACCTAGTTTAAGCTTAAAGGTTATCGTGCTTGGAAAGTTAAGGAGGTCTCGCAAAGCAAAAAATTATAAGATTTTCAAGAAATAAACGAAAACATAATAAAACATTGAAGGAGGGGGAGAGACCCCCCCGCCAAAGCCCTCGTGTGGTCCCACCGCGAACACCCAAAGCGAGCAGACTTCCTGAGAGAAAATGCAAACTCAGAGTTCTTGAAGCCTTCACTTTAGTTTTACAATTAAAACATGGGTCACCTCTGCCTGGGACTAAATGTACTAACTAATAAATTATTAATACATATTCTTAAGAACGATTAAGCCTGTGAATTTGCACACTTTTTTGTATTTTTGTTCAGTATGGAAATCTTTAATTATCTCCCCTAAGCAATTTGCCCTTGAAGCCGAACACCAACAAAAACAAACAAGTATGAATAATCTCATACAGTGAAGTCATTTCTCGACCCAACAATGCAACATATTCATGTAATAAATCTGATACACTTTGCTTTTCTCTGAACGCTTTCAGCCTCGGCAACAGCGACACGCGGTCAAAGACTTACCAAACCAACTGTCAAAACTTCGTAGCTGCTGTAGGGAAGTAAAAACAAAACAATACTGCTTGAACCTCCAAGCTATGGGTACAACACAGTGAGTCGTTCTGAAAGAGTGACCAACTGAGGAGCGCTGGGCTGCTTTTCAGGATCGCTCACTAGGGATGGCACAGTCCTACCGTCACGTTTCACATGGCCCCCGTCTATTACTCATTCTATAATCACACAACACCGCTTAGTCACTTAACTGCTGCAAAATAAATGCATGCATTTAACCTGACAAGCCAAAAGGGAAGCCATCTTAAAACACTATTTCACAGATGGGAAGAGCGTGTCAGTTAAACCCAAGTGTGAGCCCTCACAATGTCAGTAAGTGCCAAACTTTCGGTGCACGCCGAGAAACGCTTCTATACATTAATCCAGCGCGAATTATTTATGCTACTATTGCACATACTGATTTTTACACGACTCAAAACGCTCACTTACCACCAAAATTAGCAAATCCACCACCTCGATCGCTCCCCACTCTCCTTACTGTGGCGTATTACATACCATGAGGTCAAAGCTGTTTACCAACTTCAGAAACTGATTGCAGGACGGGGCGGCCCCGCCTCAGCACGTGTGCCATTGGGTTTACACTGTGATGAAGTTTCTCTGCATTAGACAGCTTGGTCATGATTCCTGGCTTCTCATTGGTCACTCCCCCATCAATAACTTGAACGTTGTCCTATTATCAGACGCATTTCCATAGGCTACCCTAACATAACACCAGAATGCCGCTCCTCAAAACATTGACCAATGAAAGAATCATATATTCCTACACCAATCAGCTTCGAGAATATTACAGCGGTGGTTTTTTTTCCAGCGAAGGTTCCAGCTTGACCGCCCGAGCAGCGCAGTTGTACAGTATTTTCGTGTCTATTTCCTGGCTGCGCGCCGTCTGATTTTCCCCGCTTTCTTTTTAGAGTTTATAGTTAAGTAGCCTCGAATGAGCCGCTTATTGGAGGCACAAAAGTAAAATACAGTATTACGTTACTCCCAAAGAATTTTTGGACTCGCCGGACATTTCAGACTTGTCTAAAAAGATCTGTGTTGGCGGAGGAATATTTACAGTGATTTTGAAATATGTGTCTCTAATTTAAAAAAATATTTTAAAAGTATTCATAATGCATGCAATTTGTTATTTCAATAATACATTCATTACTGTTTAGATGCAATCTTTATAATGTAACAAATAAATGCTGCCTATAAATGTAACCCTAACTATAAAAACAAAAACGTATAACTATAATTACTACTGTGTATTTGTGCCCTTCATACCAATAAATAGCATTAAGAAGATAATACACAGCGGTGTGATTTAGTTTATAATGTTTTAAAAATACACGATAACTTGTTGAAATCAAAATGCACTTAAAAAGAACGTTATGGCACTTGTTGGCCACACTATACAGAAACAAAGAATGCAGTGTTATATTGATTTTGCGGAGATTCTGCAAATTGTATAACCTCTTACAGTATGGCTGACAGTTACAATGCATTTTAAAAAATATTCGTTTCTCCATGAAAAACTAGACCCCCACAAATCAAGTAAGTATCCTACTTTAACCATGACGACACGGATAATGTCAATACAACGGAAAGTAAAATTGGGCAGTAACATGTGAAACATCCACAAACCTCTTAATGTGTAATATCAATACGCATCTAATACCGGGGATCTTTTTGACAGGATGAATATACATTTATTCAGTTTATTGTATTGTGAGTGTGGATAACGTAGTGACAGTTTGTAACATTGCCCAAAGACCTATGTTTTCATGAAATATAAATATACAATTCTTTTATTTAATTTGAATATACAATTCAAATTAAACTGACATAGGGCTATACAGTAGGTGCGTTTTAGTCCAGGTCATTGAAAAAGCCGCAGACCTTCTGGGATTTGCTGCCACTTACTGGTCATTATTCGCAGTGCAGAAGGTAGATATCTTAAAAGGAAGCGAAACTGCGAGACCTCCACTTTGTTCTGATGATGTTATGATGATTATTATTATTTGTTTACTTGACAGAAGACTTCTGTGCAAAGCAAACTATATTCGAGGCATAAAGTACATCAAGCAAATACATGTCAAAGAGCCAAAATGCCAGTTTGGCTGAGCTTCCGATGAATGCGACTTAGCACTGGAGCAGGAGTTATAGCATACATTACACAAAGACACTACTACAGGAACCTGACAGGGTAGATACTCAAATAAACGAAAGCGAATAAAGGAAACTAGGTTCCTGTGAGGCAAGTGCATAAATACCAGAGTAGCCAGTGTTGACAAGAATCCATAAGCAAAGTATTACAGATGAAAACAGAGATGGATAATGGTTAGATAAGCTAGTTGAGGCATTCCTGGGGAAAAAAAAACATTCTTGATGATCATCTTGTTCCGCCACTGATGAACCACACAGGAGAAACATCTAGAGTTAAACTTCTTATTTTTGTATGGTGGATGAATCCCCAAGCAGTGTTGGCTTTCTGACCAAACAAGGCGATTTGGGATGTAGGTTGTGATGAAGTACTAAACGGAGGTGGGTATTGTTCCATTAGCGTTTCTGAGACCCAGGTCCAAGCACTCAAACCTTATGTGAGCACGAATAGGGAGCCAATGAAGGAAGACATGCAGGCATGTAACCTTAATCAAATCAAAGTTTATTCTTCAAATGCCCAAGAATATGGTAAACAGTGGTAGATGCAGGTGATAAAATGAGTTTCCCTGAGAGTCCTGTATAGTAAGTGACACGTTATGTAAAGAGATAAGTAAAGTAGTACATAGCAATAGTAAAACTATTTTTAAATTAATAGTAATAAAATAAAACAGAAATGTGCTAATACTAACAGCCTGATCAGCTATTGAGTAGCCCTGCTGCCTGCATCTCAGAGGCACAAAAATCATTAGTGTACCATCAATGGTACAGAAATGTTCCTCAGAGTCCATTTCTGTACCTTCAAAGGTACAATTTACAGACCCTTGAGGGTACAGCTGCAGTGACAAGCAAAGGTACAAATTGGTACCCTTTTCTTCTGAGAATGTAGCCCCAATCAATGTTAATTTGTTGATTTCATGAAGTACTCCTATTGAGTTCTCCTTCAAGATATAGTTGATCCAAATAGCTCTAATAGTAAAAAAGAAAGCACTTTATCACTTTTTTGCTGCCTGCAGTGTAGAAAAAAATGTCATCATAAAAGGTGACGCAAAAACTTGTTTTGGAAATCTCTTCGATTAAAATGGGACGTTCCTGGAGACGTTGTGCAGTTAAGCCTCTGTGCCTGTGATCTGAGGGTCACCTGTTTGAGCCTGACCTCTGCAGGCTAGTCACATGTATAAGGACTCTCAGGTCAGGCTCTCAACCCCCAGCTCCATGGGGGCCACTGCAGGTGGCTGACCATTCGCTGCAAGATGGAGTAGGCAAAAAGAGAATTTCCCCAAGGGAATCATTATTATTAATACACATAAGCAGTTTAATATGCAAAACAATGTAGATGTACCAGTGGGAAAGGATTTAGATGCTCAACATAATCCAAGCCATCCCAAGTGTAAAATGATAGAATAGACTAAAAGCTATACATTTTTTAAGTACATTTTATCCACTCCTATATATACAAGCTCAGTATATTCTTCTGCAATTCAGAAATTAAATCTATTATTACATAGGTTAAATGACATTCCTGAATTTTGCACAACCCTGCTTTATATTACTCAAGGTCTGTGTTGGAACTTATATTGTGTTGAAAGAATTCTCCCTTAGTGCTATCATGTTGGAAATCAACCTAAATGCAATATTTTAATGCACTAGATGAAACTGATCTTTTTATTAAGCTGATTTACTGTCAGTAATATTTCTGAGACTAATATCTTACAAAGTATAAAATTAAATTTGTCTGTTTCTGTTATGCTATGGTGTACTTGTCATACAGACTACATATACATTTCTTTTGTTGCATTTACTTCCTGCGTCTCCTTTGGCAGTTGTGAAAGTTCAAGGTTCTCCTTCTACAATGTGTTGCACGGATTAGCCGAATATTTATCATTTAAGCGTCATACTAAAAAATACCGACAGATGGCGTCTATGACACATGGTTTGTCAATGGAAAAATATTTCCATGCTGACAAAGGGGTTACACCACGCTTTGGTGGTGAAAGTTTAAACCGAGTGAATGATTTCATTGTTGCTCACAAATTGTTTACCTTATTCTTTTCTGTGCGAAGGCCACGTTATAAATTAGAATTTATACTTTTCATTATTAGTGCGTAACTTACCAGAACTCCGCTGAAAGAGTTATTTTACATGATTCACTGACGCATTTTAAGAGCGCTCATTAATCGTTACTCAGTTGCAAGCAGCTACATTAATGTTTACAGTTGTTTATAGTTTCAGTGAAAACAGCATACCGCTCCGGATTACGCCATTTTCAGAACTTCATATCAGACCAAACATTCTCCTCCGTTTCATTACATGAGTGATTCATAGCATGGCCAAATCATGGGGTACTGTATAAAATCATGGAGTGCTTTGCCTTTTAATGCAGGTTATTGGTCGCCCGACATATGCAATAGTCTATAGTTCTCAGCCAGATCGACAGACGTGGCAGAGGAAATCTCGCTTGCAGTTTGACCTGGGAATACTGTACAGGTAATTGGGAAGACCCACTGAAAGGCAAAAAAATCTTATAATCAGGACAAATTCCAAATCTGCGTGAGGTTCCTCAAGCACAATGCGCCTAACTTACTGTCGTGAAGAATGCCATATAAATGCTGCAAATCAATTAGCGAACTTTTTTGTTTTGTACTTTATATCCAAGTCCGCGGTTCACAAAAAGGTCTCGCAAAGCACGTGTTGTCAGTCTGCTCACAATTATAGGACATGGAAAATTAATTTTCATACTACCTATCAGGCAGTAAGCCTCATTCAAATCAGAAAGGCCAGCAGCCTTTGTATTTTCCATCCACAGTTTAGTCTGCCAAGTGACACACTTCCTTGTATTTTACTGCTGCTCAGTGGTTTTTGCCATAATAAATTAATTTAATTATTCGACATACAATGTGGACAAGTAAATGGAAAAAAGTCAGACCGTATAAATGCTTAATTCTAGATTACACTATTTATCTATCACCCATCAGTCTCTCTGTTTGCATTATACAGATGCCATCGTTATTAACTTTAATTGTTAATTCAGTATAAAACCGGAGTTGATGCTATTCCAGGGTCATTTTACTAACTTGCCTTTAATATTTTTAATTTGTATTAATAGTTCATAAACACGCTATGCAAGAATATAAATTGCATATTAACAATAATTGGACGTGTAACATAAACGATTAATATTTTGAGAATATATTTGACATATGTGTCCTTCTACAAAAACTACAGTATTTTTAAGTGGTTTTACAGATATACCTTGTTTACGAGCAGGAGAAAAATGGTTCTTATAGTTAATTTTCAAATAAGTTTCCAATAAAACACCTGAAAATTGTCAGTGCTAGAACCGTCCATTGGGACACGGGGGCATAAAACTTTCTTCCTCGAACTCTCAAAATTCATACGTCAAGGAAGGCAACATGTCTTGAAAAGCAGTTAAGAGACTTCTAAACATATCGGAGTGTTTCCATCAGTATGCAAAAAAGGCTCGGTATTTAGGTAGTGCTGGAACTTAATTTAGCTGTCTCTCTTATGATGCATATCTGCTACTGCTGATTATGAAAAAATGCTATGTTCAAACGTCCGTGTAAACTTGATAAATTGCATAATTATAATTGCGAGTGGAATCACCCTTCGTTATTATGCAGCTGATAATAGGTACGGGGGTAAGGTCTCTCGAGCTGCCCGTCCCCCATGACGGGATTCCAGACTCTCCTCAGAGGTGGGATAGACACACAGTCATGATAAAACTTGATGAGCTGTGACTGCCGTTGTCACTGGAGTCACTGGGGCGACCTGGAACACAAGAGGACAGTAAAGTCTAACAACAATTGTGAGGTAGGTTAATTAAATAATATAGTAGAGACTTTGCTCAAATACTGTATGCAATTTCGAAAGAATTATGTAATCTAAATTGCTGTTTTATAATGACAAAATAATTATATTTGCATCTTTTCATGGTTTCTGTTTCAGAAGGAGAACAAAATACTGTTCTTTCACGTGTCTACAGTTATGGGTCCGTCAAGATTTGCAATGGAAACCTTTTTTTCTAACTTCTTTCTCAAAGCTCTTCCCTACTGCCCTGCTCTGCGTTATAGAGAGAAAGCTGCTTGTTCCGTTGAACTCGGCTCTGCAAGCAGCTTGACTTCCTTCCTGCTTTATGTACATTAAACAAACATACTAGTGCTGCTGACGAGCTGTGCCGGTCAAGGCGGCCACGGTATTGATGAGTAAGCTGGTAAACAAAAGCTTAATGTCTACGAGGACTGGTGTTTAGATTCCCTTTGTGCAAACGGGAAGATTGGACCGTACTTTCATACTTAAACTGAGCAGACTTGAGTTTAGCTGTGTTTTTGGGGACATCGTCGCGTTCTTGCTGGAGGATTAAGCATGAGGTTTGGATAGGAGCGCCGTTTGTGACTGTAAAGCCACTGTACTTTTACTACGAGGTAAGACGATCGACATAACTTGGCAGTAAGGTCATCTATGAAACTCTTGCATAAACCTGTTGCAGACGAAACTATTATTGTTGAAACAGGCAAGTGCTGGGGGGGGGGTTAAGTTCAATAATGATGCTTACCCTACCGACTCACACTTCGGTCAATACATTTTATTTGTTTATAAACCAAAGTTGCAGTTATCTAAAAGCTCTCGCAATAAGTAAAAACGATGGAACGTAGTATGTTATTTTGGATTTTCTAATGCGATTTCAGCAAGTTTTGTGTGCATTTAGGTCTGTGTATGTAACCTAATACTCATTGGTATTGTTTTACTTATTACATATACTGGTCTTTTATGACCTGTGTAGTGAAAGAAAGCAGACAGAATAGGCAACAACCAATATTTTAGCGTAGTGTTGAGTAATGTTCCCAGTTTTGGACGAACATTCGTTTTAACAATCACGCCTACTTGAGTTGCAAAAGTGAGTCCTCTGTGTACCTCATTAAACTGCAATGGATCGAGGTTTGACGTTTATACATGATCATAGAAACTAATATTATGCAAGCACGTGAATTATCCCGTCTCCATGTGGTAAGTGCGTGTGTGTGT
>JAODLC010000043.1:6637921-6665067 GCA_026781145.1 Hippopotamyrus pictus | reverse complement strand
AACTCATTAATACAGTACGAACATGGCAAACTCTAAGTATGAAGCTGCAGCTTCACTGCATTAGCAGAACTCATTAATACAGTACGAACATGGCAAACTCTAAGTATGAAGCTGCAGCTTCACTGCATTAGCAGAACTCATTAATACAGTACGAACATGGCAAACTCTAAGTATGAAGCTGCAGCTTCACTGCATTAGCAGAACTCATTAACGCGAACACGGCTCAGAGATATTGTGCTGAGCGGACTTAACATAGTACAGCAAGAGGCACATTTAAAGGTACAGCTTTATATCTGAACACATTTTAATGAAACAGACGAGCTTCTTTGCACCTTACAGAAATTGTGGGAACCATTTTCTCTTTCATTATGTGCCACTGCAAAAAACTGCACAACAATACGATCTCCTGTCATGCAGATACATTTTGCTGAACGAGTGTCACGGGAATGTTTTCCTGCCACAGTGATTAAAACAACCTAATTCGTATTGTTGTTTCACTTTTAATCGCTTTCAGTAAAACTGTTGGCAGCGTGCGAAAGATTCACCTGTGATCTACTGTTTACATTTAAAAAATCTGGAAAGCCAATGATTTTGCATAAAGAACTGATGAGCACAGAGGAATGAAAGAAAAAATACAAACACAAAAAGAAAATACAGAAAATAATTTGTGATATATAATATTAGTAATAGTGTATATGAATAATATAATACTGTATTTTGAGGTAGGGCCTATTTCATAATGCTTTGATATTGCTTTGTGGCAGATTATTTAGTACTCAGTATTTAATACCCAGATAACGTTGTATTTATTTGAAGCTGGCCTCCAGTTCTCAGATTTTCAGTCTGCCAGGCATCTCCTTTCAGAGGTGTTGAAATACGAGGGTGACCGTGTTAAATCCTTCATCTCTCTTCCAGCCGTAGGTCTTTTTTTACAGACTTGGCTGGCACCGTAGGCTCACCATAGAGACCTTGTCTTTTCTGGACTTTGTGACCATTTCTATTCCGTTTTATGAAGCCTTTGGACCTTGAAATAAAACGTATGCCATGGGTCCTTCTCGGGAAGCGAGTTTTGCGCCTCATAAGTCCGATTTTCCGACTGAGTGCAAAAATCAATGCGAACACATTTAACGTGCAGAGCGAGTCACACTTGGGGCTTTTGCAATAACAGCTAAGTGATCTTACTTATAATTAGTATTTACTGCTTGCTGTATAAGGAGTCAGAATCCTATTTAGGGAAAAGAGCTCCCTCTGTTGTCGGGGTTAAAACTGCGTGGTGAATTTGCCTCAACTTACAGCCGAGACAATGGCAGTCTGCTTGTGATTAAACCCAATTTAGAAACACTCAGTGCCCAGAGCTATTTTGTACAACTGGGCATTGTCCTTGTTCCTGTAATATCCTCTGCAGAGAAGAAAGGCAGACACACTACATTTCTAGTAGGGCATCTCCAAGGAAATGGGGATGAGTGGAAAATTGGTCTTTCTGCATTCCTGCTTCTCGTAAGTGGCCCCTCCTGGGGTCTTCCCCAGCGTCTCAGCTCTGTTTCTACCCTCAGCTCTTTCACACGTCTAAACCTTTTGCCTCTGGATAAGTTTGGATCGGTAGAGCTAAATGGTTTTACTGGTCCACAGCGGGACTGCTGGGGAATCCCCACACAGCGTGGAGGAGATTCCAAACGCCCTACTGTGAGTGGAGAAACGGAATGTCTGTCATCAATAGAGCTTATCAATTGAAAAGTTCGCAGATAGTACTGCCCCCTTCAGTCCATGTTTAGCCATCTCCCAGTTCTGCTTCCGGTGTGTGAGGACTCTCTGAGACCTTGGGAGCAGACACCTGGGGACCTTTCCAGAGACTGTAGTGTAATTATATGCTGTGTGAGCAGCTGTTGTTTTGTTTGGGTGGTGAAGGACCTGCCACTACTGCATGATCTACAAGCACATCAGATCTTGGCTACGCTGAGACCCACATGGCAACCCACTAGTGACAGAATGGCCCATAAAAAAGGAAAAAAAACTGTTGTCGTATCCCCTTTCCTGTGTTAATTTGATGAGGGGGCAGAACCATGCTTGCACGTGTGTGTGCGCGCGTGTGCGACCGGGCCAGTATGTTCAGTGGGCCTGTCGCAACACATCGCGGCAAAGCTTCACAAGAGCAAGAATGTCCTACTCAGATGTGCCTCTTATTTCCTCGCAAATTGTGAGGGTAGCAGCAACCAAGTAATTACCAGTAGTATGTTGACGGGAATACTTCTAATTTACCCAAACTTACACCAAAAAATGCTCAATTTTACACCTCCAGGCCTTATTGCTCCATTTATAGTAGATTTTAATGTTTTCTCTGGTAATTATAACCTACTCACTTGTCATACATGGCTTCCTACTAGCATAATTTATAAGCTCTCCTCCCTTTCTCTGATTGGACGCTTCACCTTGTGTAGGAAGCATGTCAGGCAGGGTTTCAGACCCCGTCCCTGGCCGTCGCCAGACAGGGGCCGGCTGGCGCCGATTCCCAGCCAGACGGCGGATGCCGCAGACATTGGGATGGCTGTGAGTGACGGTGGTTTCCCCTGGTTAACGATGGCTGTGGGATTGTCCCACTCCATTGTTTGGACTCAACCACTGGCCTGGGCGAGGTTGACAGGAAATGGATGGCGGTCCCTATTTTGGGCTTGAGAAGACGCTTTTTACCTGAGTGCCTGACTCGTGTAAATTACTGGCGTAATTCTGCATATGGCCCATGCAGGACACAATGGTGCTTGTTTTGTGGATATTTACCAGGCCTTTATGCTTCTGTTTAATTTTTCTAGCACCTTAAGTACAGTCTCTTCAAGTCAGCTGTCTTGCAGTACTGCTAATCCCCGCATCTAGACATCTTTTCTACCCTAAAATGTTTGCTAATCCCGTGTTATCTACCAATATATGTGCCAGAATACGTTGAATGTTTGACACTGACAGAAAACGATGTGGAAATCACTGTCCGCATGGGGGGAAAGGCCGTTTGGCTTGCGTAGCTATCCAAAAAAAAACGAACGGTGTGACAAAATAAGTAAAGAAAGAAAATATTGTAAAATCCATTGGCACTTCGAGAGCCAAAGGTGAGAAGCCCAGGTTGCTCTTAAATCCAAAGTGATTTAAGTCTTTAGGTCAGATGGGATCCCGGCCAGTGACTGTGGGTGCGAAGGCATTCTAAGGCGTGCTGTGCAATGTCGAGGGGCGGGCCGCCGGCCTTCCGTGCCAGTAGGCCGCGTGCCTGCGTGCATGCTCACACATGTGAATGCTGTGTGATCTCTGTAACCAGAACAGTTTGCCTGGGTGGCTATGTGCAGTTCGCCTGTGGGAGACCAGAGTGACGGAACACAGGGGGGTGTGGAAATTTCGCCGCGGAGGCTGGTAGTGTGTATCTTGGAGGTTGGTTGGGGCGGGCCAGTGTGGGGGGAGGGGATTTTCAAATTTGTTGTGCCGGTTGCCTGTCGGTTACGTAAAAGCACAGCATTCCTAAGTCGGCTCGGCCGCCGTTGCCGTCGCACAGCGATCCCGGGTTTTTCTTTTTTTCCTTTTTCAGAATTTCCTTATTCACGAAAAACGAACCGTGAATCGTTAACTTCAAACGGCACACTGCTGTTCTGCAGAAAAGCCACACTCACACAGCGCTGGCACTGAAATTGACCTTCTACACCTGGATAACAAGTATTTACAGAGAGACCCTAATTAAAAAGAATTAAACTTACTATTCTGACTAGTAGTGTTACACATGCTTGGAATTAAATGGATTACACAGAGAAACAAAGCTACACTATTTTGGATATGTAACTGAATCTCATTAGTAAGAGAATTAGAGGATTAAAACCTATTAAACTACTAAGCAGGTAAATCTTCCCCTTGCACTTTGAAATGAACTTATTGAAGTCAGGTAATACTGCCCGTTTTTTTTGCCAATACTCTTGTTGTATGAAAACAGAAGCTATATTCTTTACTCCTTTTACCTGGGAGGGGGGGTTATGCTCTTGTCCCTATCACTCCCCTTCTGCATAACATAAAAGTAATGGTATTGTGGTTTCCAAAGAAATATCTATTTAATTTCACCGTTGATTCTGAAGGCACAGTGCAATGGAAAATGTAACACCCCTGTGGTGGACTGTTGCCTAGCGACCAGCTGACGTCAAGCTGGGAGCTGCTTCAGACAGCTGGGCCTGTGTGTAAGTTCTGCTGGCGGAGGGAGCCGTTTCATATGCATGAGACAGGAAGTGCCTTTTTCACTTTTTTTTTTTTTTTTCGAGGCAGACCCATTGCAGTGCAGAAAAATGCAACTCGTGCTCTGCAAACGAGGGAAACTACCGGGTGAACTCCACTTTTGTTTTTGTTTACTATCACCCCCCAGGCCGGAAGGGCTTTTTTTTTTTTTTTTGGCATTTTTAGAGCCACTTGTTTTTCGGTCATAGTGGCGGGTGTGTGACTCTACTCTCGTCACCTTAATGTGTCTTTTTTAAAAAGTGGGGTTAGGGGGTGATATCGACGCCGAACGGTCTGAATGACGGCAGGAATGCGGTGCGGTGTGGCGGTTAGGGTTAGGGGGAGTTAAGGAGTTCAGCGTATGACGTTCTTGGGGGGGATTCTGTCAGTCCTTCTGTGATGCCTGCTGAATAGATACATACAGAAATGCAAGCAGGATGCTTTCTGAATAATATAATATACATTAACGAAATTCATTTGTTGTCTGTGGGGGGAGGTCTGAAGGCTTGGTAGGTGTATGGGGAGTCGGAGTGTGGGGTAGTCTGGGGCAAATTGACTGACCGCTCACTCTCTTACTATACCTGCCTGCGAGTGGGCAAAGAAATACCCGGAAGCCCTGTGCAGCTCAGAGCGCTAGGGGCTGGCTGTGGGTGGGGAGATGCGTTGTATCATAGGAGGACCCACTTACTCGAAAGGACTGGGCTACTTAAAGGGACACGTTCAGCATTTTTGAAGGGGATGATCAGTGTTTTTTTTTATTATTGTTATTTAATAATTGAGCCATCATATACTGCTATACTTTTGGTAGGAGCACTAGGCAGAGGTAGAAAGTTCAGGTTCAGAAAGTACAAATCTTGACCAAGAGTTTGTTACAACCATCCAACTGAGTATAAAGTTACGGAGTTAAATTAGAATCTTGGTCTGGATTTTTACTTCCTGAGCCAGAATTTTCCACCTCTGGCATCAGGTACCTCTCATAAAGTCGTGCTGAAGGTGTCTTCTTCAGGTGCTCTTAGGAAGTGGAGTGGAACACTCGACGTGAGTTTACTTTGTTCCAGAAAGTCCAGGTCCCTTCTCTAGGTACTTCTGCTCATAGCTCGCTTTAGCGATAGTTAAATCACTACTTCTCAGAGACTAAGCCTTGGCATCCTCCAGACAATTTGTGCCAGAGGCGTCCAGTGTGCTGTGTGCTGTGTTTACAAAGACATCTATGAGATCCAGTCTCTCCTCAAGGGTGTCTGTGGTCTTGTCTTCCTTCGCTTTCATTTATGAGATCACACCAGGCTGCCTGTCACTGGGTATTATCATAAGCTGTTCTCTGTAATGGGTCGACCCTCGCATGGGGGGCCGAGAGTCATTACCACCAGCCCGTGACACAAACCCGTTCTCTCCGCGGGGGCCCTCCCGTCTTTCCTGGCAGATGAGCACAGTGAGCGGTCCCACCGTCACAAGAGGTAGGACAGGGAGGTCCAAAACGTCTGGCCCCCAAACGGGGGACCTGGACCCTGGCAGGAGGGACTATCCGCTTTTGCTAACCTTTTAACCAGCCTTATGTATTGGGATTTTGGTTTCATTACTGTAAGCCCTGCCAGAACAAGGTACCCCGAAACACAGAGGAGGAGAACAAACAAAGGAGAGAACCTGAAGAACTCTAGAACAGACAGCTGAGCTGGAATCCACAGCATCTCCCAGCAGGGACCGTCAGCCTGCGAGCCAACTAATGGAACAAGCGTCTTCTTTTTCTTTCATTTGTCTTGATTCGATTGCTGACTTTACTATGAGTTGCAGATGTGGAAAATACTGCGATCAACCTCGACCGCCTTCCTGTCTCTCGGAGAGGTTCCTCTCGAGGGGTTAAAAACCACTTCCTCCCCCCCGGCGCGCAGTGGAAACTTTAACAACACCAGTGAGGTTGAGGAGTCGCTTTAAAAGTGTGGCATCCCTTTCCTTCTAACCGAATATAGACAGCTGCTGCAGCATTATCAGTGGTGGCACGGCGCTCCGCGGCGGCGTGCACTCCCAGCGATACTGCGCTGCCTCTTCCGGCCCCCGTTTGCCCGCTCGGGGGGCAGTTTGAGGGCCTTAATGCATCGGGTTTCCGAGACGGGGCTGTGACGGTGACCCCAAGGGGAGCGGCTGACCCGAATTAGCCGATACGAGTCCGGCTGGGCAGAAGGGGGCGGCGCCATGTGAGCCACACTGTACCCCACCCTCGATGACTGATGTCCTGTGGTGTAACTCAGATAGCGGCGGCAGTGGCTGCGACTGGGGTGTGTTCTGGTTCACACACAGTATTTCCACTGGCCTTGAAAAAACAGGGGGGGGGGGTTTCTCTGCAGGTTGCACAACCTCAGCGTCCACTATTATTTTCGAATTACGGCGGCAAAGAACAGTAATGTATCCACCGGGGGGGGAGGGGGGGGGAGTTAAAATTTTGTAAGACAGGTTTAGTTGAGGACGCTTTCTAGGGGAGACCCCTGGTCTCCAGCCCCAGTAAGCCCTCTATGAACCCCCCAGCTGTGAATTAACTACTTTCTCAACTGACGTAAGAGACGTAGGCAATATATTCCTCTAAGATTCGACTTCAGTGACTCATTTAGCCGTCTCTTAGGCTGCTGCTTCTATTCCTAACCCCCCAGGGAATAAATGGCTTTGCAAATTCCCAAAACAGCTCAAGCTGTTTTTCTCTTCTGTGGTTTTTTTTTGTGAGGGGTGGGGGGAGGGGGCTAAGGTATCTTCCTTGCTGGAATTACACATCGAGTTGCACATCAAAGTGCATCTGCGGCCTGCTCCCTATCCTGGTAACATGAGCTGATTTAAAGCCGTTTGCTAATAAGAGAGGAATGTCAGAACAGCAGTCTGGCATCTCTAGTGCCTATAGGATGCCATATGGTGAGTAGTGTGATTTCTGCCGTGTGTCCAGAAGGTCACCAGTTCAAAGCCTGTGGTTGACAGGGTGCTGGTATCACCCCAAAGCCCATGACCTCACTTCCTGCGCCACCGGTTAAATGTCTGTCCTGCCTTCGAACCTCAGGCTTGCCTCGCACCTGTATATGTCTCTGTATTTGTGTCTCATATGAGAGCAAGGTGGAACATGTAAAGATTTAAATTTCATTGGTCTTGCTCCTTTTACAATGGCAACGTTCATTCAAACGATATCACAATGAAGAAATTCCTTAATAATCATCAGAAACAAAATGGGGATTTCGACAAAGAATCACATCTATTGTGGCAGTAAACACCCACCTGACATGGGATTAAAGGCTTTAGTATGGAGTTTCACTAAGGGATTTATTTTTTAGATCGCCAAACATCCCTCTCTAGGCACCACTGCCCATACCAATTATTGGTGACTTGTAATTAACTGTTAACCAATTAAGTGTTAATTAAAAATGAACTGCTTATTGGTGAGTATTGGGCTTGTGCCCCAGGACATCCCCCTTCTCCACGCTTCTCACATTCCATTAACGGGAAAATGTCAATTGTGTGAAACTGTTATGAGTGATTCCTGTACTATTGTCTGAAACTCGCAGTATGTGTATTCTGGTAATCACTCATACACAATAGAACCAATTCCTAGCAGCCCAGTTCATTATTACTCTGTCCAAGTATGAGTTATTTATAAGTATACTGTTTACCTTGAGCACTACCTACAATACTTTCAATAGCTGTTTAGGTACTTATTTCGTTTAGCATTACACCATTTTTGTGGTAAACGGAGTTGCATAGCTATAGCAATCCAAAGGGTCTGGAGCCTAAACACAGGCCTGTGTTCCACATCCCTGCTGACCCCACTGACTGTTAATAATGCACAAGTCCAGATGGGAGGCTTTCTCAGGGGGGGGGGTCTTTGCAAGAAATGCTTTCAATAGAAACCTCTGTAGTTTGCAAAGGCAGTGGTCACAGCTACTGATATGAAATCAGTATGTATTGTATCAGTTTCCGTTACAGATATGAATTTAATCATTTGAAGTCTACCTTCAACTCGCTTATGAGTGTCTGTCTAGACAAACATGGTTAATTTACTTATATAGCTAATAGCTACTCTGGCCCAAAGCAGCTTATATACCATTAATGCAGACTGACATTTAGAGATCAGTTCTTACATTGAACAGCCAGTGGTGGATAGCTCAGGTCCAGAAAGTAAAACTCCAGACCAACCAGTTGAGTATAAAGAGTCACAGTCACAGAGTACTCAACTGGTTTGTGGAAACAAAATCTATCCACCTCTGTGGACAGTCTTGTTTCGGCTAATGTATTAATCAGATTTATCTTTGAAGTTTAGGACTCGGAGGTTCAACTGCGGGCCTGTTTCCAAGGATTTGAACTCGAGACATCATTGTTTAGAGTCTGACATCCTCATAAAGACCATGCTGGCTGCACTGATTAGCTATGGTGTCCTGGAGTTCCTACAGACCTGTTTAATCATTGATCCACATAGTCTTCACCTTCCTGTGAAGCTGCTTAGAGTAATGGAGTTTTCAGACGACATTTATGTCTTTTTTCGCGCACATCACACCTGGCAATACTACTTCGCTTCATTCGTTTCAATTAACTGAGGAACAGTATTTAGATATGATTTTTCCTAGAATTCAATGTGGGAATCCAGTTAGTGTTTCCTAGCCGGTTCTGCACCATTATAGGAATGTATGGGGACATGTGCCAAAATCCAATCAGACTTATGGACACTTGCCCCATATTCAGGAGATCAAGACCTCTCCTCTCACTTCCAGCTTACGTTGGGGAACCAGCTCAGCTCCCTCTGCTTGGTTAGTAACACTAAATGCTACACAGGAGGCTGTTTTGAAGGCAGATGAGAAAAGGGCCAAGAGCAGAGAGCTGGGATGTGAGACAATCTCATGAAGGTCATAAAGAAATGAACCTTCTATCAAAATTTACTTGCCCGTTCCAGTGCCTTCTCTTGAAGGAAGACTACAGGGAGTGTATAGCTGAACTGAGCAGCCTAGACAGAGCCGGTCAATTCTATAGGCAACTTCTGAGGGGGCACCGACTTGACGGCCAATTTCACTTTGCCTTGAACGGGGGGCGCTGGCGGGCATCGTTGCCACATCGGCTATGACTGGTACTGAGCCTGGTCAACTGCAGTCAGCTAGTTGCCTACCTGCCAAGTTTCTGAGACTCATGCTTTCAGCTTACGGTCAAGAACTACAAGTGGCCTGGAAATTTTTGGTCTAGCGCCGATTTTATTCCCTCTGAAAAAGCAGCGAGGAGGATCTTGAGATGTTACCCAGAACACCAATAATATGCTTAAAAAGCTTCCAGTGATGGAAGACAGTAAGTAATAGGATCTTTCGTCTAATGATGTTACGGTCCATGAAGCAGCTGAGTCAGAGAAAAGAGAAGCAGCTGGACATATTTGCTCAGCTCCACCCTGTTTACTCAGGGCCCCATTTTGATATCCTATTATCCTGCCTGTTCTGCTCCTAAGGAGACCGTGGTCTGCACGTATCAGCATCCTCTACAGCCACCACTGCACACTCCCGCTCATTTCAGTGCGTGCTCCAAAAGCTTACGAGCTGTATTCCTGACTGTTGTCATCTCAGAAGGGGGCTGCAGTTAACCACACACTTGGGCGATCTCTCAAGCTCGACTTTCATCAGCGTTTATCAGCTCTGTGAGGCGAATTAATCAAAATCGAGGTAATCACGGCCTACGCTTTGGAAGTTCCCGCATTCTTTCTACACAGACTGAGTGTCTTGTGATCCTTGTCTCTGATATCGTTCAGAATTTTTGGGTGTCTTACATCGAATACAAAGACCATTTTGGGGTTCTAGCACTGATCTCCTGGCGTTCTTCTTGGTCGCGCGCTGTTGTTTCTCTGCTCCGAGCCTGCTGAGGACTTCTGGCTGTGCACGGGGCCTCAATCCCCCGCCATTTGCATACCTTGCGGCTGCTTGGGGGCCACCCTTTCTCCCTGGCAGCTTGTCGAAACACAGGAGCCGGACCTCAGGATAAGGACTCCAGCTGTTGGTCCAGGAGGTCGGGCGACATTTGCATAGCTTGGACGTTTTTTTTTTTGCTAATAATGTCACTCGGAGCCGCTTTGCCGTCACTGGCGCAGTAGCACGTTCTCACAGACTTCTTGGCATCGCGGCCGGAGCTGTCTCCCCTATCTGTCATGCCATCCTTCGCATCTCGCTTGTGGAGCCGCGCCCTTCCTCTGCTGCATGTCATGGCCAGGCCTTTCCTCCTCTTCCTCAGGGCACTGCAGGTAATGAGTCTCACTGGGGTGGGTTGGGGTGGGGGGGCGGATGGCTTCTCCGCTGCTCTGGACTCTTCCCGACCCCTTCCCATCTTTCCTCCCGTCTCTCGCCCCAGATGGTTCCGTTTGCTTGATGGTCTGGCGCACGGTGTAATTAGAGCCGAGGACGTTACCATTTCTAGGAGTCACTCGTGACACGGGTGCGAGTAGCACTAGGCCGCTGTAAATATCAATGAGCTGCTGCTTCCTCCGAGTGTCCCTCTTACCGCTTTCCGTGTCATCGTCCTGCCTCGGGTGATCCTTTTTGTGTTTTCTGGGTGTTATGTTGTGTCTGCTGAATGCTGACTCACTCTGCGAGTCACTAGTGTTTTGTGTGCCGTCAACAGACGTCGTTTGAGGGTTGCAAAGGATCTCCATGGTTGCCAGAAACGTATTTCCAACCAGTCTCACAGCCTCTTTCCCACTTCCACTTCTTTTGGGTTTGTTTAGATGTCACTTTTTGTGAGGATCAGTCCCCCCCAGTCCTCCTAAACAGTGCAGCCACCTCCGGACCCCCCCCCCCGCCCCTCCCTCCCCAGTCCAGGCCTAGGTGGGTGGGTGGATGCTGAGAAATCATTTTGAGGGAAACCAGTGGCACTAAAGTCGTTAATATACACAACGATGTCGGCCAGCTGAGGATTCACCTCACCACCACTGACATGCAGCATTTCCCTAGAAGTTCCTGGGAATGACTGAAGCCGCACTTCTAGGGTAGCAATTAAACTGAAATTGTAGCATTAAATCTTGTTTACTTTGTTCCTCATGGAATGTTTGTGCGATTGGCTAGGAGGAGTCCTTTTAGCTTTCAAAGAAACTTAGCAATCTTTCACTTCATGCTTCTTTTGATACATAGTCCCAGACTGGCAAAATTTTCCTAAGCAAATCATTAGGTTTTAAAATCACTTTTTATTTGACTTTAGGAAGGTCGGAAAGACTTGTGGTTGACTCTTTGCCTTTATGTAAATAGAAATTCGGGCTTGGTCAGAGACCTATTGCATTGCATGCATTAAATGATTTTGCATTTTATTTCTGGTTTTTTTATGAGCCTTGTAGGCATATTTGAATGATCATTTGCAGTTTTGATAGGTTATATCGTTATAGCCTCTAAGTGTCTTTAACAGAGTTGGAGTGAACTGCTTCATAGAGTCATGTAAATGAACTATGGAAAAAGAGCACAAAAGCAACAGAATTTGGACATCTGCAGTGTCCCCCAAGAACCTTCTGAGAACATCTGAGGGCATGACACCAGGAGGTAGCCTCAAGGTCCAGATTTATTAAATCAAGACAAGAAACTTTTGATATTGTACCTTTGGCCAAAAACAAAAAATAAATACATCAGTCTGACTTTGACCTGCTCCCATGAGTTACACATTAGAACAGACTCAAAGAATTACACAATCCATTTTTCTCTGAGGAGCCGACCGTTTGGCATAACAGTAATGC
This sequence comes from Hippopotamyrus pictus, assembly GCA_026781145.1. NCBI lineage: Eukaryota > Metazoa > Chordata > Actinopteri > Osteoglossiformes > Mormyridae > Hippopotamyrus > Hippopotamyrus pictus. The sequence goes on along the minus strand of JAODLC010000043.1, from coordinate 6,653,135 downwards.
CTTATTACATTGGATTAAGAAATATTTTTGTAACATTTCATACGAATACCTTTTTAACACATTACTCAATAACCACTCAGAATCAATGTCATTACTTAATATATATTAAATTCACGAACATTATAAGAATATTTTTTCCTATTAAAAAGCACTACATCTAAAATCCTACACATCTCATAATTCATAGTAACCTTGCCAAATACTGAGGAACAGTATTTTTAGTTAATCTTCTATTAAACCATCAATTGACCTCTTGCAGACATGGATTGTAGACAGACTACATACTACTGAAACATGTTTGAAATGATAAGTAAATAAACAGAGGTAATATAAAATCCATACTATAGTCAGATTCTTTTTTACCAGTGTACTTATCTTGTAGAGCAGTGGATTCCCATCCTGTTCCTGCAGCACCTCGTGCCAGAATGATTTAATTCCATCCCTACCTTACTCATGCTCAGGTGGCTCGTAATAGGCAATGACAATGAATGTTGCAGGTTGAAGGCAGTGTGGGTTGGAATGGAAACATTCTGGGTTCTCCAGGAACAGGATTGGGAACCATTGCCGTAGAGAGAGCATCCATGAATGAAACCGTTGGGGAGAACAATCAGGCCATTTTACAATGGACTGAAATAACGGGGTTAATTGACCTGGTAACATAATAAAGTGACAATGGATTTGATGCCAATGCCGTCACTACAAAAATAAATGACAAAAAGTCTCCTAGCTGGCCCATTCAGTCCATGTACGGTCACGGGGCACACACGTGCGGACACACACGTAAACATCCTGTCACATACCCTCTGATGTGACGCCTGCAAAGTCCCCGAGCGGCCCAGGGACCACTGACGGGTCAGCGAGTTTCCACCATGTGAGGGTCGGGGGGGTGGTTGACCATGCTGCGAACGAGAGGAGAAGTGGCGATTATGGCTACCTGGGCATATCCGCCCCCCCCCCCCCGTCCTCCATGTGGCCTGCCTACTTCAAACAAGCCTTCCCCAAATAGGCCCCCCCTGCTGCAGCACGGAAGGCTGGGATAGATGGTTCTGGAACACGCTCACCTCCACTGGAGCAGAACAAAGGAGCGTGTGATAGGAAACTTGGAGCTGGAGCTGAGACAGCCATTAATGCCTTTTATGTGATTCTGAGGTCTTCTTGTAATGTACCCCGTGCAGAAGATTAAAGGAAGTCTGTTTAACAGAGAGATCCCTCAGAGTGTGACTTTGTGGATGCAGCACTGATTACAGTCGTTTTTTTCCACCTAATCACATCTTTGGATGCCATCTGTATAACTAAGAAGTTCGCAAAGAAGTTAATCCTTTAATCGGCACGTTATGTGGCACAAAACCTCAATGTTTCTTTGGGCGTCATAAACGGACCAATCAGAGATAAACTCGGGCGACTCTGCGCCATTGCGGGATCACATGGTGTCGGAGGTCAGAGATGAAATGGCGAGGCTGAAGGTGATGATTGGACTCCCACACGTAGGTTCCCTTTTCCCCTGGGGGGACTGCACACACTGGGCCCTAAACAAAGAAAGGCTTTCCCGTGTTTGGACATTTGCAAGGTAGCCAGGGGAAACCCCATACCGGACCTGGAGCGCAGAAGAGCAACAAAGAGGCAAAGAGGGGCAGCTGGGACCAGACGTTCACTGCGGTTTTTTTTTTTTTTATTCTTTTTTATTTTTTTTAGCCAAAACAGAGCCACAGTCGACGTTTCTCAGAGTGAAGCATTGAACTGGAACAGAAAAACAAGCTCTGCTCCCAGTGTGCATGGAGCCAGACTGGTCTTAACGCTTGAAAAAGCTGTACAGGACGACAAAGAGAAACCCGGCAGGCTTTCGCCGAGCAGGACAGGATCGCATTTAGGCTCTCCTCAAGGAAAAACAAGCCCTATATTATGGTCTTAGAGTTTTTGTCCCGCACATGCTTCGGTGCTTTTCTGCTGCTCTACATCAGGAGGCAGCTGGAGAAGGCCAGAGTCATCCAGCCCAGACCTTGGAACTCCCTCCCTCACGTTCCGAATTCAAGGGACCAATGGCAGAACCCAAATAGCTACCCTTGCGTCAGTTGCACGCAGCAAAATTGCACGTGCTTTCCTAAAACGTGAGAAGAATGTTCCTCTCGGCCCGGGGGACCGGCAGCTGCGGGCAGCTGGTGCAGTGTGCAGAAACGGCACGTTCTGGTCCTACGGCCTTCTGACCGGCATCGTACATCTCGCGTATGATGCTGGCGTGTTGTTGAACCGAAATTGGGTGAAACACACCCTGCCAAAAGCACATGAAACAACACGCTATTGGAATGATGAGCATTAACTGCGTCACTCAGACTAAACACTGTCCTCACTGCTCCTTGCGTACCTTCGTATAACTTTCTAAGGTATCTACACACCTAAAGTGTTTAAACTTCCATGAGCTGCTGGAGATAACAGCTCAAACTGAGGCTCAAAATGAAGTCGACATACGTATCAAGAAGTTGGACAGTTTTAAGGCTATTAATAAAATCATAACTGCCTTCTAGATATTGATAACCCAAACACTACGTCCATGGGAGGAAGTATATATTTATGACATAATAACCAAGGCCCTGTCAGCATAGTAATAATTATTGTAAACAAAAAGACGCAGTGTTTGACTTTCCACTCCTGGCTGAGTGCAGCAGTCGAGGTTAATTCAAGGTCCGTAGCCGCATGGCGGTTTCTGTCTGTCGCTCTCATGTCTATCCTGCATCTTCACCATCTCTGTGTGTCTTTGTTTCTCTGCGGTGCAGCATAAATCTTGGAAGAAGATAAAGAACATGGTGCACTGGTCGCCCTTCGTCATGTCCTTCAAGAAGAAGTACCCCTGGGTGCAGCTCGCTGGACACGCAGGTAAACCCGACCGGAAGCGGCAGGTTTTATGTGGGGAGACAAAGGAGTCACTGTCGGCCTTAACCTGACCTGAGTTCTGGACTGTAGTCTGGGCAGATTGATACCCGCAGTCATTATTATTAGATATACACTTAGCAGGAACCGCCATCTCCATAGCATCTAATTGCGTTGAGATGCATTTATTGGTACAACATTGCCCCCCCGTCCTGCACTGAATTGCCGCAATTCCCTTACCCCAGTTATCAAAATTTACATTTTATTACTGTCGTGTGTCTGAATGGTTGGCACACAGAAGCTGCCCTAAGGCTGATTTATACCGCTGCGTCGAATCAACACCATAGGTAAAGTGTAGCCACACACCCTGCAGCATAGCCTGACTCGCACTTTCCCAGAAATGTAACTACACATCGCGGTGACTAAGACCTCGACTGTGATTGGTCTGGTTGGGAGCATCGCTCTTCCTCCTATGCAGATGTTTTTTGTTGTTTGTTTCCAGCTGGGGGTATTTTGGTGTCAGACAAATAACATTTAGCTTGTTGCTAGCCGACTGGCTTTACTGTGGTCGCGGGCATTACGCTAGGGCTGCATGATACTGGGAAATTTTAGATATCACAATGTGATTTTTTTTTTGCTAAAAATATTGTGATATTTACAGCAATAAAAGTTCCAAACATAAATTTCGCACAAACCCATCTATGACTGATTTAAAGAGCAGGGATGAGAGTGATTGTGATTGGCTCGGGGAACACAAGCAGAGCTCACGCAAAAGCAGAGGTGGTAAACTTATATTGATTTTTAAATGTGTATTAGATAATGTCGAAAAGGAACAATCGTTAAAATTTCAAAGCTTGCTAAATTTGTCTTCTCAGTAACAAAGTCAAAATGTTTTTGCAAAACATAAACTCACCGCACTCAAAATAGTGTTTTGGCAGTGTGATTGCAAGGTGACACTGACGCACCAACACGCAAGTGCAGATGTTGGCAGTGGCATTGGCCACTTGCGTAGGCTACAGCGCGCACTGCCGAAGTATACATCAGCCTTTAGCAGTCGCTCGGAAACCATCTCTCCTTTGCGTTTTCTTTTTACTGCTCAAATGATGACGTGAGTTACAGATTATAGTTTAACGTTCACTGTTTTGGTGAAGAAATTCAAGTTCTGGGGGGGTGTTTTTCTCTGGCCCCCAACAATTTGGGACCACCTGACACGTGCCGTTGGGGTCTGTGTTTGTGCAGGAAGCTTCAAGGCAGGAGCCAACGGGCGTATCTTGAAGAAGCACTGCGAGAGCGAGCAGCGTTGCCTGGACCGGCTGATGCGCGACGTCCTACAGCCATATGTCCCCGCCTACCACGGCGACGTGGAGAAGGACGGCGAGAAGTACAACCAGATGGACGACCTGCTGGCGGAGTTCGACCTGCCCTGCGTCATGGACTGCAAGATGGGCGTCAGGTGAGGCTGCGGAGTCTGGCGGCGGCCCGCTGGCTGCTGTACATTTGTAGCCCAGCCTCCTATCTATTATACCAGCAACTGGCAGCTGACGACACAATGGATGTTTGCATATGTGTATGATATCCGATATCTATCGACCAGTGTCAACAGTGTAAACGCTGTAGTAATTGCTGTAAACAGAGGAAGTGATGTTTGACTTTCCAGTACTAGCTAAATGCAATTAAAGTTTCGACTTGCGGCCTAAACGTGACTATGTAGGAAAACGCTAAATTTAGTTTGCAGTAGTTGACGGGTGTCGATACCGCGCCATTAGCACTTTGCTAACGGGCCGCTGCGGGGTCCGCAGGACGTACCTGGAGGAGGAGCTGACGAAGGCGAGGAAGAAGCCCAGCTTGCGGAATGACATGTACAAGAAGATGATCGAGGTGGACCCGGACGCGCCCACGCCGGAGGAGCATGCCCAACAAGCCGTCACCAAGCCCCGCTACATGAAATGGAGGGAAACAATCAGCTCCACAGCCACTCTGGGCTTCCGCATCGAGGGCATCAAGGTCGGTTAGGCCTCCTAATACCGCTTCACTGCGGGGTCATCCTCATAGGCAGCCCAGCCAAGACGGGGCCATGTTGTCTTCTTAAATCATCCAAGAGTTGTAGAGACATACAGGTCAGGTACAAATTTCAAGAAGGTATAAGCAGTTACACCAACCTGTGTGTGTAGATGGTAGGACGAATTTGATGGAAGTTTGAATTAGAAGCTTAAAATGTAAAATCTGTTACACTATGGAAAGAAGTTTCTGAACAGCGAACACTTGATAATTAAGGTAAAATTACCGGTAAGTTATGTGATCATCTAACTATCTCCGATTTCCCCAAAACGGAAATTGAATCAGACGTGTGCTGGGTAAAAGTGAAATCACGCCCGATATTTGCAAAGGAGTGTTTCTGCGGAAGCACCCTTATAGAATTCTCATGGGCAATTGACCTGTTGCCATGGGCAACCAAGGAGGCCTCCGACCACATGAGCACCGTTGCCTGTTTTTGTCGTCTGAGGGGGGCCTGCCTGTGACAGGTCCATTGAAAGTAACACCGGCAAGTGACACCGGCGACACCCACATCCGCTCATGAAAACCGTCACGCATTTAATCAGTGTCATTACAGAAGTTGTTATTTTGCCAGGGCAGAGATTTCAGGCGAAAAATTACGCAATTTGAATTTTTTTTTTTTTTAAGCCTGGGAAATTAGTTAAGTGATGGGTTGCAGTTTGTTTGTACTTTTTAGCAAATTTGGAGGGCCGCTGTCTTTACCCACGTATCTCCGTTAGTGAAATTCTCTGTCTCCGTTTTCGACTTTCCACTCCCCCGGTCGAGCCTGCCCGTAGATGGCCGCAGAGTCCCGGCGCCTTGTTGCCATGACATCAGATGTTTTGCCCTTCTTGCCTGGGCGGTTTTCCCAAAAGGCCTCCCCGTCGGGTCCCGGAGGAGTCGCAGCTGCCGGCGTGCCGCGTGTGGGCCCCGCTTCCGTGGCCAGGGCAGGTGGGCGGGCAGCACAGAGACACGAGGGTCGGCCTGCCTCTTTGTCTTCGAAAGTAGCCGCTCTAAATGGATCTGTGACTCTAAAGGACCCGCTTGATCAAAACCACGTCCACATGTTCACTGCAAAGAAATGAAAATAATACCCCTTGAAAGCAACATGCTAACGTTCGACTCCCTGCCCTGCATAACCTTTAATAAATAACCCCCCCCCCCCATTTCCCCTGTCTTCTCTCCCACGCACTCATGGCAGAAGGAAGATGGAACAGTAAACAGGGATTTCAAGAAGACCAAGAGTCGGGACCAAGTGATCGAGGCCTTTCACGACTTCGTCAAGGGAAACAAGAACATCCTGGTGAGTGTACCAGGCGTACGCAGTGACGCAGGAGTCCCTTGAGTTTGTGCCAAGACAGGGCGAGATGGGGGGGGGACCCAAGGACTTCCCTCTCTAATAATAGAGGAAGTTCCTGTTCTCTACACTACCAAACAGTGAAACTGTCCATTACTAAAAAAGAAATATTTACACTGTACAATTATATTACTCTCAATAATCATTATGGCCCAGGAAGAAACTATTAATATGGATATGGATTTATTCATCTGGCAAAACAATTAGATTTAAACTATTACTTTTCACACAAGAACTTATCCTAAAAACCATTTTAAAAACAGTATTCTGTTTTAACAAAAGAAAAACTCTACATATACAAGCAGGAATTAAGCAGTAATCATTAAGAGTAAAATATGAGTGGCCAAGGTTTTTTTATAGCATGACATGAAGGTGTTAGTGACACGGACGGCCTTCTGTTACCATGATCCTTTAGCATGTAGCCATTGGGCGTCGTAGTGAAACCAGTCAGTCGGAACCTGCCGCCATTGTGAGAATTTCCAGAAGGGTTAACCAAATTATTAAGCAAATCTCTGGATAAGTCAAGTTCTGACAAATAATTTGTTACACAAGCCTAAGCATCCAGTGTTAAAAGAGGAAACACGGTGACGTCTTGTGGTAGCCAACACTGCCATTCTTAATATTAGATATTACACAGTAGATGCTGCAGACTCACCAGTGTCTTCAATGTCAGTGCAAAAACGTTTCACTGTTCTGAGATATGTCACAGGCATCGCTTGGCTTTCTGGCTCGTTGTGTTAGTCTTACTACGATTTTATACCCTAACATGGGTCCCCAAACTTTTCAGTCCAGGACCCCCAAAAAAACAGTGCCACAGACTTGATCGAGTCCCTCTCGGTAGATTTTGTCGATTGGGGCTGGGGGTGAGGGTTCCCCTCAGTAGATTTATAGTGATTGACCCGTTGCAGTTCACGTTATCCTATTTTTAAACATCATCTCACGACCCCTTACTTACAGTCTATATTGTCTTATTTTATTATTCTGTCTCTAGAAATGTTACCTAAAGAGACTGAAGGAAATAAGGGACACTCTGGAAATATCCACCTTCTTCAAGACGCACGAGGTAAGTCTTCCTCTTTTCTTCCCCTGCTATTTTAAGTTTTAAAAATATATGACAAAAAATATATATGGCAAAGGTCAGTACCAGCCATGGGCTGTAAGCATATTTCTCATTGTCATCAGAAATACCTAATAGCAGATCCTCCAGAACCAGGAGAAACAAAAAGCCCAAATAGGAGTGTTTCAGGCCCAGTCATATATAAATACGAATCAAATGCAACTGAAAGTGAAAGCATTAAGATATGTTATGCGTTTTATTAAACACTCTTGATTGAGACAGGATACAGTTGCCATTGTGGTGTGGTGGTGGAGGGATGACAAAATAATAAGGCTGCTAAAAATAGTTGCTTGAGGATACATTGACAATAGAATATAATGATGTTGTGTACTTCTGTTTCCTGCTTTTTCATGGGAGCAATTAGAAGACACGGAGCTGTGAATGGAAACCATGCATGATGTGATGTGATGTGATGTGATGTGTAAATTTCTCTTTGTTGGGGATCCCACTGACCATTCCACAGCTCCTAGACTCTGCAATTTGATTAGCTCTTGCCAAAATGATTAAAAAAAATGTAAAGGTGTTATTTTAAAATAAAACAATTGGATTCTTGGCATATTTGTATGATAAATGTGACTAGTAGAGTGACTTTGAAGCCTACTTCCTGAACTTTGCGTAATTTTAAGAGTGCTTTAAATATGCATAACTTACTTAACTTACTGACATGTGTATTTAATATCAGGCTGATAACCTTGACCAAAATAACAAGGTACACTATTAGCTTAAGGAACAGTTGTTTGGTTAGTGGGATGTTTATTGACTTACCTTTCATGAAGTGTGTTATGGCATTAAATGGAAGTCCATCTTCGATTGGCAGCTGGGTGTATTTTCGCAGGAATTCTGTCATTCATCGTAACATACACAAACCGGCGTAAGGCAAATAAAGGGATTAAAAATGAATGGAAGGAACAATTTCTGTCTGAGGCAACCCTAAAATGAGAGTTTGTGGTATTCAGTAGCTCCTACTGCTACTGTTGGCTTTTAGTAGCCCCCCCCGGTATAATGGGGAGATTCTGACCATCCCCCTCTTTCCCGCTCCTCCTGTCTCCCCAGGTCATTGGCAGCTCTCTTCTCTTCGTCCACGACAAGCGGGACCAAGCCAAGGTGTGGATGATAGACTTTGGGAAGACCACACCTTTGCCGGAGGGCCAAGCGTTGGACCATCGGGCCATGTGGGTCGAGGGCAACCGAGAGGACGGTTACCTGTGGGGGATGGACCACCTCATAGACATTCTGGCTGACATGGTGGGGCAGGACTCTGGTTAGGGGGCGTGGAGTGGGGGCACCAGCGGCCGGAACACGCGCACTACAAAGGAAGGCATGGCACCTGTGCCCATGGATTCCACCCTCCCCTCTTGACGGAGTGGGCTGGCAGCCGAGTGGACCACAAATGTGATGGTTGCGTATCAATGTTGTATATATTCATATCCACGGTAGGCTCTGCAAAATGACACAAGTGTGGTCCAGTTCTATACTGCCCCTCCACAAACAGTTATCTTAATCTTAGAATTTTGTAAGCTTTTTAAAATGATGTACTATTTTAAACAGTGCCGTTTTATCTTAAGACTGATGGCACTTTCCACAACATTTTCTCACTTATGTTCTCTTCTGGAGTGTCTGCCTCGTTGAAAAGAGATGTTCTCAGCAACGGCGGCAAACCTTACGGGTGACCCTAAAACTTTAACTAACCATTAAAGTCTCATTTCTGTTTTCGGTTTTCTGGCTGTCATCCGGATCGGTAACTAGACGTCTTCGTTTCGTCGTGTAGTGCTCAGCCTGTACGGGATGACTAAGAAAATATGTTGCCTGCTTTGGAGAAGACGTTAAACATACTTTTGAAGGAACCGCATAGTAACAAAACATGTCAACAGTGTACGAGAGCGAAGTGGAGTGAACGTAGGGTTAGGGTTAACGCCTCCCCCCCCCATGGGCAGGCTGGGTGGGATTCAGGTGAGTTAATTGACTTTTGCAGGAAGCAGGTGAGCAGGGTGACATAGACACCGCAGCATACGAGTCTGAGGTCAGTTCCCCATCTCGGGTGATGTTCCCAGGAAGTCCTCAGCCCCCCAGCCCTAATCCTGTGGTTCCCACTTCCTCCTTTGCATCCTGTTCCCAATTGGCCCCCGTCGTGGTTTCCCGTCCCCTACAGCGGCACCGGCAGAACCCCCCCCCCCCGTATTTTTCAATGTCAGGACATGCCCACCATCACCCCCATGCGCAAACCTATCGGCCAGATGTACCTGCGGTCCACCAATCGCCCCCGCCCCCCAGGTACTGTTTACATGAGCATTTGCCATGCAAACCCATCTCGACGGCCGGGCTAAACACACACACACACACACAGCCTGCAGAAGACGATTGACTAGGCTTGACAGTTTTCATAGTCTTGCTGTCTAAACAGGTCACAGCTGGGTATTATCAACAGCTTATTTAGCATGAGGATTCGTTTTTGGCTGGAGTGATGATGGTCTTGCACGTAATGTAATGTTCCAGCCTTAATAGACATTCGCTGTCGTAATATAACCTTATTAGTCTGCAAGTAATGATTAGGATAGCGATATTGCAAAACATCCCAGAGAAACTGCTGCATAACAATATATTATTACACACAAAGCGTTCTGCCTCTATCGCTGACTTTTGCAGCAAGCTACTCTAGATGTTTATGTGGGGAACTGAGAAAGGTTTTGGCTCTAGTAGGACCCCGGGTTCCTGAAAAACTGCACGGTTCCCTTCTCTACTGAAATGCCGAGGCTGAACACTTTCCGATGGCCGGTGAGAGGTGTGTGTACAGGTGAGGCCCAGTCAGGAGAGATAGCGTGTGAGTATGCACACTGCCGACGTCTAGTGCAGTGCCGGTAGGTGACTGAGTCAGCCCTCTGTGGCTCCTTCTTCCACAGGGGTGCCATCTTTGTGAGCAGTGGGTGCATGTAGAGCACCGTCCACAACAACGATAAATTGGGGGGGGGGGAATTTTGCCCAGGGGGCACTGGTGGGGAAGCGGACGTGGGGCAGTATGTGGGATTCGACCAGCACTGATCTTCTGGACACGTGGACAGGCCGGACTCTGTGAGGCCTAGGGATTCTCACATAACTTCTAACTGCAGAAGATCCTGCTGGGAGATGCAGGGGAAGGTGCACATATGTAGTTAGTGACTATAGCATGCACACTGGATATCCAGTGCAGAGAAATGTGAGTTTTCACCTGAAAGGAAACAACATTGCCAGTATGTAACACGCACACTCAACTGAGCATGCAGACATTCCAGTATCTCCACGTGTAAAAGGCCGTCTTTTTACCACAATTTACATTGTGTTATATCCTAGAGTGACTGGAGAATTATACATGTCAAAGTAGCGTTACAGCTGCTGACAGTGAATTTTTCTTTAACATTTTTAAATATTTAAATATATTTAAATATTAAACATTTTAATATTGCTTCTTAATCAAGAAACAGCTTAATTTTTTTTTTTTGTAAATGGGACAGCAAATAGCCTGGTCACTCAATCTATTTAAAAAGAGTCACTAAAATTTTACCTCCGTTCAAAATGTAGACACACGTGTACCAACAGCACACGTGCTGTTTATGTAGGAGATAAAGACTTGCTACATATATGTTTTCCTGGAAAAATAATTAAACTTTTAAAAATTGTGGTTTCTTTTCGTTGTTAGCATTGTAACATCTGTTAACCATGTGTCACATTGGATTATTATTATGATTAATAATTTAACAGCACAGACCATTGTCTTTCACTTTTCGATCGCACGGTAAGATCATCCGAACGTTCACGTCAGGCTTCATGTTTTCATCAAATGGACATGTCGCCTTCTAGTGGCAGCTCAGAAAAATGCAGGACTGTCCTACTGCCTGCAAATACTCTATGGACGTTGCAGCCAGAATGTGTGGTTTTTCGTTGAACGCATAACCATATATATTACTTCTTGGTATTTGCACAAGAACACTAAAATAGATGCATGCGCTCTATAAATTTGTAAATTGTAAGCTGGCGTGCCTCGCTCAGATGACTGTAAAAGCGAAAAGATTTGCCAGACAATTAACTGCTTATTAGAAGTTCAAGTGTTGCATTTTAACATTCTAGAGGTTAGTGTTGGCGGAGTAATGTTGAAGAGAGCATTTATTTAGGAAATCGGGCAAAGAAATGCTCAGGAATGACGTGGGTACTTCAGGCAGCTTGGCCAGATGTACAAAGTTCCCTTCATTCGTTTAAGCATAAATTTTATTCTGGGAATCTTGTTTAGTTATTGTCATGTTTTTTTCCGCTCACATTAATGCGTGTAACATGTTTTATCAATATTGCTATGTATTACACATGGTTATATATTGATTGATCATTGTAGTAAATTTGTATGATAACTAAAAAAAAGCCTGATTTCTTTTGCCTTTGTTTCTTGCCTTGATTAGCCCGTCGTTACCGGCAGTGTGTGGGAACGGGCATCATTCACTGGGACCTCCGCCGCTGTTTATATGCAGCCTAAGAGTGATTACCTTCATTTTCCTCTTAAGCAAACAGCGGCGTCACAAAACCGAGAAAAGCTATCATGCTTTACTTCATCCTCATTTCCAACAACAGAGAATCTAGTATCAAACAAGACTCATCTATGTTTTCCTTTCCTACCATATAAATGTAACTGTAAGAATATAATACCAAAACGACCAAGCTATATTCAATGCGACCATAATGCACCATCATCCTTTAATCTCTATTTCTTTGTTTGGCATCAACATTCAGGGGCTGTTTTTGAAGCTTGTTTTTATATTGTTCTTTTTTGTCATGCCAGACTCAAAATTAGCTCTAAAAATACGTGGCCAAATTATCGTTGCTGTTGGTTGAGCTTAGGGATAAAGATATCATTAACCCAAAAATGGATGATTATTTCTGAAGAAGAGTGACTTAATATAAATGCAGCTACACAGTGTAGAGAAGAAGGGAAAAGGACAAGCAGGGCATTTATCCTCCTCCTAAAAAGTTTTAGTATGACCACAACCCATTTTCAAAAGCTTCCCCCAAAGGTTCAAAGGACTACACTTCCCATCCATTTGGACTTTGGTGAGCTACCTGTAATTCCTGTCTGTAATCAAGCTAAAATGAACACAAGTTAACACAACTTAAACTAGGCATGATAGATGCGAAGCTATTTAATGTCAATACATCATTGAGTATTAATAATTCTCCTGTTTAGAGCCTGTTGTTTATATGCTTATATAGGAAGAGGGTCTGCTGTTGTACCATTAGATCTCCTCACTAAAAAAGTCCTCCTGTATAAATGTGTGTAGCTGTAAGCTTTGTAAGTGGCTATGATGGGGAGCAGCCTCACGCTCCGCACACAGCCCCGACCCCAGAGTCCGGGCAGGATGGCCCCGCGTCGGAACACAGGACTTCCTTTTTTAGCAATGCGTGGCTTAACTAATCTTTGGCCAGAAGCCCGCAGTTGCCGACCAGGATGGCGGGGGGGGGGGGGGGGGGGGGGGGGGGGGGGTGTTTGGAAATGTGGAGCATGTGCAGAAAACTCACCCACCCCTGCCTCTGCATTGACCTCGATCTGGCACACTGTTACCATTTACGGCTCGAGCAGCCATCTCACACCTCAGAGACGGGGGGCGCGGGGGGGGGGGGGGCACATTTAAAAATTGCTATGGCAACGCCAGGCAAAGGACAGTACACCGCCCACTCGGAGGGCACCTTGCAATCCCTTCACCAGCCGAGGGTGGAGGGGACAAGAGCGATGGGTACGCATGGCTTCTCCGAATTCTCATTCACATCTTGGCTGACACGTCATGTGACTTTAAGTCGGCCGGGACAGTTTAGTCTGTGGGAGTTCCCTATATTTAGTGCATTGACATGGGTCCGGTTTGGTGGGTTTGCCCTCAGTGGGTTTTCTACGGGTCCGATATAAACAGCTGTGTGTCTGTTGACCCGATTCAGGGCGCATCTGTTTCATCCACCTTGCATTCGGGCCCAAGCTGATATGGACTCGTCTGCATTCCTCTCTAACAACAATGATCAACCCCCCCTCCCCCCGCTTATTGGCAAGTTCATTCTGTACCACTGCAAACCCCCATTACAAGAATACAGAACATTTAAAAGGCACAACTTTCCTCATAATGGAATAAGACACCGACGCCGATGGAAAGACACAACCACTGGGCCTGAAGCTTTGTAATCTCAAGCTGTAACACGTTGATCTATATTGTTTAATCTATGAGGTCATAGGGTAGAAGCTGCGGGAATGAGACACACACGGGGCACATTCCAAAGACATCCCAGAGCATGGGAAAAAGCGGACAGAGGAATGTAGGGGGCAGGGTCCCAGAGGAAAATCATTATGGCGGAAAAATCGTTATGGCATGTTCTGAGGCACTGGTCAGGGAACGATGCTGCAAGGGAGCGAGTCTCAAAGATTGCAAGTGTAAATCTTAAAAGGGTTACTCCTATTGTCACCTTTTACAAGGTCCTTTCATTCAAATTGCATCAATAAAGCATGATGCCTAAATGGGAAGGTGTTTAACTTGTTTGATCACAGTGCTGCAGCATTATTGGGCCCAAATTAGAGGAGAATTGCTGCCTTTGCTGATTTGTTGTGGGATTTTCAGCTGTAAATTGCTTGTGATGGAAGCTTTTTCTTCTTCTAACTGTAACAGTGTCCAGCTATCCATAACAAAGATAGCCGCGCTGCTACTGTGAACCATAACAGTCCTTGTTTTTCGAGACTCGTAAACAGCCCACAGTAGTCTAGAATTGGTGGGCGGCTTGTTTTTCCACCTAGGAGGTAAAATGCTGCCAGAGGACTCATGTTAGCCCTGTCGCCTGACCCACTGAATTGGCAGCCTTTACACCTTGTGTTACAATTAGTTTTGTGCCATTGTGGTTGTGAAGTGTGACATCGCTACCTAGTGGCTTGGGATGCAATAGCACCTCACTGTTATTTCCGGGTTGATACAAATATAACAGGTCTCCCTCTCAAGATCGAAGCAGCCCTCCAGGAATACTTCTGCTCAGAGGCCACCAGAGAAGTTCAGTGCAGCACAGCGATGTAATATTAAAGGTTCAGTCCCTGGTCTCTGACTTAACAAATGGTTATTGCTATCCTAATGTTGGGACCTGTCAGAGCTACAGTCACACACCATCATGCTAACAACATTTCCTAACATTAGTCAAAATGCCCAGCAATACAGATTGCTCCCTATTTGGACGGGATTCTAAGTGGTCCATTTGGAAACATCAGAAAAGCAGGGGGGGGGGGTTGTGACAAATGACATTCTTTCTAGGAGTTATATTGCACCAGTAGAATAAGATGTATGTATGGGGGAATGCATCTCATTTTCTTCACTGCAAGGGCATCCATATTTTTCTCTCCATTGGAAGGGCACTTCAGCATGTTTGTTCACTTGAAAGGGCACTCCAAAGGGCACTTCATCATGCTAGTTCACTTGGAAGGGCACCACAAGGACACTTTAAGGATACTTCATGAGCTATTTCAACCAGATAGGCACACAGAGGTCACCTCAGGTTGACCCAATTGTATGGGCACCATATATGTCACTACATTATACTACGCTGATTTTTTTCCATTGGAAGGGCACCTTTTTGGGCAATTCATCATGTTTTCTCACTGCTTTGGAATAAGAGTACCCTTTGAATTCAGGGTTCCTAACCCCTGGTTCTTGTCCATGGGCTGTATTCCACCAGGCCACAGAATGATAGGGGTTTTGTGGAGGGGTTGGTTAATTTCCAAAAATAAACCATATATTTTCAATTCTGCATACATCCTAAAAATGGAAACGGTGAAAATGCCAATTGGTCTGCCAGCAAGTAACCCCCAACCC
>JAODLC010000043.1:6613760-6625057 GCA_026781145.1 Hippopotamyrus pictus | reverse complement strand
CTGGTACGGACAGTCATTATCCTGTACCTTAAGCTACTATAAGTCTGGTACGGACAGTCATTATCCTGTACCTTAAGCTACTGTAAGTCTGACAAAGACAGCCATTGCACTGAAGGCAAAAGCTCAGTCTCCACCATCCCCCATGTGAAGGAACAACGAGAAAGAAAAAACCTTTATATGTATAATGTATTATGCAACAGTTACTGGGTAGTGGAGGTTAATGACAGCATTTTGGCATTACCACGGGGGGTAGACCACTAGAGACAGCATTCATTTTGAAATCATTTTACATAGTGCTCCCAAGTCCCATAGGAGAAGTATTAGTGGCTGTTAGTGACCTTTATACAGACATAACTTAATGTAACTTAACATGCTGTTTAGGACATCTATAAACAAAAAACACCCCTGAGAGCTGAGACTCTACGTCTAGCCTCCGAACTGTCGATGATGAAATATTTGTGACAATGAAATGCTCATGGTGAGCCTGGCTTCGTTTCAGTTTTTTTTCTTAACCACCTAGATGCACATACACCCTACTTGTTATACATAAACTTTCGTGTGCTGAGTGTGAGTGTTTCCAAGGAATAGCCTGTCCATGAATGGAAAACAAAAGTGTATCTGTATAAAGAATTTCCCCTTTGACTGCAGGAGGCACTTCAGCCAATGGAGTGACTTGTGATTTTCCATTTGTATAATTCAAAGTTGTACTTGGCCAACTGTGATTAAAAAAATCCCAGAATGACTCTGTAATCTCTTGATTGTGTGTATAGCTCTTCACATACTGTACTCAGTGAATGATCCCTGTGCTTCTGCCATCTTTTTAAAACTGCAAATTACTCTGCAGCTCAATGCAGTACTTAAAACCATGCAACACCCACAACTAAGGAGCCAACCTGGCCACAAACCTCCCTTAGTACCAAATTTTTCCACCTCCTGGGGACTCTTGGTCACAACTGGCAACCCGGCAGATTAAAGTTGCTGTTTGAGCCATTCGGCAGACTGGGAGCGATCATTTTGAAGGAGACCCTGTTCCTCTCAGGCCCTACAAACAAAGAGCGCATTCCTGCTGGGTTCCATGCAAAATTTAAGAGCTCACACCGGCTCCAGCGTTATTACAAAGTATTGCACTGCAAAATCAAAACATTTCCAGGAAGTAGCAAATTACTGCAAAGCACACACTGCAAGAAACTGATGCATTTTTCCCCGCACCAATACACAAACCCATTATAGAAAAAAACAGAGATAAACAGGGATACCTGAATATACATATGACCTTATACTTTGTTTTTACACTTGTGCTTTTATAAAACCTAATTGTTACGTTTACTGAAACATTTCCCTTTGATAAACACAGAGTACTTCTGTGAATGTTTTCAAGTGAGGAATGTTTTCCTCACATCTAAAACATCAGTGTTTTCAGTGTAGCCAGATTGCTTTTTTGGTTGGAATAAAAAGCACATAAGCAATAAGCTTGGAGGACACTGTTGTATTGTAACAAGTTCACTGAAGAGGGAGATGAAAGATTACTGGTCCAGAAGGGGTGCCATACAAGGGCAAGTTAAAGGCATTAAATCTCTCCTGCACAAACATGCCATCCATTATAAAGCTGAAAGGGTACACTTTACATGCCTGAGTTTGTCGTAATTCCAAAAATGCAGTCACTCTGGGGATTCAAACCAACAACATTCGGGCTTCGCTTCTATGACCCTCTGCGACAGCACCTGTTGCTATTCTGTGCTCATTCATCCTATTGTTTAAGCCTAGAAAGTTACAGGACACCTCATAAATATGATTCAGATGTGATTCATATGGTATGCTGAGTAGGATATCAGTTAAATGGCCGTGGATCGAATCCAAAAAGAGGGTCTATTTCTATACTCATGAGAAGTATTTATTTGTGGTATTATGCTATTTATGTTGCTTTGCATATAGATGCTTATTAAACAACTAAAATAATTATAATATTAATAAAATAAATGAAAGGCCACCTGTTATGTGGATATCAGTGAACACATTGCTTTATTTGTTTTTCATTTTAAGTTCCAGTCTGCTGCACAGATTCCCCCCATGTATGCCAGCCTTCTAGGCCAGTACTTCAGCTGAAACAAATCCTGCTCTGCGAAGCTTGGTCTCCCCCACATAAGATTACAAACTTTAGAGTTGGTTCTCAGGGAAGAAATATTTTGGATATCTGTCAACAAAGTTTTGCGGGACGTGATAACTGATGAGAATTCACGATACTGCAGCAGCCGATGAGACCATGGGAAAAAAGTCTTCTTTCAAGAGCACGAATAAATACATATACTGCTTTTGTTTGGGCTTTGGGTCTGTTGTTTGCCTAAAAGTGGGATCCGCCCTTTTGGCTCTTCACTTCAAACCAGCAGTGAAGGCAGCCAGGACGTGTTAGGATTGTGTTAGGAGGGCACAGGAAGCTCAGAGATAGTTAAGGTGGCATTCTTGTAGCCTCAGCTGTCATGGACCCCTCTGGAGGGAAACAGAACATTTAAAATAGATCCCCTGGGACATTTGGTAACCCCTCCAAAATATAAATATCCAGCATTCATTCTTATTTTGGAAGACAATGTGATATGACCAAAACCTATATGTAGGTCTGGTGTTGACAGAGTCCGCTGTTTAAAACAGCCCTCAATCAGTGACTTTAGTAGAAAAATTTGATTGGGGTGACCATCAGGGACATCTTCTACATTATGCTTAGAAAATAAAATAATGCATATTTCGTGTTTATTATTTTGATGTGGGGTGACCCCCATATGTACTGATGGTGCCCATGACCACCCCTTAGAGCCATCGCTGCCTTTAATTGATTAATTCACTTTAGCGCTGAGCCAACTGGCCTTGCCTGACTGGGTTAAACAGCCTCCGCTTCAGATTTAGGAGACGCGATCAATCTCAGCAGAGGCGATCGATATTTAACAGGAGAGCGTTAAGAATTCCCAAACGCTGCGTAAAACTTGATATTTTCTGGATTCGTTTAGCTAGTAGGCTACCCCGTGCAGAAGGGGGTGCGGGGCGGGAGGTCACAAGATCTCAGTAAACACCTCCAACAATTTGCTAGCTTGAGCGTCATCCATCCCTTATCTCGCAGCAGTCTTGCATCAGCTACGAAATCAAACTCTCTCCAGCGCTACGATCGATAACTAGTATGAATTTATGTAAATGCGAATGCGGCATCACAGGAATGCGTAAACATGAAGGAGCGAAGGCGCAATCCACAAGTGACTTCACCCCCCAACAACAGGCTTTTAGTCCGAGTTAAACATATAACAGAATTTTAATCATCCTTCTTCCACTAAACACACACTTTAAAATCCCTTGCAATTGTAGGTTTTTTGAGACCCTTAGCAAAAAAACAAATAATGCCATAGAGTCGCTCACAGCAAAAGACAAATTAGCCTCACATCACGATAACTAAACCACACTAATAATAATGAAAATGAGCGCAGCTCATCCATCTTCACTGGATCTCAGCACAGACTGCCTCGTGTCTAATTAGCATGGTTATTTAAATGCGTACTCTAGCACCCTCGCACGCCATCTCTCCGTAGACACACGGGTCCGCTTTACACTTAGCGCTGTTAATTATTACATTATTCTACAGTCGGATGAGAATGGGTAGCGGAATGTGAAATTAAAAGCAATAGATCTTATTTAGTTTTGATGAACGCAAAGTACACCTTGCCACTGGGAATAAGGAAAATAATAACGACTCAGGGTGTATTTATGAAACAGATGTATAAAGCAAAGCCAGCCTTTAGACCGAGGCTCGGTAATGGGGCAGCAGTAACACCCCCGTGACTAGCATTTGGGGCAACGCTCCAGTTTCCTGGTAAGATGATATCTGGGTTGCCAGCCATCGGGAACACGACTCCCATTCCTGCAGTCAGTCCATTTCATATCAAGGGAAAGGATTTGTTTTACCAGGAGCTGCATATAGGCTATGTGTCTTAGAAGAGGAGGCAGTATTGATAAAGACGGCCATGCAGTTGGTACCTCCCATTCCATATGTCAAACCCCATTTTACTGTGCACTCAACATTAATATAATTAAGACAAGGAATTGTTCATTTAAGGAACAACGCTGGAGTCTTCAGCACAGGACATCCTGATTTGCTTATCTTATTCTATGAGACTCAAAGCAAGCAATTATTTGATTCAGTGTTACAGTGATGGGTTGTAGGACATTAAGTATGGAAAATCAGGGTTACTATCATTTAATTACTATTAACGTCCAGGCTCATTTCTCTCAAAGCTTGAGGAAAAGCTGGACAAAGGAGATACTTGGGGAGGAAACTCCCCAAGGGACCTCGGTGTCACCGGGAAATTGGGCGAAGGGACACGGTGGCCATGGGGGAGGAGATGAATTACACCAAGACTGACAAGAGGAAAGAGCAACAGTATAACACTGTCAATACAATTTATGAGGGTTGTAAGCAGACTTAAACTGAGCAGGCGATGCGCGATGAACTCGGAGTGCAGCAGGTGAAGGTTATTCTTAACAACGTGGGCGGATGTTCCGCTACTCGTTTACTAGTTATTTTTGCACAGGTTTGAGGTAAAGGTACCGACATCGTATTTATCGACCAGTGTAACCAGTTACCCAAGGAACTGCTGTAATCTCGCGCTTAAAGCCGGTGAATATACTCTTACAGGTGCACATTTCATGGTATTTAAACTAAACTCACAAGAGGCAAGGGATGTTGAAATTTAAGTAAGAAACATTTTCACACATAGATCAGGGCATTAAAAGTGTTCATTCACATGAGTTCACGTGTAATTACACATTATTACATACTGAAATTCGTAAAAGTGTTCTGTTGTACATGTAAGAATTATGTGTTATCTTTGATTTGTAATTTAGTGGAGTGCAGCCTTCTGCAGCAACACATCTCTTATCGATGCGTTATTCATTTTGACGTGTAACATTATCTCGGATTCACAATTGTTTGCTTAGAATTAAGAAGTAGGCAGCACTGTTATTTCAGGGAAACACGGCGCTGAGATTTGTCCCAGAGGAGGAAAGTTCAGTGTTCCCTGCCTTGTAATCAAGATGAACATGGATGATAACCCAGAAATACCAATAGTTTCCCCTTAATTGTAAATCGCGTGCAATATTAAGTGTCAAGATAAAGACTAGCTCCAGGATAAGAGCATCATTTAGGAAATTAAAGAACTCCTACAGTACATTTTTCTTGCACAATAAATAAAGGTTGCAGAATGGCAGCAATGGTTTATCGGGATTTGATGTGATTTTATAAATGTTGAAAGGGACCGCGCATTGGTTGCCTTTAGATGAAGATAACTCACCTAATCCAGGTACGAATGTATTGAGGAAGAGGCAAATGACCGCTACAGGAAAAGGCATGCACGGTATCGCCGCGCGCAGAAGTCCTTTCTTCTCCCGTACTTGGACCACAACTCCACTCGTGGAAGAAGACACTCCTTTCTCGTTCATCTCCGTGTCTTTCTGGTCCATCTCAGGAAACTGCTCTTTGTCCTCCGATCGGTCTTGCTGGTGTGACCCCGCAGAAGTAAAAGCGACGGTACTCCAGTAGAGATGTCCAACTGTGCAGAGCGGACTGGGAGTAAGCACTGTCACTCCCACCACCTCCTTCTTCGCGCGGACTTGAGATCAGCCGGCGGACCAGATTTAATTTCACTTGACACATTTAAAGTGACAGGATCCTGCTGTCATCTACACGAACGCTGAGCTTTCCCACGGGGACTATATTAGGCTGTTCAAGTATGATTGTTAAATTCTCCTGATTTCATATCAAAAACAACTTGTTGTGAGCCAGGGACGTTGGTTTCAGTGAAAAACTGGAGAGGGCATTATTATTATTATTATTATTATTATTATTATTATTATTATTATTATTATTATTATTGCTGTTGTTGTTGTTGTTGTTGTACGATTGCCAGTTTCTTTTGATTCTAAAAACACAGCTTGACATTAGCTTTGTAATGGACCTATGAAATTTATGGTGTAGGGTAAAAGGTTTCAGGCTTTTTGTGAAAATGTAGAAAGCAAAACATTGATCTTATATGATAATGGAATTATTTTGACATGGATAAACCATAGATTAATCAGAAAGCATGTGGTTCTCCAAAACCTGTAGGCTCCTAGATAAGCGTCGGGAAGATGGAAGAACGGATGGATGGAATTCTATAATGTTTAAGGCAGTTAAAGGAAAGAATGTGCATATAAGTGTTTTTCAAATGAATGGACATTGACGCTTGTTGCGTGACCGTCTTTATCAGTACGGACCCGAGTCATTCCTGCTGCACTTACATGAGTGGGAAAGCAGATGGCGCTGTCTGCGACCTCACAACGAATCGCTCCTCTTTGTGTCCACGGCAGGTCTTGTATCAGGACACAGGGGCCCATACACAAGGTACATATATTATTGTCTTTAATAATCTTTTCTCAGTACGAATGTATATTAGGCCTTACATACATTTCATATACCTCTTTCCGTACTGCAATTGTTTTCATCCTCTTTATATGCTGCTGGACCCAACGAATTTCCTCCTCAATGGGATCAGTAACATTGTCTAAGTTTAACCGTAGCCAGAGAACGGCAGGGGAGTTAATCGTGGGCGTTTCTTATTAGACAATTAATCTTATACATGGAGGTCAATAAAAATCGTAACGTTCAACAATAAACATTGCTAACCTAAAGCTATGAAGTTTTTTTTTTTTTTTTTTTTTTAATTAACAAGAGTGCTGTGCTTGTTAAGCAATGGCGGAATACGCCTTCTGTTGTGCTCAACAGTACAAAATCACCTCGGCCAAAGCTCCACCCGAGTTTGGTCACTGAAAGCAATACTGGTTAATTCACGAACATGCAGTTAAAAGCGACGTGGTTTTAGAGTAATACAAACCAAATGCACCGTATGTAATCAGATCATACATCATGCTAAATAATTATGTTTATTTTAAATACTCCTTTTGAAAATCGCCTATACTACTGTGTTACAAATTACTTCCTTTCCTCCCCCTTTGCTAATAAAAGCCCTTAACAATAACTGTGACATTAGCAATTTTCCATTTGGAATTATATGTCTCGGGAGACGTCCCTTGACATGACGTGATTCCCATGATGAATAACAGGGAAGACTCAATTACTGGTGCAGGAAAAATATTCATAAATCAACCCCCCCAACACAAAAAAGATTAAGTCACTCTTTATCGCTACCAGGTCGCTTAGCAACGATGAGTAGGACTTGACAGAAGTGGTTAACATGCGGTAGTTTGTTTTTTCTGTTTGTTTTTTTTTTTGTTTTTGCTCCGTATCTGATCCAAAAAGACAAGACAGAAAAAACCGTAATATATTCCACTGAGAGTTTCTGAAGTTTGGATGAGCTGCATGTTCATTTGTGGCACGCGGCTAATTACTGGAAACAAATGCTAATGAGTAACAGCCTTTCTGTTATAACATAAACTTTATTTTAAAAACTATTTTATACTTTAGGGACTATAGTGGCAAGTATTTTTTCTATACGATTAGGATGTCCTGGTGTGCCTTGATATTTAAACAAAAATGCACGAGTAAAAAAATCATCTTTTATAATATATAATTGAAGGCCATTCTCTAAAATTATGAGCTACAATGCATCTTTGCCTAAGTAACAAAATCATGAATAACAAATACCCACATATACAGACACCATGACATTGTATGATATTAGAGTAGCATGTTTCCTTGGCAACTGTTCCACTTCCGTCCCTTTACGGTGGCTTATTGTGTGAGTGTGACATAAACTATTAAACTGCAACCGCGCCCCCTGCATCGCATGGAACAATGGATAAGAACAGAACCTTCCGGGCTGCTCCAGCACAAGGCATCTGCCTGAGCCTCTTATCCCTGTCGCCTGTGGAGGCACTGAGCTGGCCCTACAGTGGGAAGATGTTTTATAAAGCAGAAAGACGGATAGATAGATAGATAGATAGATAGATAGATAGATAGATAGATAGATAGGTAGATAGATAGATAGATAGATAGATAGATAGATAGATAGATAGATAGATAGATAGATAGATGGGTGGGTGGGTCGATTGGGTGGATGATGATGAATGGATGGATCGATGGATGGATGGATGATGATGGATGGATGCATGGATGGATGGATGGATGAAAAAATTGATTTACTAGAACATTCACAAGACTTTCATAAGGCTCACATTAGACATTGTAGGGGCTGACAGTTGCCTGACCTGGTCAGCTGTTTCAGATGGGGCGATTATCACTAGGAGACCCGACAGGGAACCAGCAGACTATTCTAGCTACTGCTGGGCTAAAAGCACAGGAAGGTTTGCTGAGCTTGTACAGGTTAAGACCGAGGATGGCCGTGATGTAGCTTAGCTCATGCTCTGATTGTGTAATAAAGAAGGAAGGTAAACCACATGAAGACAAACCGAAGCCGTTGCATACGGCTGAATCATCTGGAGAGCTGAAATGCTAGACTGCACCGCCAAAGGCTCGCTGACACTCACCACCATCTGGTGCCTTGAAAAGCAGAAGCTGCTGCATTGATTTCAAATACCTCTTCTCTTGGCAGCAGACATAGGCGTGGGCTTTCCTCAAAGCACGGGCAGGGGCAACTGAAGAAGCTCCAGATCCATCTGATCGTGTTCGATAACTTCTTATTAGGTACAGAGTCTGAGGGAACATGGGGCACAAGGCAGGCGAAGCCCAGCCTAATATAGCAGCTCAAACCCCCAAATCCTTGGATATTTATCTAAATGATTTTTGTCCTTGTTCACAAGCATTAAAATTATCTTTACAAATACAAAATAGAATCCTTGCCGTTTGGGCAAAGGGATGACTTTGATCTAAATAATAATAATATTGTGGCCTTGGTGATAATGGGGTTTACAGAGCAAAGATGAAGGTAAAACTGTTGGTTGAAAATAAGATTGAATTAACAAATAAATATAATGCCAGACTGATGCTGATGTGTTTCATAATTTATATATTTTTGGCATTGTCAGTCAATCAGTTCTTTCTCTCAAATGACATGCGAGGCTTGTTTCAGAGGCAGTTTTCATTTGAATGGGAACTGCAGCCTTTCAACCAGATGACTGTAGCCATTGGCTTAAAATAATTAGATAGTTCTAACCCTTTCAGGCATGAGTGCTAATCAGCTTCTCAGCGTGATAAGGGGATTGTCTAACGCAGACGAGAGCTGTTGCATCAATGCCGTATTCATAATGAAATAACTGTTCAATCTCTGAATTATTTTTTTTTTCTGAAGATGTGTCAGAAGCTGAAGATGAAGTCTTCAGGATTTCGGGGACGTAGCACTCTGCTGGGGGAGGACGACTCGAGGGGATATTTTGATCTTGGATGCCTGTCGAGGTGGGGGGCAGGGACTTTGATGAACTTGCGTATTGAACCGGCTGCCGTGAATAATGGATCTTCGGGGGACTGGAGGTGGGGGTTGGGAATTGCTTGAAAGTGATGATTGCAAAAAAACAGAACAGGCCCGGAATTGGCGTCAAATCCACCATTTCTGCATCTCTGCCCCTCTGTAGAGGCTAATCAGACTCCTTACCAGTTTGGAGATATAAGCCATCCATCCATCCATCCTTTTTCTGTAACTTCTGTTATTCAGGGTCATGGGGGGTTCGGAGCCTATCCCAGAGGCTACCGGCACAAGGCAGGGAACAGAGCATCAGCCCATCACAGGGCACACATATATTATAATAAACAATAAACACTGTAAATAATACATATTATTTGAGTTAAAACTCATGAGAAAACCATATAAGCTACAGTGCTATATGTAACAATGTAGCTTGCGATAGGATGTATGATTTTTGCTGCCTAACTCCAGATTGCACAGCTCTGCACCTGGAGTTTGTGATATGTTTTTTATATAAATAAAATTATTTTAGTATTCTTTAAATTTTATTTAATTAGATTATTAGAAAACTAGCCAATGATTGAAGGGTGGTTGGTGCAGTGGTTAGCCCAACAGTGGACCAGGGTTCGAGTCTCTGCCAGAGTTCCATGCGTGTGGGGTTTGCATGCTCTGTCCGTGTCATTATTGGGTTTCCTCTGGGTACTCTGGTTTCCCCCCCACAGTCCCAAAACATTCTGAAGCTGACTGGAGCTAACAAATCGCCTATAGGTGTGAGTGAATGTTGTGTTAGTGAATGTTGTGTGAGTGAATGTTGTGTGAATGAATGTTGTGTGAGTGTGCCCTGTGATGGGTTCATGCCTCATCCTGAGTTGTTTCCTGTCTTGCACCAATAGCCTTCAGGATCAGCTCTGCACCTCCCCCCCCCCCCCCCCCCCCAACCCTGAATCGGGCAAGTGGTTTCAGAAAATGGATGGAGGGATAGTAAATGATTGTCACTTGCTTGTCACAGCTGACAAGCAGCGTTTGAGTTGGTCTGCCTTGTGCCATATGCTGGGACAGGCTCCAGACACAGTGCAGGTCTGTGCCAGATGAGCTGTTATGTAAGATGGACGGATGAAGCGAGGAAGCGTGTACTGGGTCTCAGATGTATTTGAGGGTCTTTCTGGACCCAGGTTTTTTGGGATCAAAAAAATCTTGCACATGGTCTTTCAGCATTGGTACATTCTGGGTCCCTCACTTCATTTACATTCAGGGAGTTAATTATATTACTTTACCCCTGTCCAGGCTAATTAGCCAACATGCCAGGACTCTTTTTTGCTCTCTCGAGATGTTGAAATCTTTTTCCATTAACAGAGACTCTAAAGGCTCATCTAGCCAAGTCCAGACTAAATATCACAGGGCTTAGTGGATAATTGTTTATAAACACCATACTCTCTCCCTTGTTCTCTATTTTAAAAACATCCCAGGAGAACTACATTATCAAAGTGGCATGCATTCCCACGTCTTATTTGTAACAACATTTAATATGTTCATTTGAATTTAAAGTCATAGATAATGTGCTACCTTTTTTTTGACTCTGTTATCTCTAGGGGTACTGGGCGATAAACATAAAAACACCACTGACCTTCTCTTAAGGTCTCTTCAAAGGCCATTAGCTTGTAAGATGTGACATGTTTGTCCAGCCAAGACTGATGACCTGGGGTCATAACATAAACAGTTAGCCAGTAGCTCAATATCTCCACTTTACAGTTATAATTCCTTAGCAGTACTGACCTCAGTATCTCCACTTTACAGTTACTGTATAGTTCCTTAGCAGTACAGACCTCAGTATCTCCACTTTACAGTTATAATTCCTTAGCAGTACTGACCTCAGTATCTCCACTTTACAGTTACTGTATAGTTCCTTAGCAG
>JAODLC010000043.1:6594099-6607418 GCA_026781145.1 Hippopotamyrus pictus | reverse complement strand
TACCCGGAGGAAACCCCACGACGACACGGGGAGAACATGCAAACTCCACACACATGACCCAGGCGAAGACTCGAACCTGGGTCCCAGAGGTGTGAGGCAACAGTGCTAACCACTGCACCACCGTGCCGCCCCCCTGTATGGTGCACTGAGGGCAAAATTCCAGTGTGTTCCTTTTTTTCAAACAACCCTTTTAGGCTACATAATGAGCTGCACCAGACCAAGGAGGCTAGTTATTTCACCCCAGGCCAGCCTGTATTTCTCTATGAATTGTCAATTACTGAGATGGTCCAAGAGGTTCAATGCCACCTGCAAAAGCAACTTGGCTTCCTGGACAGTGCCGTCTCAAAAGGTCTTCAGTGACCTGCACAATTCTCTGCCATTGCTGGTCGTGAGGGGCAATTCACCTTCCCTATTCAAAGGATATGACTGAACACATACTGTAGGAAGTTTCTATCTGAAGCTAAGCAGGTTTAGCCCTGGCCAGTACTTGGATGGGTGACCACTTAGGAAAGTTGGCTTGTTACTGGAACAGGTGTTGGTGTGGTCAATAGCCCGCCTGTGTGGATTCCAGTGCAGTGATGGGGTTGCTGTACTGTAAAATGGTACTGTCCTTCAGATGAGACATAAAACCAAGGTCCTGACTCTCTGAAGTCATAAAAGATCTCTGGGCTTCTTTTGAAAGAGTACGGGTGATGCCCTGGATAAATTGCCCACTGTGGCCCTATCAGATCTGACCTCCTAATCATATCCATATCTAATTGGTAAATTCTCTCCTGCCCCTTCACCATGTTAGCTACAGTCTGGTGAGTGTACTGGCGCAGAATGATTGCTGTCAGGTGCTACACAGTGATGGTGGTTGAATTGGCTCCCCATTGGTTCTATTGTTTCAGTAAGATTCTAACAGGTCTGGATGCTGTTCAGCCAAATGGCTACTTCAGTATTAGTTCAAATAGTAGAACTCATGGCCATAAGTGGAAAATAGCGGGAGAACATTTTAAAATGGATTTGAGAAAGCATTTCTTTAAACGGCGTGTAGTTACAGTACGGAATAGTCTTCCTGTTCATGTAGTGCAAGCTAAAACCCTGGGTTCTTTTAAATCAGAGCTAGATAAGATTTTAATAACTCTGAGCTATTAGTTGAGTTCTCCTCAAACAAGCTTGATGGGTCGAATGGCCTCCTCTCGTTTGTAAATTTCTTCTGCTCTTTCTTAAATGACAGTTAAATTATTTATTCTATGACACTTTGAATGTGGCATTCGTTTTGAATAACAGTGACATGCACAGACTTTTCTGGCAGGTGCTCAAACAGGGGTGCACGGCTGACAGGTACTTTTGGCTGCTGTAAGTATTCATGATTGCGTGGGGGGGGGGGAGCAGGATTCATTGTATACTGTTTGTTAACATGCTGTGCAATTCTTATTGAAATATTACGCTGTATTGTTAAAGCTGCACTTTATACAAATTTATGTGAAATCAATTCCCTTTTAATTCTGCTTCTTTGAATTGTGATTGTGCACTGTGTTTTCAACCGATTTATGAATTGAATTTGATTTTCAAGGTCATTCTCAATTCTGAATGATGCACAACCTTGTATTGTACTCAAATTACATACAGATGTTACAATTAGCCCCTTTTGTGCTAATATATAGTCTATATTATAGTTTTATAGTACAATATTGACCATATATACCCACCCCTGATCTTTTAGTTAGTCTTCAGGTCAAGTCAGGTTGGGAAGCATGCATCAGTACAGCACATTGGCACATCAACCAAACTCCTCAGGATCCTGGCTGGCGATCCCCCCCCCAGGCTGACATGCAGTCTAGTCCCACCATCTGTGTTACATGGGCATCCCCTTGAGCTGGTCCAGCTGCTTCGGTCCTCAGCAATGGGGATCTTGCAAGCCGGATCACCCTCCGACGCTGTTACTGAAGCTCTCTCACAATACGCCCAGGTACAGTAATGTGCCTCATTCGGCGCTCCCTAAGCAAGCGCTTATTCGACACAAAGACAAACCAGTGGTACCCGCAGACTCTCTGAAGAAACAGAGAACCAGTGGAGTCCAGTTTTCGTCTCAGGTCTCTGGCTAGTGACCAAGTCTTGCAACCATACAGCAACAGAGAGAGCACCAGGAGTATAAAGACTTGGACCTTCGTCCTCTTACAAAGATATCCGGAACGCCATACTCCCCTTTCCAGGGACCTCATCACCCTCCATACTCTCCCAATCTGTCTACTGACTTAATAGAAAAAGTCACCAGAGAAATGAATGTCACCGGTGAGGTAAGTGAAACTCTACAGGAGCAAGAACACACCCCTGATAAACGCCAGAATCAACTGAGAAGAATGCCGAGGTTCTGCCTACACTCTGCACAGCACTCACTATACTGGTGTACAGGTCAGCCATGATGTCCAGCAACCTTGGGGGCATCCTGGAAAGTCTCCTGGAAAGTCTCCTGGAAAGTCTCCTGGAAAGTCTCAGGATGTCCCACAGTGCAGCTTGATCAATTGAGTCAAACTCTTTATGAGGATCGTCAAAGGCTGCAAAGAAACCCTGCTGATAGTTTGAGATTTCTTTTATACATTCTATTTGATTTATAAATATAAGTTTCCACTTTAACCAACAAAAATTGCTCTCATAAATCTCTTGTCCCATAATATTTCTTATTATCTCTTTATCTATTTTGCATCATTAGAAACTGACAAACAAATGAAGGCATATTGGACCATTTACATCACTGTATATGTGTGTGTGTTTCATTTAAGCAATCATCTTATCTTCCAGTGATAAACTTCTTAATTAATTAAATAAATTTCTTAATTATTTTGCTTGTTTCTCTGGGTTAATGCAGACCCTGAATCCTTTTCTTGTGGTTATGCTGGAATGAAATCAGGTGAAAGACACAGACATGAACTTAGTGATAATCCACAGCAGAAAGAGCAGGATTATGTTCTGTGAGTAATACAGTAAATCTTTACATCAGTTTTCTCCAGTCGCATGGAGCATTTCTGACTTGCACAGCCAATTTCCAGTATGAATTTTACAATATTGTGAAATACTGACCTTCTCATGGTATCAGTGACACATAGTACAGTGAGAGACAGTTTAAATGACAGTCAGAATCACACACACACACACACACACACACACACACACACACACACATGCACACGTTCCTTCTATTTAAAACTAACAGGGTCCATGTTGATAACCGACTGGAGGATTTTGCTTCAGTTATGCTTCAGATATGTTTGAAAGTGAGAAGGAAATATCCCTCATCCCCATAATGTGATATATCTATAATTATATGTTTATATTTTGCAGTATTAAGTATTATATTTCTGAACTTCTGAAAACTTTGCACATCAGGGTCCCACATTGAGAAAAATGTAATGGTTAGTTACATCAGCAACACTTGAGTGTCCATGCTGATGTCAGCCACCAGATACGGTGAGTTATTCTGCCCCAAGAACAACCACTGTAATAGCAGCCCCATGTTCCTGAACCTCTTCACACAATATATGCCGGAGTATGCAGTCATAGGCTTTCTGTGAGTCCAGAAAACTCACACAGACTGTGTTAGCAGATTCCCACAAAGTGTGTGGGAGAAGCAGCTGTTGTTGTGTCCATCTGAGTCTGAAGTCTGACCCTCATCTGGAGCACAGAAAGCATCCAGTATACTGTATAGTTCCTTCCACCAAAGTGTTCTAAAGGGAAACAGCGAAACCTGCAGGTTTTTGTGGAACTGCACATTACAACCACATCCTCCGAAATGACAATCTGCCTTGTGAAATGTCAAAATGAAAACCTTATGCATTATAAATGTTCTCCATTAGGTGGTTTAATGTGTATATAGACATCATTGTAGACATCATGTCAATAACTAAAGCAATATAAAATCCAAGATCAGCCTCTTCTTGATCACAATTAAATTTGAGATTTCTTTCAGACATTAAATTTTATTTCTAAACATGAATTTCCATTTCAACTAAAAAAGAATTTATTAAATAACTTTACTTGCACATATTTTTTTTTATCCCATAATACTTCTTATTATCTATTTATCTATTTAGCATCATTAGAAACTGACAAACAAATGAAAGCATATAGAACCATTTACATCACTGTATATGTGTGTTTCATTTAAACATCCTTCTTATCTTCCAATGATGAACATTTCTTCATTATTGTTTCTTGCTTCTCTGGGTTAATGCAGACCCTCCATCCTTTTCTTGTGGTTATGCTGGAATGAAATCAGGTGAAAGACACAGACATGAACTTGATAATCGACAGCAGAAAGAGCAGGATTATTTTCTGTGAGTAATACAGTACATCTGTTAAAAAAGACTGGTAATTTACTAGTTCTCAGCCCTTTAGTTTCCTTTCATTAATGTGTTTGCATGTAGGTTTTGTTTCCGCCACCAGGTGGCTACCAGAATGTAATAATGCATGTTCTGAGCATAACGTGGTTGAGGGAGGTATCGGCATGACACGGATATCGTTCAATTAATAACTTAAAGAGTGTGCGTCCATTGGAAGTGAGTATTACTATTTGTGCTTCATCCTTATTTCTTAGCTGTATTTACACTGATATGGTAGAGTTTTATGCTTGTTTGAGATAGTTTCCTGTATAATTTGGGGAACTAATTGTTAGCCGCCCAATGCTGCGCAATGGAGCTCTGTTTAACTCCATTTGATACAGTAATTTTTGTAGCTCTTATTTTCTAATCGAAATACCTTATTTTATCGGTTGTGTGTTATGTATTTAGTATGAGAAGAATTTGGCAGCTGTAGATAATAGTTATCTGCATTTTCATAGCGACTACAGGTATTAGCATCGTAGCAGACATTGGTTACATGTTTATTCCCTTATGGACATTTTAGTTGTATTTGTTGTAAGAATATTCATAT
Source organism: Hippopotamyrus pictus (assembly GCA_026781145.1). Taxonomy (NCBI): domain Eukaryota; kingdom Metazoa; phylum Chordata; class Actinopteri; order Osteoglossiformes; family Mormyridae; genus Hippopotamyrus; species Hippopotamyrus pictus. Next base: position 6,602,507 of record JAODLC010000043.1, on the reverse strand, counting down.
ATATTTCTTTTAATTTCTTTGTAGAAAAACCACACACACCCGATACCTGTATGAAGGATTGTTAGCGCCTTATTAAAACCAAGTTCAGAGATGATTTCTGGACCTGGACATTCTCTCATTACATCTCTACTCACCTGAACATATGTAATTGCTGTTCTGACCTGACCCCCTGTAGTGATTGCTACTCCACATACTAACCAGTTACAGTCCTCGCTATAACATCTTTTCATCAATTTTCTCCAGTCGCATGGAGCATTTCTGACTTGCACAGCCAATTCCCAGCATGAATTTTACGATATTGTGAAATCCTGACCTTCTCATGGTATCAGTGACACATGGTACAGTGAGAGGCAGTTTAAATGACAGTCAGAATCCTGAGAGATGCTCTTTAAATGTCGACATTATGATGTCAGAATAAAGTTACAGAAAATCAAGCCACTGCTTTAGCTGAGGATGACCAGGAATATAACTGGCTGATATTTGTAAATTATTACATCTGGAGTGATTTGAAATTCAAATGGAAATTTAAGATGCATGTCAAATATATTTCTTGATTATAATACCACCAGTTAAGAAGTAATTATGAAATAAAACTTGTAACCATAGTAAGCATTATGTTATTACTAAGCCAATAAATGTTACTGTAACTGAGCAATAACCACTTACATTACAGCAGCCATGTCGCATCTGGTATCTGTTACTTCACAGGATGTCACTGCTGATGCTGGAATTGGCCGTTCATAGTATTTTATGCAGCATTTATCTGGTAGATTGTTGTCACGGTCTGTAAATTAAAACATGTACATTTCTTTGGCCGGCGCTTTTATCCAAAGCAGCATATAACTGAGAAAGCAGGTCAGCCAGTCCCTGGGGCAGTTGAGGGTTAAGGGTCTCGCTCAAGGGCACAAAGGCAAAATGACCCTGCTGATCACAGGCTGTGAATCGGTGAACGTCTGACCACAGACACAATGTCCTGACTCACTAAGCCACACACTGCCCCATAATACAATCATATTTTTATAAATAATTTTGAAATATTATTCAAAAATGTGTGATTCTCTGATTCTCTAAACTGAGCAGGTATGAAATAAAACCGACTTACTCTGAGAGAAGCTCAGGGAGACCAGAGCTCCAAGAAGAAGAAGGACGATGCAGGTGAGTTTCATCTTCTCAGGTGGGCTGGTAAGCAGAGGACCACAGCTCTTCTGAGTGACACACAAAGTTTGCTGTTTTGAAGATGTTGGTGTCCAGGTCAGATCTTGCGACCGCACTAATGATACCTTAATCCCTTCACAACCTCCAGACTGTCCGGTAAGGATTGGTAATGATGGTGTCCAGTTAAAAATTATTTACAAATAGACCATAACATCCATCCCACTCATTCACAACCATGTTCTTTGACTATTATCTATAATTGTTTGTGGTTTATGTAAACAGAAATAATGGAAACAACTACATTCAAAATCATACAAAAATAACTAATAATATACCAATATATAAAAAAAAACAATGATAACATGAACAATCAGTAACAGCACTAGTACATCACGACAAATATACTGTAGCAATAATTATCGTAGCAATCAAAGAGTTAGGCAAGAACAAATATAAATCAGACGACACGGCAGTTCACGCGATTAACTGAGAATCAAAATACAATATGACGTTAACAAGAGATATTAAACGCAGCGAACGACAAAAAAAGTTCTAATTCTCGTCGCCATACGAGATTAAGTATTAAACAGATGGGATATACAAATATGTACTAAGCATAAGAACTAACCATAAAAGACGGAAGTAAGTATAACCTGTTAACAAGGATATGCAAAACATAGCGGATCTAATCTTTTATAATATCACCACTGAACATTATCTAATAAACAGCCTATTCTAATTAAGATCACCCTAAAACTGAGGGTGAGCAGAGGAAAAGGCGTTTCTTACCAAACCAGGGGCGCGTTTCCCGAAAGCGATCGATCTTAGCGAATAACGAAGGACGTAAGTAAAGAACGAGTGAGATCCACGAGTTTCCCGAAAGCCTCCGTTATTCCAGAATTAACGAGCAAACTTTAAGTAGAACTTTAATTGCTGGCTCCTCCCCAGCCTCCGCGTGATTATATGTCATCTGATGTGTCACACAAGACATGCACATATAAAAAATTGACTATTTTGAAAATCAAAATCAATAGAAATGCACCAAAGCGACCAAAATAAATTAATCTATTTGTTCAACATATAAAAAATGTGATGTTTCTACCTTGTAAACAAAACTAAATGGTGAGCAGAAATAGGAATGAAACAACTTATTGAGAAGGTGGCCAAGAATATTTTTTGTTATATATATATATATAATATTTTAATCAAATAATTTCTGCGCTATCGTGCAGTATACTGCACACAACAAGAAAAGCACAGAAGCATTTAGGGTTAAATTTTGTATAGGCACTAAAAATCGCATCTTCCACACGCCTAAAGTTCCCTCTACAGCAATTTGTGTTCTTTGGTCTGCAGCATTAAACCTGCATTGAATTGACCTGTGTGCGTGTGCCTGTGTGGAGGGATTTGTGTGGAAGGCCAGGGGGGGTAATTATGTGACTACACCTGGGCGTTGTTGATGGCTGCGGGCAGAGAAAGGTGAAAAGACGTAGGACGGATAATGTGGCATATTCCGGGCAGTGGTGCTTTACAAGACGTACCACGCCAAGCTAAGCCCCCGGGTGTTTAGGGGGTGGGGCGCCACTCGTATGCCGTTTAGGGCTGCTGACGGTGACGATGGGTAGTGGCTGCAGGGTCGGGTTCCGGATGTCATGTAGGACGACGACAGTTAGGAGTGGGGGGCTATGAGTGTGACAGCCACTTCTCAGTCAGGGCTTCTCCACAGACGCAAAACACGGAGTCTTCAAAGGGCTCAATCGGCGTTCAACTTCCCTTTCGTCTTGGTTTTGAAAAGGGCCGACCAGCGCTAAAGCTTTAGACCCCTAGGGAAGGTCTTGAAACTCAGGGAAAGCTACGTTTTTATCTTATTCTTGTTTTGTTTGTTTTCTGTGCATTTTAGGAAGGCAGCGCAGCCAGCTAGTGGTCGGGGTGGGATTAGTTGAAGGGACTGCACACGCTCACGTATCTCCTGCCTGTGCCTGAAGTGTGGGATTTAACGTGCATTGTAGTGCTATTTGTGTGCAGTGCCCTAACCTGGATGTTGTGTGGTGTGAGATTCACCGTGTGGTAACGTGTCCATACGAGATATTTGTGCAGTTGTGTAGAACTCTTTATGTGAACCCAGACCCGATGGATCACTGCATAAATTGCATTTAATAAACCTTTACTTTTGTAATTATAGCGTGGTGGTCACAGAACTCTCACTCTCCTGAAGACGAGGAGACCTTACAGTGGAGACCCCCTGAAAATGAGGGGCCTTTAAAAGCAGAACACAAGGGTTGTCTGCCCCCAACCTTATCCTCTTTGAAGGAGGGGGTGGGTGGGGCCAAGCAAGCATCAGGCGGCCTGCTTCCTCTTCCCTTGACCGGGGTGGGGCAGACGATTCTTTGCTGCGACAGCTGCATGGGAGTGCTCCCCCCATGGCCCTTGGCTGCTGAGCCGCCTGCTGTCCACCCGGAGCTGGACACTGGACTCTGGCCCCGGCCTGCCTCCCCCTTGCCATAGCTGCTGCTGCAAAGCTGGATCTGGCTGTCTGAGGGGGGCGAGGTGGCCGTTTGCGAGGTGCTTCCTGAGGGAGCTGGTTTCCCTCATTCTATCCAGGGCTGGGCCAAAAAGACCTTTGGTGGGGTCATAGGCTGCATCCATGACCTCCGCCTTCTGGGCATCCCCCAAGGCAGACAGGTTCAACCAGAGTGCTCTCTCACCTGATACAGCCAAGCCCATCACCCGGCCACAACCTTGCACTGCGCCACGGGAGGAGCGCAGCAGAAGGTCATTTACCACACAAATCTCATCCCAAAGGACCGGGTTTGGCACCCCCGAGTCCAGCTGCTGGCCCATCTCCTCCAAGATCTCCGCCTGACATGCAGATAGCAATGTAGCTGCATTCAGAGAACACACTGACTGAGCAGCATAAGTGTACATCCTCTGGAAGGTGGACGCAGTCAGGCGGTCCATCTTACTGGGCAGAGAAATGTGGGATGAAGCAGAGATAGAGTGGTGGTTTGGGTGGAGGTAGTAGGCCGCTGAAGGCTCCACCGCTGGGGGTTTGGCCAGCCCCAGCTCCTCCATCCCCTGGATTTCCAGCGTAGAGTAGCCCTTGGTGGCAAGCTTGCTCTTAAAAGGGCTGGACCAGTAGCGACGCATCTCCTTCATGCAAGCCGGAACTGCAGGAAGGAGTTGACGTGCTGAGGGCTGCACAGGTGGGAGCCTCTTCCCATCGTACAGGTCCCTCTCTGCCCCCCCGGCATCCTGAGCTGCAGGCCAGGGTATACCCAGCTTAACTGCTGCCCGCTTGCAGACCTCATACAGGTTACAGTCTGCCTGAGAACCTGTATCTGTCATGTTAGGGGTCAGTACTGATGGGCAGGGAAGGTGGAGTCATCCTCCTCCTCTTCCTCTATATCACCCATATCGATGAGGTCAGAGTTGGTGTCTCCTCTGCATCTTCTCTTCTCTCTTCACCCGTTTCTCTGGCCTCTAGGGAGGGCAAACCTTCAAACAGAGGAGGCAAGTCCGAGAATTCAGTCTCCATCATATCCGCCCAACTCGTAGAAGCTCACGGGAGATGAGTGATAGTGGCCTGGGGAGTGGCTTTGACTTCTTTGTAAGCAGGATGTAGGTTGCTAAACCACATATGCTGTGTCACTTGCTGATAGATTCCTCTAACGACCGCCTCCATACCTGCCCTCATTGCCCTCACAGTCATCCTTCTCAGTTTCCAGTACAAACTGAAGTTACAATCAAGCCACGCATTGCAACTCCTCTCACTAATATCTAGGGTGCCCTTCAAGATGAAGCACCTCCTTCTGGAAACACCAACACAACTCTCCACAACCCTATGATGTGTCTTATCATGGAAGGTCTCCCACATCATATTAGGATCAGCAGTTTCACCCAAGTCTACGAGTTCCTCAAAATAACTGGTTGCGTACTCATACTTCCGGTCTTGCTATATGCCTGCAACACAGACGCTGTGCAGTGACCTGAAACAAAGACTGGACTCCTTCGGTACTGTGTCTCTTCGGAGAATCATTGGGCACCGCCGCTTTGATTTTGTGTAAAACAAGTGGTTGCTCAGGGAGTCCTGAATGAGGCACATTACCTGCATTGTGAGGGAGCGTCAGTTAAGGCACTATGGGTATGTGGGGCGTGTTCCTGAGGGTGATCCGGCTCGCAGGATCCTCATTGCTGGGGACCCGAGCGGCTGGACCAGGCCAAGGGGACGCCCACGTGACACCTGGCCACGGCAGATGGATGGCCATTTCAGGAGGGTGGGACTGGACCGCGTGTCAGCTTTGGGGTTTGCCAACTGGGATCCTGGGGTGTTTTGTTGTGTGGTGGGTGTGGCAGTACACTATACTGGTACATACTCCCCAACCTGGGGCAGAACGCTAAAAGCTTATACACTTATAATATTGTTCAAGGGGGCGGAGACAAAAAATATAGGGACCAAAGCTCTCCTAAATAGGGCCTAGCACCCCGTAAGATGGGTGATACTACTGACCAGTAGCTGACAAATAATGGTGCCTCATGTGGTACCAGTTCGAGACATAGTCCTTTAATAGAAACTTTCTGATTCAAAAACAACAACAGCAATAATAATAACAATGACAACAACAACCACTGTAATAGCAGCCCCATGTTCCTGAACCACTTCACACAATATATGCTGGAGTATGCAGTCATAGGCTTTCTGCGAGTCCAGAAAACTCACACAGACTGTGTTAGCAGATTCCCACGAAGTGTGTGGGAGAAGCAGCTGTTGTACAGATATATAATGTCCATATAATGCAATATTGAATCCAAGATCAACCTTTTCTTGATCAAAGTTAAGTTGCTGGTCTTGGTTTGGTTTGGGGCCTTTCCTGCCATATTGTAAGTCTCTGTGCAATGAAATATTCACAGATTTGTGTGCAGAAGTATACGCCGAATAATCAGACCCAGTTTGAGATTTTTTATTCATTATATTTTATTTAAAACCATAAATTTCCATTTAAATAAAAAAAAATCCATAAAAATAAAGCTATAAAGTATCTTTACCTGCATATATTTTTTATCCCATAATACTACTTATCTATTTATTTATTTATTTTGCATCATTAGAAACTGATAATCAAATGAAAGCATATAGAACCATTTACATAACTGTATATGTGTGTGTTTAATTTAAACATCCTTCTTATCTTCCAGTGATGAACATTTCTTTATTATTTTCTCATTTGCTTTCTTCTCTGGATTAATGCATACTCTGTGTCCTTTTGTTGTGGTTATGCTGGAATGAAATCAGGTGAAGGACATAGATATGAACTTAGTGATAATCCACAGCAGAAAGAGCAGGATTCTGCATTTTGGTAGGAGACCATCAGAGGGCTGACATCAGACTCCAGCACAGCATCACTGTTCAGGAAAAACAAAAAACATACAAATATTAGCCATAAGCTTTACTAATGATATATCCTTGTATGTCACTAATAAAATGAGGCTTCTGCTAAGCTAAACAACTTTATGTTAGTAGGTGCAGAAGCTTTAGTGCTAGCAAAGCTCCCACTAATAATTTCTACACTTTTAATAATTACCTGTCAGGGTCTTTGGGGAAATGGCGAAAAGCATCATTTTACTGTAACACTGTTATTTTTGCAGTTTATTGCCAAAAATTGCTTTCTTTAATTCCACTCTTTTTTTTCTCAGTCATGTTATGCAGGTTCTGTGCTGTTCGCTTGAGCCTTTTCAGTCCAAAATTCCAGCAGTGCTACTTCAGCGCTCTCTAGTGGCAATTGTCAAAAAAGCACCAGTATCGTCTCTTTTGACCCCTGAAGAGAACCGGGACTCCCCTCCCGGTGCCCCATGATGTAATTTGCCAAGTGGGGGGGGGGCTCATGATATAGTTTGCCAAGCTGGGAGTACGAAATGTATATGAAAATCTGGGACAAATTTGTAAATGCTTCTACAAAAATTATTCAACGTGGCTGAGAGCCTAGAATCGCCTATGATGGGTGATACTACTGATGAGTAGCAGACAAGTAATTGTACTGCATGTGCTACCATGCTGAGACAGTTCTTTAATAGAGGTTTACTGATCTACTAAAAACAATAATAACAATAACAAACAACAATAACTTTAGTATCAGCCCCATATTCCTGAAGCTCTTCACACAATATTTGCTGGGGCATACAGTCAAAGGCCTTCTGCAGGTCTACAAACTCACAGACTGTGTTAGCAGTTTCCCAGAAAGTGTGTAGGAGAAGCAGTTGCTGTTGTGTCCATCTGCAGCAGCAGCAGCGTCAAAGGTGGGACAGTTAGGACGATTCCAAGGGCCCCCGAGCTACAGGGGCCCTAAAAGATACATAATATAGTTGGTCTGGGTTGGGGCCCCAGTATGATTTGCTTTCATGGGGTCCAAAGTCTATATAACACTGCATAAAAGCCAAGGTCAGCCTCTTCTTAATCACAGTTAATTGATTTGGTTTAGGGCCTTTTCCACAATCTTGTAAGATTCTATTCAATGCAAATATTGACAAAAACACACCCTGAAAACTCAGACCCAGTTTGAGATTTCTTTTATATTTATTTATAACCATAAGTTTCCACTTTAATAAACAAATAAATACTTGCATGTATATCTTCACATAATAGTTCTTATTATCAATTTATCTGTTTACATGATTAGAAACTGATAAACAAATGAAAGCATGTGTTTCATTTAAGCATTCTTCTTATCTTCCAGTGATAAACATTTCTTCATTATTTTATCTTGCTTCTCTGGGTTAATGCAGACCCTGATTCCTTTTCTTGTGGTTATGCTGGAATGAAATCAGGTAAAAGACAAACATGAAATTAGCAATAATCCACAGCAGAACGAGTAGGATTATGTTCTGTAAGTAATACAGTACATCTTTACATCAAAAAAAACCATAGTAAGCATTATGTTATTACTAAGCCAATAAATGTTACTGTAACTGAGCAATAACCACTTACATTACAGCATCCATGGGGCATCTGTTATCTGTTACTTCACAGGATTTCACTGCTGATGCTGGAATTTTGCCTCTGTAGTGTTTTTTGCAGCATTTACTTGGTAGATTGTTGTCGCTGTCTGTAAAACAAAACATGTACATTTCTTTAGCAGGCGCTTTTATCCAAAGCAGCATATAACTGAGAAAGCAGGTCAGCCTGTCCCTGGGGCAGTTGGGGGTTAAGGGTCTCGATCAAGGGCACAAAGGCAAAATGACCCTGCTGATCACAGGCTGTG
>JAODLC010000043.1:6512253-6586075 GCA_026781145.1 Hippopotamyrus pictus | reverse complement strand
AAGAATTCTGGTGTTTGAGTGAATGATGTATGAGTGAATGGTGTGTGAGTGAATGGTGTTATATAAGTGTTTCTTACAATGGATTTTGATGTTTATCACACCCCAAATTCAGGTGTATTATGTTTACAGAAATCGTGCTACTGCAGTAAATCAGCAGTATTCCCACGTCAGCAGTATTTTATCTGTCAGCAGTATTCTGCTTATGCAGCTACAGTGCATATTGACGTGCTTTTGACAAAGGTCAAAGGTCAGAGTTCATTACCACTTTTCTCACACTGCTCATTCAAATTCAGACTTGTTTTTAGCATTCCGATTGGCAGTGGGTACCTAAGTGACTGAATAGGCCTCTTGTGCTGAAAGGACCCAACACTCATCATTTACATGTCATCCATTTCGTTGAATGAAAACAGATGTGCCAGAGGAAGGAAAACACTAGTGTTGCATAGTTTAGCTGCTCGTCTGATTCTTCTTAACAGTCATCTATATAACTACACAATGTATAAATGCAGCACTGTGCAAAAGTCTTAGACAGGAAAAAATATTTCCATGTTGGCGTAAAACTATGATATTACGTCTGCAAAAGTGTATCAGCTTAGTCACTTCACAACGCCTCCTAAAGTCAATCTGGTATTTTCAGCAGCTGCCCAATATACCCATATATTTTTTGACGGAACTACTAGCACACCTTGGCTTGTCAATAACTCCTTGAGTTACTTACCTACAGGTAATAAAGTTAACGAACTAATTGACCTGATGATGAAATTTAATGAATGCATGGATTGACTAGGACCTTGAGGAGATGTTTGGGAACTGAAGTGGTCTTCTTCTAGCCGCCCGGCAAGACATCAGTAACTTTTGGAGAACAGAAGAAATCCCTTTTAGTTTTTATTGTGTTACCATTCACTTGCACATGTTCTGCTTGCACATGTTCATGTAATGCTGAATTGTGTTTTTTTGGACACAAACCCCCCACTCCCATCATAAGACTTTCACGCGAGGCCTGTGGGGTCGCTATGTACCATCCTGTTTCTCCCGGGTGTCCCAGGTGGCTCCGTTCTGAAAGCACAAAGCTGGCTGGCTGGCGCCCCCCCCCCCCAGGCAGGAAGCACAGGGGTGATACAAACTCAGGAGAAAACAGGAAATCTTCTGCTGCTAGCTGTTCCAACCCTTTAAATTTTACATTTCTAATCTTTTAGGCCCCTTGACTATTTCTGTCCATACTTTGGCGCCGAGATGGTTCCCCCCCCGAGGTAGTGGTCATCCATCAGAGCTATCTGAACCGGCTGCCCCCAACCTCAATGCACAACCGGACCCGGGGGAAGGAAGGCTTATCACTGCTACTCGTTCCTCTGATTCGGACGGCCGTTAAGTGGCCCATCACGCTGTCACACGTTCACATGCATTGTCCTTGACCTTTCTCCCCCCGTGGGACGACACGGAGGACAGAGGCTCATGGAAAAAATCAGTGTGTGGACCGAAGCCGGCAGATATCAGGGCAGGTATTTTCCCATGAAGTGGGAGAACAAGAAGTGCCAGTACTCACCCTGCTATTCACTACCAGTAGATTATGATTCGATTGGCTTCAATTCAATTTTATTTGTATAATGCAGTTTCACAAAATGACAATATCTCAAAGCGCTTTACATTATCCCTGCCCAGTGCCCTCAGAGAGCAGGCCAGAGGTGACAGTGGCAAAAGAAAAACTCCCTCACAAGAAGAAACCACAAGGGGAAGCCAAACCCAAAGCGGCAGCTCAGCCTACACAGGTCAGCAGAGGAAGTCAAATCGGTCCTGATTTATACGCTCCAATTTATTAAGTCCGGGTGTGAATACAGAATCACTGGTAGTGGTGATGAGATGATGAGAAGCGAATACGCAAATAACATTCCTGGAAAGAGTTAGCGGTACTGTGTTCCGGGGAGTGCCGGCCCTCTTCAAGTACTGGAGAGACCACGTTGTCCAGAATCACCACACCAGGTCCAGTTTTACCCTAGTGCATGTCCTCCAGTAAGAGCCACCAACTATCGGCCTTCATTGTCTGTCATTAACCAGTCATCATAAACAACTACAGCTGGCTTATTGTCACATAATAGTACTCAAATCATAATATTTAGGGGGGATTATTCCAAGGGTACTGTCTTTTATACATTTGACCAGCACAGTGATGGATTCCAGAGGTTCCCTCTTGCTCCATAAACAAGACTCACGATCTGGCTTGTGAAGAACAAGCATGGGAATTGAAATGACTTTCAGTAGAGAAAAATGAAAACAGCATTAACTGGAGCAAGTGTTGTAAGCAAAACTCACGGTAAACAATCCACTAAGTCATTTCTAGCGTCAATTAGTTGACTAGTGGACTCGTCTAATTACCGGACACAGGTAATTACGGATTATAACTGGTTTCTTACGGATATCGCAGTAGGGCCTTATGGGAATTAAACCTGACGTTAATCTAGAGAGCTAGATCATAAGGTGTGCTCTGTTATAGAAAGAGATCCAGCTACTGGTAAGTCAGTTCACCAGTGTCAGTTCACCATAACTGCAGCTGAGCACCAGATAAAATCACAAAGCTTTAGCCAAACCAGAAGAAAGCAGGGTGAAGATGCTCCGGGGAATGGCAAGCTTAATGACAACCTCAGGTCCCCCATCTGTTGGCTGAAAACAAGAGGAAGTCTAGGAGTGAGATAAAAGCTGATATCTTGGCTGAGTACTTGAATGTCCACAATGTAGGGGACCCGTAAGAAAGCAGATGGAAATGAGAAACTTTGCTTGTCCGGCTGTTTTTAAGAGTGCAGTATGTGATGTTAAATTCCCTCAAGAAGGTGTTTGTGGTTTGGTTTCCCAGAGTCCCGTTCAATAGCGCATCTTAACAGAGCATGTTTTTCTTGGCACAGAGACGGCTCTCCGTGGAGGCAAAATCACCAGTGACATTGATGTTTTCCCTCTTGCTCCTATTCTGACCTGAGGAACTTTCCCGGCACCGTGCACCACGAGGAAACTTGACAAGACAGCTGAGGGAATGCTGTTTTTGGCTTCCATTATCAATCTCGAAAGGGGTGGGGTACAACTCAAGTCACCCTTGCACACAACAAATGTTCTTAAGTACCTAAACAAAGAAGTGACAGGCTGAAAAAAAGGCCAGTTCTATTTTTTAACCTTAGACCGCAATTGGTTTAAGGAGAAGACTATTGATAGTCAGCAACAAATCAGATAGGCAGGGCATGTGGGAGGTGTGGTAACGTGTGGAGGGAGATTTTGCTGACCAAATTAGATGCACTAATCGTCTAAATCAGTTTGTTGTGACATCGTACAGGCCCAACGCTCTCCCAGCCCCCACCTACAGGCTTGGGTTGTATTACAGTCCCTTTTGAAAGGGCAACATTTAATATTTCCACAGGGTGCGTCGTAAACTCCTATCACAGTCTGGACACTGGTTTACTTACTTAAAAGGAGAGACCATTTCACAGGTTTAAAATCCTTCCTCTTGCTTAGTTTCGAGCCTCAGGTGGTTTTTCCCCAACTTTGGTGTGACTTTGGTCACCAAGGTAGATAGTGGGACAAATATTTATAAACTAATGAGCACATACTGTATGAACGGCTCCTGTGAGCTGTGCAGTGCTCCTGTGAGCTGTGCAGTGCTCCTGTGAGCTGTACAGTTCTGGTGTCACATCAGACCCATGACCGTGCCACAGAATCCATAAATGCTATATTAATGTAGCACAAAGAGTCACATTGGCGGCATTTTGCAACAGAAAAAATGTGCCGTTTGCAGGGGTGTTGGAAATAGGGGGGGCGGTGGGGACCTCCCAACAAACCAACAAACAAACAAACAAACAAACAAATAAGAGCACATTCCTTGTATTTTATTATGAATCCGTGTGTTCCTGAGGCCAATTCGCTGCTCATTCAGAGTGCAAGGACGAAACATGACCCCAAAGCAGATTGTAGTCATATATCAGACAAACTCATTTTATTGTATGGATCAGTTATTTTTTTGGGTATATTTAGTGGTGGGACAGCACCCTAAACAGTGTTGGTCTTATTTGAAATGATGAAATCTTTATTATTTTAAAATAGTTTAAAAATGTTTTTCCACATCGCATTTTTTTCACCATGTTAGTATTGCACGTGTTCCACTAATGAGGTCAGCAGCTACAAATCTGATCACACCATAGTGATGGGGGGTGAGAGGGTACTATGTAGGTTAGACTGTCATGCAGTTCAGTGAAATTCTTCTGAAGCCTTGTCCTTCCCATTACTAGCCTACACTATGCATATTGCTTTGAGCTTACAAAGGGCACAGCTTTCTGGTATAATTATGTAGTTTAATGTCCTTGCTGTTTTTTACTCCTAAAAATGCACCTAAAACTCAGCACAAAGGCTAATGGTCATCTTACCACTCACATACCATATATGATTAGACAATATAAATTTTTAGCAGTGAAATGAAACAAAAAAATACCAGAGTTAAAAAAATATCAAATTTGGCCCAAGCTAGTCTTCTTCTTCTGTGAAATATCTTCTTCGTGGAAGGTTTCTGGACATTTCTGACATCTTCTGGTCCCCAATGGAAAAGAATTACTTCACAAGTAATTTAATTAGCAAACATGAACAACAAATCAGGCTCTACACACAGTGTAGAGGCTGAACGAGACTTTTACATGAATCTGAACATCTGAAAGGTTTGTTTGTCTTGGTTGCTAATGCCATAGACACTAATGAGCTCCTTGTGCTTGGTGGATGAATAAGAGATATTAGCCAAGCAGTGTGGAGCTTTCTGCCTTGGAGATGTAAGCCTGCTGGATCTTGTTCCTTAAGCACCCCACCCTGGCGTCAGGGTGTTCTACAGACATCTCCCATGAGTGGATCCGCAGGACCGGCGAAGCCGCGACTACAACCCACTCAACGGCATTTTCATCGGGGCGTCTCATCCGGCTATGATGGTCGAACACGACCTTGGCAGTTCTGTGGTGTCATAGGCAAATTAAGATTGATTAATGCATTCGGAGGATACATGGTTCATGGTGAGGCCAGCCAACAGAGGGCGCTGTAGCTGTCCATTTTTTCAGCTCATGTCCTGATTCTTACAGCTGTATGGCCTGGTGCCCCAACCCGCTGCCCACTGCCCCCATTCCACAGACTGACCCTTGTCCAGGGCAGGGCTGATTTAATAACCACCCAGTAGGGGGCATCCACCCGTCCACGCGTCATAAACTCCTCGGAAACGAATGCTTATTTTATTATAATGCACACTTTCCCACCTCTGACCGTACATCCCTTTGCTCATCCCATGGCTGATATACTTTATAATCTGACCGTCCACAGGCGCCGCTCGGTGAATCCAGGCCCGACGTTGCGACCGCACGATTCAGCGGCGGCACAAACAGGTTTGAGTTAGAGCCAAACACACATGTCATTTTTTTTTCCAGCCCAGTGGATTCGAACCGCAGGGTTATTTTTTATTCAGCTGATTGAATCTTTAACTTCCTACATGTGTGTGAAATCACACGCGCGCACATTCAAGACCATAGTCTGTGGAAACGGTGTGTCTTTGGACTGTGTGGGGAAACCCAGGGAGAATATGACACACACACACACACACAAACACACACACAGACACACACACAGACACACATAGACAAACACACACACACACACACAGACACAGAGACACACAGAGACAGACAAACACACACAGACACACATACACAAACATATACACACACACACACACAAACAGAGACACACAGAGACAAACAAACACGCACAGAGACACACAGACACATACACAGACATACACACACACACACACACACACACACACACGCAGAGGTGGGATGTGAACCAATCCCACAAACCTTGTGGTGTGGAACCACAGAGAAATGCAGTAGCAATCGCCTACACTGGTTTTGTTTTTTGTCGCCAGTTACACTATAATATATATCTGGATTGTTTTCACTTTAATTTTGTAGAATTTATTAATAGATGCAAAAAAATATATATATGCTAATGATCCTATATATAAGTTACATGACATGTCCAGATACAGCTACATTTATATCTTAGTCTGACGTGTATTTTTTTATTTGAGTGGTCTTTCCTCGTCCATATCCGCCTGCGACGTTCAAGGCTATCTGACTCAAAGTATGTTACTGAAGAAATTAAAAAAAGTAATTTTTCTAAGGAACCACTGCACTGATGTGTTGAGGGTGACATGACTGAAATAGGAGTTCTGGCTATTTTATAGACACCAGCTTATGACACGTGTCCTTGCAAGAGGATACTACACTACGGTGTTGTTTTTATCTTGTACACCAGGGGGCGACAGTTGTCAAACTTAATGCTTCAATGCGCTGAATTTCTGGCATCATTTCCTTAAGTCATCACCATGAGTCACAGGAACCTTCTGCGAGAGTGCATTATGGTCAAGCAGCTGGAATTTACACCATTAAGTGCACTGGCAAGAAGGTCATTTAGTGAACGCACGAGTACAGTAGAGTGTAACCTTCAGATAAACAATTTCAATCTGGCACAAACAATAAAGACATAAAATAACTCTCAGCTCTTTCAACAAATCAAAGAGATGGAGAAATACTATCAGTATCCCAGCTGAAGGGGACGGCGGGGGGGGGGTGGATTGGGGTTGTCCTGTCCAATGCCCTCTCCACGTGATTAATGTCATTATACTCTTTAGCAGTGTGTGCAAAATGAGGCCCTCAGCCCCATGACCATGAGTCACCAAGGCACCTGCCTCGCCACTGGGGGGGGGGGGGTCATGGTAAGGCAATTATGATGTGGGTGTCGAGTTCCAAAGGAGGTGGCTACAGACCCTCCCCATCACTGTTAAATTCCTTCACCTCTATGTGGGACAGGGGTCAGGAAGCACCTCTTTCTCTGAATAGGACAGACCACACTCCTTCTGCACTGCCACCCCCCCCCCCCCCCCCGCACATTGGCCAGGGCCCCTTTTAATAGATGGGTGTAATTACAGCTAAGCAGCTACCGGCTGGACGACAGGCTTGGCAGAACAATTGGTTTTTCTAGCGCCCCCATCTTGAGTCCTGCAGCGGGGGCCTTTTATAAAGGTGGCCGAATAAAATCACGTAACATTATTCAAACGTAAACATGATCGATGCACCTCCAGCGCAAGGTGTCCCAAGGACGCTGAGCACCACTGGGCCGGCTGCCCGTATTCTTGCAGCATCTTAATGAGACTTACAAAGACAGGAAACTCCAAGCACCACTTGGCTGAGTCCATCGCCATGGCAACGTCATCCGGGTAGCCAGATTCCACCAGGCTCTTCCATCACCTCATTTTAATAAAGTCCAGGGAAAATAATTCAGTGTGACCTTTCGAAAAGTTCCCTGCAGATATGTAATTTCCAGGTGAAAGAAAGGCATTCCCGATAAACAGCCCTGATCAGACAACAAGCCTGAATAACTGAAGTAAACACAGGACAATTATGATCGATATTAAACATCTAAAGACATTAAATTAAACCACTTTATGAGAAAAAGTCAAGGAATAATGTAACAGCTATTAACTTGATAATATCCTGTTTATAGCCGCTTTTTAAAAACAGAGCATGAAGAAATGTTTTGCTGTAAATAGCGATACTTTGTTAACCCCCTAGGGGAAATTCTCTTTATCCCTTCTTGCTGTCCATGAGATACACAGACAACTTGGCGGGGGGGTGTCACAGTGAGGGGTCAGTCACCATGTGGCCCCCAGGAGTCAAGGGCCCACAGGGCTGGGCTCAAACCAGTAACCTCCTGATCACAGGCAGGGAGGCTGAGCCCCCTGAGCCACCCCAATATACAACAGAGGGTGTGTGTGTATATATACACATAAATATATATATACACATATACACACACACACACACACAACTGTAGAGTGCATATGAACATTCATCCTCATGCAGTGACTATGAAATACAGAGGTAACAGGGATACTCACTCGGAAAATCATACGTCCTCCTATCTAACCAGCCGCTACAGCAGAATTGTCTTTTGTACCCATTCATGTCCAAATTGCATTCCTTACCATTTTTGGTGTGGGCCACTTCGTAAAAAAGGGCACACCAGCGATAAAATTCCATGCGTCTTATTGTTTCCTCTCGCAATCTTTCCGTGAGAGGAACTATACATTTAGTCTCTTAGTGACAGGCCCATTATGAACTGCGCTGATAGAGAGAGGATTTCCTTACAGAGTGACAGCAATTCCCGTGTGTCAGCATTTCCAGGAAATATGGCTTTTTATGACACTCATTGTCTCTTGTTGTTTCGCTTTTGGAAAGTTTCGGCTGTCACACCTATCCTAACTGGAGATGTGAGAAAAGCTCGGAACTCTAAAATTACACAGGTTTGATATAACTCATATTTCAGGACATGACGGATCTCAAGGTAAGCCTTGACCAAAAGTACTGGGTAACAAAACTACTTACGCAGTGTTTTTTTCGTTAAATAATAATAACGATGACTTTTATTGATCCCTGTGGGGAAATTCTCTTTTTGCCTTTGCCTTGTTCTCCTCTTTTCACCTTCCTTGTCTTGCCCTCCATGTACACAGATGTATGTGAGAGGGAGCTTGGCAGCGAAGGGCAGCCCCCTGCAGCAGCACCCATGGAGCTGGGGGTTAAGGGCCTCGTTCAAGGGCCCACAGATGTCACTACACTCCTGAAGCCTGACCGGAAGCAGGGACCTTCCACTCACAGGCAAAGCGGCTTACGACACATCCATCCATCCATCCATCCGTTTTCTAAACTGCTCGTCTGGGTCACGGGGGGTCCGGAGCTTATCCCGGAGGCTGCGGGCGCAAGGCAGGGAACAACCAAGGATGGGGTGCCAACCCATTGCAGGGCAAGCTTGCAGTACAATACAATGCAACTGAATTACAATATCCATACAACCAATCAAATAAGCAGGATGAATGGATGGATGGATAGATGGATGAATCTGCCCCCTTGTTCCTTGCCCTGTACGAGTTGATGCGTTCTCATTTGCATCTCTAGTTACCTCCACTGGAGTTCTGTTATAGTAATCAGTGTCACACGGACAACAGCGGAGTTCCTATCTCAGTACCACTGTTCGGGTTTCTTTCTGCATTGCACACTTTCAGTCCTGTTCATGTCTGATCCCTGTTACCCCTGAAAAGCCAGTGGTGATGCATATTTGCCATCCCAAACGGTGCTGCCTTTTCAGATGTCTGAATCACGTCATTATCGGAAAGTCGGAACCTGGTCACGTTTGCTCTTATGATTCTGGACTTTTTCGCGGTGATGTTCTGAGCTGGGGGAGTGGCCGGTGGGCCGGACAGAACACAATGTACCCCGGCAGGAAACACCCCTGCCTGCCTGTGTACCGGTAGCTGCACGCGAATCTGGCATCCATTGGCGTCACAGCCGCGGAGGACGGACGGAGCCGCAGATAAGCACACGCTGGGGACGTGCTGTACATCCTCAGTGAGCCTCGTGTCCCGACAGGAGCACCACCTGCAGTCTGCCGATTTCAGGTGCTCTCTCAGAAACGGCTCTGAAACACAATCCTGGGGCCCACATCTGGAATGACAGGATACTGATCCAGTAGGCTAGCAGAGTCTGGTTCCAGGAAAAGCAAACCCTAGGAGAAAGCTCTAGAAGTTCCAGGTAACGTTGAAGATTTCCAGCAGCGCAGCTTCTTTGTCACGCTGGACCTGTCAGCAGGGTCCTCTTTCATATGCGAAAAGACAAAACTAACCCAGCGTAACAATTATATTGCCAAAATAGGCCTGAGAGTATTTGATCTTTTTAAAACCAAGACGCCATTCAAGAGCTATTGCTGATTTTTTTTTTTTGGGGGGGGGAGGTCTTCCCTACCAAATCTGTCCTTAGACAAGTTGATACCAAACCAGCACATCAGGAACGAGGGCCCATCCTCGAGTTACGTGATCCTGTTGGAGTCATTCGTAGCTCCATTCTTGAGATCTTTTTATAGCCGTGGGAAATGGCACTCGGGCTGTGGGGTTTAGACTTAGAGTCCCATTAATGGAATGTTTCCTCTACCCCAACGTACAGTACTAACTGCATCAAAACCCAGCCATGTAACACTAAAAGGTGCATTTAGATTACCTGTAAAAAAAATGAAAAAAAATAAGGACGTAGGGCAGGGGTCACCAACTCCGGTCCTGGAAAGCTACTATCCAGTAGGTTTTCTATCCTACTTGGCTTCTGATGAGCCACACCTGCTCCTGGTATTTACCTGAGAACTAGTGTGGCTCATCAGAAGCCAGGTAGGATAGAAAACCTACTGGATAGTAGCCCTCCAGGACCGGAGTTGGTGATCCCTGACGTAGGGAGTCACCAACTTTTATAGCACAAGTAAGCTAATGTGCCAGGAAAGCAGCTAATAGCAGCAATCGTCGTACCCAAACATAGATGGAACAGCTGAGATCTGGGATTCTTCCTGAAATCTGCCTGGGTGCAGATGTGGCTCGAGTGACCTATCGATTGGAGTGGTTTCAGCTGGGTTGACCACCGAGACTTTTTAGGGAAACAAAACATGTCTTCATTTATAACAGTATGCCAGCTCGTTGCTATGGATATTCCACCATTCCGTAAACAGCATACAAAGGAATGTAGTTCATACACCGGCTTTCCTCCACAACAACAGGATATTTTTTGAGTTTTTCCTGATCCTGCAAGACTAGTCAGTGTTGAATGTAACAAATTAAATGCAGTCAAACGTGAGAAAGTGCTCGAATCTAAGATGTAAATAAGCGGCTTAGCTGAAGGGTTGGTAGTAGTAGTTGGCGAGTGAGGAATTTCTCCATTTTTGAGGGGGACATTGTCCGCTCTTTGGGTTTAATGGGACACTCAATAGAACAGAGATACTTTGTTAATCCCCAAGGGCACGGGTGTCAAAATCCAGTCCTGGGGGGCCGGAGCCCTGCACATTCTTGGGTTTTCCCTCATTTAACACACCTGATTCAACTCAGCTAATTACCACACAGCTCTTGAGCTGAATCATTTGTGGCGGGACAGGAAAAGGACTAAGCTATACAGGTCTCCGGCCCCCCAGGAATGGAGTTTGACACCTGTGGCCAAGGGGAAATTGTCTTATCCCATATTGCTGTCCATGAGGGCAGCTACCTTGCAGGTCCCAGGTACTATTCTGCCGATGTCGGGTTCAAACCAGCGATCTTCCGATGACAGGCAGGGACACATAGCCCACCGAGCCACACGGCTCCCCATGGCTGAAGGGGTGCTGTTCCAAATGGGCCATCTGTAAGCTACTGTATCCAGAGAGGATTAAATGAGAGCATTTGAAGACACTGATTTGAAAGTTCCAACTGAGCTTCCAGTTAAAAGAATATTTTTATTAATATTACGCTTCCAAGACATACACTTTTTGTGCTGACAAAAAAGGCATCTTTGGCAAGGACTCCTTGTGTCAAGAGAAACATCAAGAATTCACCCTCTTTCGTTCCCTGCGGAAATGTGATGCATCATCGGTAAAAAGGTCATTTTCCTCATCAGAAGACAACCAAAGGCAGAATCCATTTTAAATAACTTTATTACTATCATTTAGTTTTGAAAGCAGAACCCCCGCATTCTAGGAATGTTTTCCCACCTGAAGTCTTTTTACCATGGGGGGTGGTTACAGGAGACACATAATCAATAGCTTCGGATACAGGTCTGTTAAATACACGCACACGGAGTACTCGGGGGGGGGGGGGGGGCAGGCGGCACAGAGCTGGACTCTCACATCCAACAAGAACAGAGACATCGCACAGAGAGCTTTGAGAAAATCAAAACCAAAAAAAAAAAAAAAACCCAGCTTAGCTAGATGAGGGGAAGGTTTGATGGGCGTCCCATTTTGACTGATTGGCAGCAAAACCTAAAAGCCCTCGTGGAAGATCAGGAACTCGTCACCTACAAATATGGCTAGCACCTGCAGTTATTGTGCGAAACACCCGCCAATTTCCAGCCGAACGAAACCACCTTTAATCTGAATTTTCATGAAAATTCTCACAGCTGGCAGATGAAGGCTTCGATAAAGACAGTATACAGTGCAGTGTGACCTAGTTATCATCATTAATACTGATCTCAGCTTTACGTGAGTGATTGCATTTATGAAACAGGATGTGGTTTCTGCAGAAGAGCAAATGACACCTTAATGCACTAAAGATAGAGTGCGGCCAGGGATAAAGTTTCCTCCAGTTATATTTTTCTTGAATGGAAAAAAAATATATATCGTGTCTCCTATCTGCTTGGTTAGAATAAAACGCAGTAAACATGGTGCATGGTGCCCCCTGTTGGCACCACGACACACTGCAGCAGTGGCTGTTTTCTGAAGATGTGCTTCTGTGAGCGGTGATCTTGAAACAAAGATTATAAGATACTTCTCCCAAAATCTATATGACATCATATTAAACATAGACCCCAAAATCCCTAAAGCCTTCAAGGATACCCAGCCACCGGAACAGTCACAGGACATTTACACATTTTGCTATATTTTATTATCCCACATTGGTACACAGGCTACCAATCATCAGTTGCAGTAGAATCTGGACTCTTGGGGCAGTTAGTAGTAAGAGATTAACTTAAATGCAGCCACGTTTCCATAACGACAGCACACGCTAAACAGGGAACCAACCCTCTCTCAGATTCATAGAATAAATGCATCTATCTGCATTCGTCAACAAATCATTATCTGTGACAATTTTTAGCAGCTCGGGTGGTTGTACTACCTGGGAATGATGGGGTTTTCCGGCTGAGGACAAACAGGGAAGGGATTCCAGCTGGAGTAATTCGGTAAAGGACAATTAGGGAGAAATGGCTGAGCAACGGGCCAGGTTTAAAAATCTTACATAACTTGGATCTTACCTAGTGACTCATGGGGAGACGATGAACGCCACAGCTCATGCAGCTGAAAACTAGCAACAGTGTTTGAACAGGCAAGAGGTCTCTTCCAGAGGGCTAAAGTAAAAAGTAGTTTGCATCGCATTTGTATAAATGGTTGATCGTCTGGCTTTACCCCATATAAACAGCAAGCACAAGCAGGTACTGGACATGACATACAAGACATGAAATCCAAACTGGTATGGATCCCCCCTCCCACTTGATAGTCTGCCAACAACTCCTCTTACCAGCAAACTCAAGTTTAATCTTACAAGTACTCTACATATAATCGCAACACACTAAATATATAGGAACGTACGGTCGGAGGACACTAATCCTAGAAGGTACATTTCAGCACTAGACATTTAAAATTTTCAACTCTCTATAGTCCAACATGACAGCTATACAATTTAACAGTCTCTCTGTCTGGCTAGGAAGGCCTTGCATTTAGCACGCTGATGCAAGAAAAAAAAAAAAAAAAGTTACTAGACCTAATTCTTGGAAAAAAAAAGTGTTTGAGTCAGTACATTATTCCATTAAACTGTCTATCTAAGGTAATACCAGAGTAAGTAATAGTAGTAAGACAGAAGTGTGACATCTTCACCCCCATAAAGCATGCCTTGTATCTCTCACGTGAAGGACACGATGACCGTTTAACAAACAGAAGGGCACAGAAAAGGGAAGCCTGTTTCTCCTCTGGGGGCGCTGTTCTCCAATTCCTTCTGAGCCATGTGCTGAGTCACCAAACTGCTACATGCAACCAAGAAAGGTTGTGGAAGAGTGTCGTGTAGGAGTCCATCACCCTCCCCCCCCGAATTCCCCCCACACCACACCCCACCCCACTGAACCTCACTTAATCAGCAGGTCTCTCGTCCCTGCTCATTTCCTACGAAGCATACTCCACAAATGCCCCCCACCCAATTTTCTATTGAAGCACAGATGAGAGCCCATTTTGCTGATTCTACTGAACTGCTCCTTCACTGCACACTGCCCACACCTCCTTACCATCACCTCAATCACTCCGTTCCATCACCCCATGCCATTTTATTCTGGAATTTTCCTCTTAGAAGGAGGAACCAGGTGAGGTGGAAGTTCACTGGGCAACTCGTGACCCTCAAGTTTGACCTTGATGAGGTGGTTGGCCAGGGCAAACTCTTCGTCGTCCAGCATGCCGTCCTTGTCGATGTCCGCCAGTTTCCAGATCTTGCCCAACACTGTGTTTGGCAGCTTGGACTTGACCATCTCCTTCTTGGCGTTGGCCCCCGTGACCTTGCCGTTGACAGGTGAGAGGGTGTAGAAGATCTCGTCGTACATCGGCTTGTCACGTGCCACCACCCACTCCTGCTCGTCGATGCCCTCGCCGGCGCCCTCGCCGTAGCCGTGCCCAAACGGCCCGTTGAGTGTGCCATCAAAGGCTCCTCCCTTGACCACCTTGTTGGGCTGCTGAGTCTCCTCCTGTCTCACCAGAACCATCAGCTGGGCAATGTCATGGGCCAGCATGTCATCCACTGAATCCAGTAGTTTCATCTTCAGTGGCTGGAACTTGTTCAGGTCATGAGACTGGAGTTGTTCCTTTAGCAAGGACCAAATAAAACATGAACATAAACAGACGGCACTTCAGATTTTTGTTGCACGGATATCAGAATTACAACACATGTTGCTGTAATAAAAACCTTACAATGGACTGAAGCTATTAAAAGATAAAAAAAAAAAGAGTTATGCTACAATGGAACAGTGCCTCTTCAAACTGATTTCAGGCTTTACGGCTTGAGCACCTAGAGTCCAGCTGTCATTCATCAACATTACATATGACTAATAAACAAAGAAGGCTAAAGTCAAATTCCCAGAAATTACGTCAAAAAAAGAAAACTGAGTGTCTTTGTTGCGTATGCATGTTGCTTCACTGCTTCTTAAGGAGACTAACTAAAGTCAAGGAAAATAAAAGCCAATAACCTTTCCTTTCAAAGTGTATTTCACAACTTGCAAGACAATTCTATCATGACAGCTGTGTAATTTAACAGTCTCTTTGGCCAGGCAAGGAAGGCCCTGCATTCAGCACAATGAGAAGACATAAGACTTACTTATAAAAAGGGGTTCATGTCAGTACTTTATTCTACCATAGAGTATTTTGGAATAATAGCAGTACATGAAACAGTAAGACTGCAGTGTGACACTGTGGCCTCGTATCTCTTATGTAAAGCAAGTAACAGTCCATCGAACACTAGTGAACGCAGCAGAAGCACCTGGTTCCTTCCCTTCTTTCTGAAGCTGAATCGCATACTGACTCGCCATGTGGCTACATGCTACCGGGCGTGCTCCTTCATAAGCTCCCGACTCCAGCGGATGGGGGGCAAGCTGAAGAGACTGGACCGAAACAAGTAGGTCTAGAGCCCAGGACTTAAGTACAGCTCTGCTGTAAGGACAAATGAGGAATATTCTCAAAAGCAGGTCTTGAACTGCCAATATCCTCTCATGGCGAAAAACATACCAATCAAACGGAACGCCGAGAATCACTAGACCGTGTATAGACAGCAATGCACCATGTAGCCTTCAATATTTCAGGTGACCTTACCATCTAAGCGTTAAGTGTTGACATAAAGGGCTTGGAATTTTCTATGAGACACAGACAGAAAGTCCCCGGGGAAAGAACACCAGTGTTTCCAGTGCTTAGGAAGACCTTCTACCTGCATCTTCTTCAGGTTAGGGAAGTCCCCTGGGGAGATCTGGTGTTCTCGCTCGATGCGGCTGTAAATATCTCCAAGGCTATTGATCAGCTCCTTCTTCTTATTCTCCTTGCCAAATACTGATGGCATCTCCTTCTTCAGAGAGCTGATGATGTAGGCGTGAACCTGGAGGCACAGAGCAAAGCGAAGGAGAAAGGAGGCAAGAGTAAGTTACGGATGCAGACGCCCAGTCGGCCGTGGGACCTTTTTTCAAGTGATAAGCGCTTCTTGCATAGCTGTATGCTGATGTATTCTCGGGGAACCTTCTGTACTGTGAGAACCATTCCAGATTCCCAGCAGCCACTCAGCATCTATTAATTTTGTGTTTGTTTGTTTGTTTTTTAGCATCATGCTGTGACGTAATCGTCTTCAACTTCTTTAAGGACAGGCTGTCTCCAGAAAACATACTGAAGTTGTGCAACAAATGACAAAGGGATCAGGAAAAGATGCAAAAACAGCTGTTCGCAGTGGCAGAGACAACACAGGAAATCGCAAGCGATCAATAGTTATATTAATTGTGTACATTTTGGGTACTTTAATCCAAAGCTGCTGGACCAGGATGCACTGACCTTCTGGATTTTCAGGCTTCCCGGGGAGGGGGGGGGGGTTGATGGACTTGTCAGAGCCAAACCACTAACAGCTCTATAAAATTTAATATAACCTGACATGCAGGGGGACGGCAAAGATACTCCATAACCGTACACCTGCCAATCCCGTTCCGTCATGAGCGAAGTACGAAGCACATCATGAGAGTGTTATTCCTGAACTGCTGACATCTGCAGAAGCAGAGCGTTCCTCACTCTGCCCGGGGACTGAGAACGCCAGATCATGTCCTGTTCTGGTGTGACTGTGGGTGGGGGGGGCAGAGGACATCTGCTAACAAGGGTGGTCAACAGCCCACAGTCCCATCAGAAGAAGGGAAAAAAAAAAAAGAATTACAAAAACAAACAGCCTGCAAAACGTACTGCCCTCAGTTCAGGGACACCAATGGCAGCAAACAGGAGACGAGGCGTGGAGCCCCCGGCTGACCATGTGCGGGCCGCCCAGGGATGCGACCCGGCCTGACGAGCCCTTTCCTCTAACCCCGTGCGACAAAAACAGTGAGTACCGTGACAAGCTCTTCCTGGTGGGGCACGCAGGGATTTCATGGCACAGTAGGTGGGGCCGCAGTTAAGGAAATGGACTTACCGCTACGCGGAAATAAATCATGGAGACGAGAGACTGCGGCAGCACACAGGAAAGACAAAAGACTCGGGCCGAGCTGTCTGCTATCACAAAACGAAAGCCGTGCAGTCTGCAGTCTGCGGTGCACGCTCTTGTTGGCAGATACTCCAGGCATTTTGGTCCTAAGGTCCCCGATGGCTTTTTAAAGGACAATTGATATTCATTTATTTATTCCTGTTCTCCTGCCGGCATGGAGAGGATAACTCCACCTGCACCGAGTGCGGGACACAAGGCTACAGAGGTCCCAGGAATCTCAGTATAGCCAGCCTGGGTCTCTCAGTATATAGCAGTTCCTTTACTATATTACACACCACAGCACAAAACAGTGGTTTCTAGGCAATCATGAAGCACAGAAGTTGATTGGAAAGGTGCAAGAGTCCAGAGGTAACTCTTTGTAATGCTGGTTGATGTTTTCAATGTACGTATTTCCTTAAACAACTAACCCACACCCTTGGCTCACACATAACAACAGAACACAATCCAATATTTTCAAACCCAATCAAAGCTTGGAGACGCTACGGTCCTCATCTCAACGGTATAGTCTTCGCTTGTAATTCTTCAGTTCTACTGAATTGAAATAGCAGTTTTAAATAGCAGTACCTGCCAAACAAATGGATTTCCATATTAGAGACTGGTGGATGAGAACTATTCTAATGTGACCTGTGGACCATACTGGTCAAGGCTGGTTCCAGGATTACCGCACTGGTCCATAGAAGGCATTTACCCAACTTGGTGGTACATACATCATCACTTTTCTCATAAAGCAGATGTACTGAGGCAGTGAAGCACTAAGTAGTATGTTTCTTCTAAATTCTTCAACCACTCAAAGGAAATATATGTCATATGCATTCCCAGGCAGAAATATTAGGTAACGATAAGATTTTTTCACAGAAGGTCTTCATCGTCTGCTATAACTGGGACCTTCCTCTAATCTTCCACTGTGAAGGTAAAGCCAAGGGTTGTCAAGATGTTCTGAGGTGGAGGAGGAGCTTACCTTGGCTAGCCGTGCCCTCTTAATGAGGTCATTGAGTTTCCGGAGAGCTGCGTTCCTGGGTAGAGATTGGATGTCCTTGAAGAGGTCCTGCTCCTCGGCCTCAAACAGCTTTCTGTTGTCTGGGATCAGAAGTGGATGCGACCAGAAGGATCCTATGTAGACACGGATGACCTCGGGCGTATTGACAATCTTGCCCAGCGACCACATGAGGGCACCGTAGACCCTCATCAGCTGCTGAGTCTCGATCTGGTCGGCCTTGTTCAGCACCACGCGGATCTTGTCTTCATGGTTCTTCAGGGCGCGGATCACCTCGGAGAACTCGTCCGATATGTCCAGCTTGTGGGCGTCGAACAGCAGAATGATTCGGTCCACGCGCTCGGCGAACCACTCCAGGACCGCCGCAAAGTCATAGCCTGGGATGATAAAGGAGCATGGGAGAGAGGACAAGAAGGGCAGGAAGGTCAAAGGTCAGCAAGTGCACATTCTTCCGGATAACGAAGGACCCTTGAGGACGGGAGCAGTGTTTACATAGAGGCATCCAACTGAGAAATCAAGGGAAATGCAATGAACCCGCAGGGATGTTGCGTAAGAGGCCTTTGCCCTGAAATGCAGATGTGTATGTAAACAACATGCTTGTGCTTCATATCTGCAGTGCTGCTGGCAGACCCCACGGGCCTGACGACACCGTCCACAATCTGTCCGAGCAGCTGTTCAATCACGAACAGCTTTCGGGCTTTAACAGTTCACAAGCTCTGCTCTGGTCCACCCTCATAGTTCAGCACCACAGCAGAACAAAGTACTCATGGGACCGTTACAGCGATGGATTTAAAAACACACCGTGGTGTGGACTCTACAGGCCTGACACATGCACAAGTGTCCTGAGCAAAACAACACAGGCGACGTCAACCGCTGCCCCCTGATAGGCTGGTGTCCTCGGCGCACTGCAGAGAGCACTGCACTGTCCTCCTCACTGCGCTGTCCTCCTCACTGCACGCTGCTGCCAGGAGAAGAATGTCCACAGAGCCTCTCTCAGGTCAGTGTGATTTGACAAAATGGCCCCATAATCTAATGCAACTTGCTAGATTGTCAGGTATTCTAACCAGGAAAAAAATGTATTTCACAATCGGAAATCGAAACAATCTGTCCATTTCAAAACACTCTTGGGCCACAGTGCTATAAAATATAATGTAAGTTTATAGTCATAATTCCCATTGATATAAAAAAATATTTCTTTTGTTTTAGAAAAGAATGTTCTGATACTGCGTGTATGTGTGTGGCTCATTCCACTGTTAAATGTGGTGTATAAGTTAAGCTATTCCTGGATGCGGGACATTGACTGAAAGCGACCTTGATGCAGCTGGCCTTTACATTTCCTTTCAGCTCCCTTGCTGACAACATTCAGTTTCGATCCTTGGCCTCATACCAGCTGGGAAACGCAGTCAAACAACCTTCCAGTCAAACTCATCTCCCAGCTAGAGCACCGTCATGTCGCCTCTGACGGCCGCGAACCGTCGCCGTCAAAATTCACGCGATGCTGATCTCAACTGATTCCAAACCATCTTCTGTTTGTAGCTTTGCGCTAATCAGTTCCCTTTAAATTTAAAAATCGCACAATAGAGTAAAGATGCTCACACCCTGGGAATTGTCCTGCTTTTTGTCCTTTGGTCTTTCATGCCTGCATGTCCTTGGTTTCAGTTCTCTGATAGAGGAGTACAGTTCACGCATCACTGACACCCAGCTGTCTGTGGCGTTACCCGACTTGCCGGCCTAGTCGTGTGAGCAGAACCGCTTCAGTCGTTCTTACCTGTGCGCCACACACCATGCCACCCGCCTGTCTGCTCTTTGAGAGAGTTCCAGGAAGGAGATCGGAGGTCAATTAGTGCGTTAATGGGTCAGATCAGCAGCATGTAGTATGGCGTGGGCGGCCATTTTTCCTCAGGAAGATACCATCTGCGCAGAGGGGCCGTCCAATCGCCATGGCTTTAGATACGGCGGTTTCACACAAGGCGTTATTGTGGCCTGCACTGCTCCAGGTGGAAAGGGAAAGACCGAGTTACTCTGAGCTGAAAGGGACCTACTTCATATCAGTTTCACTGCTTCAGAAAAGCGCAGCACTAGAACCACTGAAGCTGTGAGAAAAGCTTCACACACAATATCGCCAAGGGTGTGTTAACGGTTACTTCATAACAAACACCGTTCTGGGGAAAATATCTTCAGTCTCCCTATGCCTCAGTGCCATCCAGATGTTGTTCACACTTGTGTTGTATCCATGGCTAATTGGGACAAAAATCTTCCTTACGATGGAGAGACAAAGTCTAATTGGACGAGGAAACAGATGTTTGGATGAAAAAGGTGCTACTGGAGGCAGGACAATAACAGGCACGTAACTGTGAGTGGGGCGTGGCATTAGTGCAGAGATGTGAGAACAGGGAGGGGTTAATTTCTTGGGGGAAGGTTTTTTTTTTTCAGGGCTAGCCTAAAGCGAGGCAGCATCACCCACTGCTATGCTGGGAATGTATCCCGAGAGCAGGGGCTTGGGCTGTGCCCTTCCACAAAAATACCTCCATACGGGCACCTATGCAGACAGCTATAGCCCTCTTCTTGTGCAACTGTACACAGGGGAGAAAGAAAAAGAAAAAAAAAAAAACACAAAAAAAGCAATGAAGGAAAGAACACATTAAAAGTACATGTTTCAGGGAAACTTGGACCTGTTGACTCTCCAGAGGTGGAAATTTCAGGTCCAGAAAGTACAAATCCAGACCAAGATTTTGTTTCAACCAGCCAGTTGAGTACTCTGTGAATGTTACTTTATACTCATATATAGTTGGTTACTCATCTTAGTCTGGACTTGGACTTTCCACCTCTGCACCTCTCCGATACAAACCTCCACAGCACACCTAGGAAGTTTAAACCCAAGAATCAAAAAGGTGCAGTTAACACGACTTTCCGCCATTTTATATGACTATAGCAAATTGATGGATGGACCTATTCAAGCCTGAATTACAGAGCATTAAAATGAGTACGATTCCGGCTCGTTATCAAACCGGCTGCAATTTCAATGTGGCCACAGATAAAAGGAAAGAACATTAAAACAAAGCAATTCAGTGAATTCCCAACAATAAGCGTGACACACTGATGTGTAGTCCTGCTCTCGGGCAAAGGGTAAAATTTCAGGATACACCCAACACTCAAGTGTAAGCTTAGGAGCCACGACTATCCTGATGACAATGCAGAGCTCGATCAACCTGCAAAAGGACAAAATGTGCTCACAGTGCCAGACTGTAGGTGCTGCAAGTAGCCTCATGTTTAAGGGCCTGGACTTCAAGCGTCTGAAGACATTGCTGCCGAACGAGGTGAAGCCATACAAGAAACCGGAATTCCAGAAGAAAAAATGTCAACAGGTGCGAACGCTTAAACTGTAACAAACCGAGTCACTGGGTGAAAAGTGTCTGTTAAGCAACTTTGTGCCTGAATAAGGCCTGACTCAGGATTCAGTGTCGATGCCTCGCACTTTAAGCCGCGAACAGCAGTCCCATGGATCTGCAGCCAGCTGGCCAGGAAACGTGAGATTTTATGTTGCAGCGTGGCAGAGGGCCACTTGTTTACGCTTGAAATCCAAGGCCTCATTTGTTCTTTTTACCCGAAAGGGCAGAGCAGGACAGGCAACATGCTTTAAAGGCTGTGTCTGCGGTGCGAAGGGCGAGAGCTTGTGAAAGGAACCTAGTAACACCTTAATAGACGCGGTCGCCCGTCCAAGAGGGCCCCATTTATGGGAACTCTCTGTGTGCAGCCTCCAGGGGAAGCGGCATGATCTGTTTATTTGTGAAAGTTCTCTCCTTGCCTGCCCACCGTGTCACGTTACTGACTTACTCAGCAGAAATAGGGCTCACGCGCTTCCACATCTTACACACATCCTGCTTGTAAAGCCGCATATTACTGCAGGTATGGGGGGAAAATGCGACCCACTGAACCCCAGTTCAGCATTACAGAGCAGCACCTTAGACCAGTGTTTCCCAATCCGGTCCTCAGGGACCCACAGCCGGTCTGTGTTTTTGCTCCCTCCGAGCTCCCTGCCAGACACAGTCCACATTTTTGCTCCCTCCGAGCTCCCTGCCAGACACAGTCCACATTTTTGCTCCCTCCGAGTTCCCTGCCAGACACAGTCCACATTTTTGCTCCCTGCCAGACACAGTCCACATTTTTGCTCCCTCCGAGCTCCCTGCCAGACACAATCCACATTTTTGCTCCCTCCGAGTTCCCTGCCAGACAGAGTCCACATTTTTGCTCCCTGCCAGACACAGTCCACATTTCTGCAGAAACGCGGACCATCTGCAAGTCCCCGAGAACCGGACTGGGAAACACAGCCTTAGACAACTATACTGGAAGTCAAAGTCATAATTATTAAAAAATATCATGTGGAAAACCTCTAAACAAACCACTCAGTGGTGTGGAGTTTCACTTGAAAATGGGATGTACTATAATTATATCACCGGATTGACGCATTACTAAAATGTTCCATTTCAAATACCTTCCTAAAACTGGTTCCGGCAGTATGGGCAATATGGGAACAAGCAGGCCGTAACAGGTCAAGATAAGATCTTTATAAACTCCCCCTCCCTCAAAGGGACGTTTTTGTTGCTCAGCATGATTTATGAATATAAATTAATTCCATGAAGACCTGCTGCTGAGCTGAAGGCGTTAAACTAGTTAAAACGGGCTTAACTTGGGAATCAGCAGGACTGGGCCGATTACATCAGCAGTGTCACCCACCCAGGTCTTCCCAGCGACCATCCTCACCTACTTCACGCTGTAATTCTGCAGAGCCTCCAATGTTACTTACGACCACACTCACGCAACGTTCATGGTCAAGGGATGCCACTGAACAGGCGTGTATAACATTGTTGCCTGACACACAGGTACCAAGTAAGAAATCAATTCAGAAAAAAAAGTAGCAAAGGACAGTATTGGGCACTGAGCGGCTCTGTGGGTTATAGTCAATGCTATAGAAATGTAAATAAGACTATGAAACAGTGGATGACGCAAAAATGGTCATTTGCAGCTACTTAATACTCATTATTCTTAATTATGCTGGGGTGATAAAATTAAAAAGCAGCCCTTAAAGGGACATGTCAAGGCCGACCCTCCCCACCCTTCTAGTATTTTGTCCCCGATATGCCTTCTTATCCGGGGACAACGTGCATGCGGGAATACGGACACAACCAGCACACAGATGGCTAAACTACATCGGGTCAAAGGTCGGTCTGAAGAGCAAATGCATTCTGCTCTTTTAGCCCACAGACCCACAGCCCTGACGTGCTCTCAGCTTCAACGGGTGGAGGAACATTTCTGATAATCGGGAAGTAGGCAATGGGTCAAATCTAGGTTCTGCATGCCGATACAAAAACAGAACTACAGCCACCAAACAAAAATCTACTTCTGTTACAAAATAACCATCCCGTAACACTACAGACAAACTATAATCCATGCAGCGTCACACAGATGACACCCTAAATGCTAACTACAGGGGAGATTCAGCCATGTGCAGGTTATGGGATGAGGAAGTCTGAGCTCTGTTCACTGGTCAAAGCACCAATGTCAGCAAACACTCCTGTTTTTACCCCCCATCTCCTGAAATGAGAGTATTCCTACAGGAAGTCCGGACATGAGGCAGGAAGATGGGCAGCGTCTGTATTCTGACGAACGTTCCCCTCTAGCCGCCCCTGCGTCGGCTTCCCCCATGCAGGAGGGTGTGACGCCAGACATGACTCAGCATGCTTAGCCTAGCCGCGCATAACGATGGCTAAGGTAGGCATCTCTCAGGCTTCCAGGGTTCCAGCTTTGATTTCGAGGTGTAGATCTGACTCACCAAAGCCCCACCGTGCAGGACAAATATTTCTCAGGACCCCATGAGCTTCCAGGCTGCCCTCTAACGAGGTGCCAGGGGCACAGGATGGTGCTAAACCCGACCCTAACAGGGCATCGCTAATGAGAGACAGGGGCTCGTCAAGGCTGCCTCTGAGGTCTGCAGAAGTCCCAGTAGGTGCGGCTACTCTAAAAAACACGGTCGATGTTCTGCCGCACCCTGGTATGGGTCTGCAAAAATGCAGCATACCCAGACCAACTAGGCTGTATCGGGGTCATGCGCCACAGAACCGGAGAACCTCACTGGCGGCAGATTAGCGCGTGTGACGGAAGCACGGTTCCTTTGATGGTTTTTGGTATCTGCATTGTGAGAAACATCATGTGTATGCCACGTGTATAAAATGAGAATCACACAGATATGTGTGTGTCAGTCGCGTTAAATGCAACTAACAATGTATGAAAAACTAAAACACACACTTCTTGGGTCTACTGTGGACTTTACTCTACAAATGGAGGTGGAACATTATGAAATATGAATGCCTGAAGCACAAACCCAGCCCCGTGCTGTCATGGCATTTGAAGGATTCTGGCGTGATGAATTGCACAATGGTAAAGATGACCAACGGCTGATGTGAACAGGTTTCTAAGACCACATACAAACTCGGGGGCCATCACACGCGCTTATAGCGGGAGACAGACTGGGCTCCATGGAAGTTCGCTGCCTAGGTGTCAAATCTTGTTTTGAAAGTCCACTTGACATCAAACAAGCCACCAGGAAGCGAAAAGGAACTAATTAACTTTTGAACTGGCTAAGGCTGGCCCAAGTAACTTAGCAGATTAGCGGAACAAGGAGTTACCCTTACACCTCTCATCTGATCTGCTAGTCGAATAAATTGGGCTACTAGGAAGCTCCTCTAGAAGGAAACCCTTTGAACCGATGCGTCCGGCCAGCGCCGCAGTGACTGCGCTTGTGTTACCGAGTCTCACAGCTGCGAGGATCTGCCCTAATCCCCCCATCCCCTCCAGCTCCCAGCGGGGGTGGTTTCAGAGGGTCGGGGAAACAGACACACAGCCAAAGGAAACTGCTGATGCCCCAGGATGGGGGGGGGGGGCAATTACTGAGGGTGGCCCCAGCATTTGATGACCTGGAAGCAGGAATTGAATAAGCACGCGTGGAACAGAGCGATACGGGAAGGAGGATCTGCTGGCCATTTTTGCTGGTCTCCCCCTCCCCCCAACCTAAAAAGCGACGTAGAAGGTCCTGGCTGACAGATAGCTTCGAAGCCACCAGCCCCACCCAACCACATGTAATTTAATGCGACAGGTAAAATGAATAAGACCTGAAGAATGAATCACGGTGGTGAGGTTTGGCTGGGTGACACACGCACACCCCCCACATGACTGAGAGACAGAGGTCCTCCTGGTGTGCGTGTGCACCGTCTGTGCCAAGAAGTTTCCCCTCCAACTTATTTTCCTTTGGTTTCAGATGACGAACTCCCCCCCTCCCTTTTTCCATCTACATCCTGCGGGACGCATCCAGAGCGACAGCGAGCAGCAAAGCATGGGATGCAGCCCCCATCGCTGCGGCTCCAAAACCATGCGGGACGAGGCGACTCGAATGCCTTAAAAAGAACAGAACCGCCCCCGTCTCTGCAGAAGGTACTGATCCGAAACAAGCTGACTTCAGAGTACTTCGCCCTCCAAGTCTCGACTCACTGTTGGACTGGATGTTCAAAGGGCGGTAGCGTGAGTCGCATTAAATCACAAGCAGCCGCATGCATATGACTGGTTGCCCCCTGACACCCTTCCACGGCCCCAGTTACCACTTGCTGGCTTGAAGACGGTGCCTTACAGACCTACAGTCACTGCAAGGAGAACAGTGCTGGGTTGCCAGATCCAACCTTCCTCTTGTTGCAGCAACACAGGCAAGTAATACTGAATAAACAACCATAGTCACAAACCTGATAACGGCAACAACGGCTACCAACGTAAGAGGAACCTTTCCGATCGGCCAGCAACTGCTACCCCGCAAGCCGGACCTGGGAACAAACCGGTAACACTAGTCAAAATGAATCTCACTTTCCACCATAACTCAGAAGATATAAAATGTCAAAGCACTTTAGCGAACAACCAGTGACGCCTTTTAGGGAAATGATCAATTTGCACAACGGGGTTACCTTTGGTCAGCTGGCTGTCAGGGGATTTTCAATTCGAGACAAGTCGGGACACGCATGCACATGCATTTACACGTATGCACTTTTTCTTACCCTGTAAACAGTCTATAGGGTTTGCAAACTACCCAATGCTTTTGATGTAGCAAATTTTAGGTTTACAATGGAAAAACATAGATCTGCCGTAAGATTTCTTGTGTGAGCGTGAGAGTGTGAAAGTGCGAGTGTCACCCAGACGCGTGAGAGTTGGCAGTCCTGCCACAAGCTTCTCATCTAGATCTAATATTTCTGGCAACCATTTGGGAAACGGTCTATATATTCATAGCAAGTACGTTGAAGTAAAAACCTACCAACTTTAACAAGACACTATTGGCATCAGCTGTACGTCGCTTTGGAGACAAGTGACTGCTAGATAAAGAAATATAAAAAAAAAATACTGTACAGAGCCGATACTTCTGTACAGTAAAAGGCTGCTGAAGAATGTTGGGCTGGGACATCTTGACCACAGATTGGAGCACCTCTCAGCCTGGGAGAGAGAGCACATACAAACAGCTTGAAAGCTGGATCATCTCCAAGCAACCCTGAGAATGCAGACGTACAATGATGACGGGCTGTACGGCGACAGCTTAAAGTACAGCGTGCCGGTGGTCGTCAGAGTGCTTCCTGGCAGAGACGCGATTCAGTCTGCTGCAAGAGGGACGGGGGGGGGGAAGACGCGACGTTACTCGTCCGGCCCCTCCCGTGGTGGGGCAGAGGAACAGCGCGGGCCATTGTTCTCGCGGTGCCAACACCCGCGGGCTGCCATGTGCCTCACGGTGAGCGAGGAGGCGAGGCAGCAGAGGCAGAAACATGACCACGGGCAAACAGACTTTTCCAGATGAAGAATGTGCACATTTACAGTTTTGGAACGTCTGGCATGGGGAGGCGGGGCCTGGCTCCTAACCGTGTTCCAGCTAGTTAGCAGTACTGGTGCATAACGGGTTAAGAGCGACTCTGCCAATGAGGCCAGGGCGGAAACTCAATCCCAGACCCACACGGATCAGGGAGTCCGAAGACAGCAGAGACGGCCTTGTCTTTGCATTTCCCCCAGTCAGAAAGGGATGGACCATCTCACAACAAATGTTCCTCTCTGAGCTAGTATCTTAACCTCCACAAGGGTAACTGATCGAGTCTTATTATAATACAGTAACAAGCATTCCAAATGAACATTAACTGAAACTGAATCATTCGCCTTTCACCTTATTAATAATGCATATTTAGTTTCATCCATCCATTTTCCAGTCGTTAATCCTGATCAGAGTTGTGGGAAAAAGCCCGGAGCCTATTCCAGGGAGCTCGGGGCACAAGGCTGGG
The DNA here is from genome assembly GCA_026781145.1 of Hippopotamyrus pictus. NCBI lineage: Eukaryota > Metazoa > Chordata > Actinopteri > Osteoglossiformes > Mormyridae > Hippopotamyrus > Hippopotamyrus pictus. The sequence continues at coordinate 6,558,867 of JAODLC010000043.1, read as the reverse complement.
GTGCATCCTGGCCGGGATGCCAGTCCCTCACAGGACACATACACACACAAACAAACACACAACAGCTTATAGTTACCAGCTCACCTAAATGTATGTCATTAGACTAAATAGCTGGAAGACAGCCGTGCAACACAGGAGAAGCATCCAAACACCACACCCACGAAAACAGCGGTAGGATTTCAAATCCCGGCCCCGAGGTGCAAGGAAACTTCACCAGTGCTTATTAAGCACTTAAGTAAATTAAAATGATTGTAACCGTCTTAATCGACAAGTTTAGTTTATTAGCCAGCAGCATCAATTCCTAGAGAGAGCTCCACCCTTCCTTCAGCTTTTTTGCACAAACAAAAACCCCCCAAAAAAAAACGCAGCGAACGCTGCCACCATTGTGACATCACTGGTTACTTCATTGGTTCCCACTGGCTGACAGCAAGGCAGCGAGTGACACTGAACAATAAACACACTGACCACGCGTTTGAAGGCCTTGCTTCACCCATCACCAGTAAATACGGCCGTATGGGAATGTCATGCTATTGGGACACGGCAAGTGTGGCAGCAGAGAAATGAAAAGCAGAAAGGCGTGCGACAGGGAGGAAACACATTTGGCGGATTATGATGATGAATTATCATAATGAATAATGTTTTAGCCAAACTCAACTCTCCCAGCCCATACAAAGTTACAAAACAAAAAAACTCCGTTACGCAAGAGGGAGAAATTCCAGAAAATAAAGGGACACTTCTTTCCTTCAGTCAGACGTACAACAAAACCCTTTAGATACATAAACTCTTGAGTTTGAACTTGAGTTTGGAGCCCATTACCCAGTAATTTCAACATGGATCCCCAAACATAGGCCTAACAACATCATCAAAAAGTCCTTCACAAGTACAGGCGAGAAAGTCCTATTCAGGCAGTTGAAACCTGGGGCAAAATTCCTGTAAAGACTTATGCGTAGTTCAAGCCAAATAGAATCTATATGTAAATACCAAATGGTGACTATTGTCAGTCTTTTCCCCAAGCAGACCATCGTAGGGTTAGACTCAGCCTCCTAGTGCTGACATGAGCTCCATTAAATCCACTTATACTTAATAGCAACTGATATAACAGGCTCCTTGTGAATCCTGTGTGGCCTATAGGTGCACAGCAGATAATGGACCTCTGGAAACAACATGCAAAGCAGATGTTGGAAGCAAATCCTCTCGCTGCTCCCCTGAGAATGAGACTGCGAAACCCTCTCATTCCTTGTACATAAGCAGAGCAACTGGTGTCCGCAGTTTGGCATAGAACCTGTGCTCATCTGTCCCACATATGTTATAAGACGAATGGCCAAGCATCGGGAGATGGGCCAGCCTCGACGCAACGCTGAGGACGTGGCTGGCAAACGGCGGGGGGGACCGGCGAGACGGGGGCCCACCTCTGCTGATCCTCTGCTTCTCGCCGGACAGGATCCCCGGGGTGTCGATGACGCTGATGCTCTCCAGCACAGGGTTGGGCAGCTGGGCGCAGACGAACCTGCGGGGAGATGCACATAGGGACAGCTCATCCGCACGCGTGCAAACCGGGTTCAGTCAGTCCAACCCGTATAAGAACACAGAGCTGTTTGTGCTTATTCATACACTGGAGAGGGGGCTGCTCTCTCTTGCATGCAGCACAGCACACACATCTCTATGGAATTACCCTCCTGCACATCATCCAAAGGGCAGAAAAAAGACTCACTACTCCTGAGCTTATAAAGAGAAGATGTTCTATTAATACAACCTCCAATAAGGGCTTAATAGCCCAGTGTCCAAATGGCCAAAACGCCAACAGCAAACCTGCAAACTGAAAGCAAGCTTGCAAACCACATCACAGGAAATAATACCAACATTGCGGAGAGAGATCTGACTGAAATACGTCTCACTGCACGTAGCGATATACTGCTTACTTGCCACATTAGAGCGTAAGCCTTCCACATTAGGCTTGTGGAGCTTCAGTTAGAGAGCCAAACCACAGTCTTGACTCTCATGGATGGCCTCTACTATACCCCGTTTATGACCCATATGATATCCTTGTCAGAACAATAATTACAGTACAAGCCCCAGACCGCATGCAAACATTTCCTGTGCTGGATGATTTCCAGTTGTCATGCTGCACGCGTGCGCGGTGCTGAAATGCACGTTTGGCAGCATGACCTTTCGCAATGACACTGCTGCAGCAGGCCTACGCAGAGCCACTCAGCGTAAACAGGCATGCTCCCCAGGAGGGGGGGGGGGGGAGAGAGTTAATCTGGACTGACAGCAGCAGGAGGGCATATACAGAGGAATTCTGGGAATGTGAGCGCAGGTTCAAGAATCCTCACCGCGACGCGAGGGCACCCTAACGCTAGCGGCGGGTTGTGAGGATGAAGCTGAGTCCCAGAGTGTGACGCTTCTCACGGGGGGGCATCAGGCCTGCACTGCCTGTTAATGCGGCAGACGCCGGAGCACCTTTATCCTGGGTCCACACTCCCAGCAAAGGGCTCTCAGATACGGATTTGAAACAAGAATACATCATATACCTAAAATGACATATCAGTTAATAGAAATGGTTATACCAGGGACAGCAGATCTGACAACAGCCAGAGTAACCGCATAGCAGTCCGTGTCCTTAGTAACCAGTCCCCCAATAAATATGATAATAATAATAATAATAATAATAATAATAATAATAATAATAAATAATAATAATAATAAGTAATAATAACAATAATAATAATGATTATAATAAATAAGAAATAAATAATAAATAATAATAAGCTCAGCTCTCCAAAAATGTGGTTAAAACACAAAACACAAACTACAGCTATTTCCAGCATACCAGGAATAGCACTGACAACCAAGCACATACCGTGCCATGTGAATTATTAATCACTTTAAACATCGTCACCAGAAACCACGAGTACGGCATTTTTTGAATGTCCTGCACTCCAGTCGGTCGGGTAATCTTCTAAGGGTGCTTTTTTCTAAGCGTGTTTTGTTTCGTTTTCCAGTTCCACCGTTTTACGGGAACCAGAATTCAAAGTGCAAGAGCTGGAGTGTCTGGGGGATAAACACTCATTTGCATAGCAAAGCCGAGACCCAAATGATGAAGATGGCGGAATGGCGACTTGGAAAAGCTCAACCACAGCAACTTCACTTTTTTTTGGACCATTTAAAAAGATAACACAAAAAAAACTCTTACTCAACACACTAGCAGGGAATCAGGCCAGAAATACATTTTTCTCCACTTTGCAAAAAGACTGAAAACTTGAGGAAGGGAAAAGCTTTACTTCCCCTCCCCAGGTCCCCGTTGCCCAAGGGACTGCACAAGGCACCAGGTCGCACCTGTTCAGGAAGGCGTTCCCGAAGGCGTTGAGCTTCCGGAATGGCTTCTTGGGGTCCACCACCAGGGCGTTCCCAGGGACCAGCCCTTCCACGTCGCCATGCATCACGGCGATGAAGGAGTCCGTCGTGGGCTCCGGCCCAATCCGCATGCCGGGGAAGTCCTGCTCCAGAAGGTACCTAAGACGGGAACAGGTTACCTGCCGTTACTGGAAAATATACCCCAATTAACATTCATTAGCCATCTCTGGAAGGAAACAGAAACACCCAAACAACACATGCTACTTATGCATTTATGTAGCTTCAAACCCACGATGCCGGAGATGCAATTCGATAAGCAGCCGTTTTACTATAATGCGGCCAAGCTGAATTATAAGCAATGCATTATTAAACACATCAGACAGGCTGACCGGAAACAAACAAACACGTCCATTTACTTCCATTCTACGCTGTGACATTATACTTGACACGGTCTTCAGTTTGTATATTAAGTTCAGCTGTCACTTTGAGCCGCACGGCCGGAAATTCAAAGCGGACCAGGGAGATCCTGTCTGGAGCTATCCGGGCCATGCCAATAGCCCCTCCCCAGAGAAAAGCAAATCAGCACCTCACTGCAGGCCCGGTCAACACCGAGATTCTACACTCCTCATTAATAATAGACTCTGGGAAGAGCTGCAGGTAACTGAAGAGGCTTCACTCGTTCATCTCGATGTTGCGATGACTTCACGAGGTCCACATGACATTTTGTTATTCCTGTCCATCTCTAAAGCCGCTTATCCTGGCAGGGATCGTGGTCACTTAATTATACGACATTTAAAAACGTTAATTCCCAGCTTAGCAGATTTTCTTACCCCTAAACAACTTAAGAGGTTTTACACTTCATTGATACGGCTGAATGGTTTTCTGAAACATTTTAACTTAGAGTTCATCCTCGGAAAACATAACAGGGTCCTTCAGTGGGATTTTGGGAACTATCAAAATTGCCCCCAGCCCTGTTTCCTGATCATTATGAAACAACATTCCCCACAAGGGACTCGCTTCTGCACAGGTATGCGAATGTGCCATGAAGGCGTGACATTTTTCTTACAGCCCCCGTGGGTATCGGAGATTCTGCTAATTACAAAGCAGCTCAGGAACAGACGGAGTGCTTCACCGCATGATGTACCTAAGAAGATGCACCACTGTAAAGTTTAGCCGTTCATTTAAAGGGACTGAGTGGGGAAACACCAGACATGACTGTATTCTACAGCAGTCCACATTGCCTTGTAAAGAGCCAGGTCAACTACATAGCTGAAGGCCAGGAAGCAAATCGGCAGGTGACCAGAATTCCATCGCCCTGCTTTTGGATGTCTGGTCCTGTTCTTGTTGCTCTGGAAGCTGTCAGACTGTTTACAACGAGGGCAGAAAGAATGTGCTTTTTTTCCCATTCTGCAACAACAAGCAAAGGCTGTATGACGACATCAAAGAATCGAAACCTTGTGGATGATTCACTACACAAACCGCGCCCACAGACAACCTCAAGGATGCAGAGATCAAATGGCCACCAGGCCTAAAGCACCCTGATATCTCCCAGTAAACACTGTCTGGTGATTACCAGAAACACAATGGCTGCTATGTGACAAATACCCTGCCCAGTCACTGTAGTCATTAGTCTACAAAAAGGGTAATTCAAAGAGAAAATGCGAAATGTCAGACACAATCTAGGCAATTCCTAGGTCAGAAATAATCCCAGCTGTGCGAAGAATTTTAGTGAGACGTACGTGTAACAGGGAGCACTAAACTTAAAGTTTACAAGCACTAAAACGAATCCGGTCCCTTAGATGTGAAAAGCTACATCTGTTTCTGAAGTGTTTGTGAAGTCAATCAAAAACAGAGATGTTAATTCAACCGAAATGAATGCCAGGTCTGAATCTGCATAGACATCAGCAAGTGATAAACAGACTTAACTTCTTCACTGAAATACCTGATCAAATAGAAATGCAGCTGACATTTCAGTTGTCAAAGGGACTCAAGGAGCAGAGTTGGGCTGGCTTCATCATGGTGTGATGCGATGCTAAATAAGGACAATTTCTGTTTGCATTCTGCCCCGCGCTTCTAAACTGCTCCATCACAGAGCCCCTCAAATTGATGATGAACGTACCGGATGAAGCTGGTCTTCCCAGTGGAGTACTGCCCCACCAGCAGTACCATGGGCTTGTTGTCGAAGTCTGCATCTTCTAGGGCGGGTGAGTGGAACTCGTGGAATTTGTAGTGTTCCTCCAAAGGTAACAGTTTGGTTTTGTACAGCTTCTTGAGTCCATCGCTGACTGTCTGAAACACCTCAGGATCCTTCTTCCTCCTGTCATCATTACCCAACCAGCTGAACATGATGCAAATTTTACAATACACAACGCAATTCTCTACAAAGAATCCTAATTTGCCGTTTTCCCCCAAGAAAACTAAAAAAACAAAAATGAACTTCGTATAAACTGTCAACTGTACTATATTTTCCTTAATTCCTTTAGTCGATGGAAATTTCTAAGTATTTTTTTCATTTCAATCATAACACAGCTTGCATAAAATATTCTCTTCGTTGAAGGCGTTTCTTTCCAGGTCTTTAAGGCCAAGCAAGGAATAAAAATACATGCAAACGCCTTCTGCGCGGACGTCAAAGCTTGCTTGATATCTACATGCACATTGAAAACAACAAGTCGGCTAATGCAGGACGTTCATTCAAAATTCAGCTAGAGGAATAATCCAACAGCTGCACGGAGCTAAAGAGCAAGCGATGAAAACGTCTTCTTACATTAGAATATTGCTGCTGGTCTTCAGTGAACCTACAAAATACTGATTAAAACAACAAATCTGCCCTAAAATAAAAGGTTTTACTACTACTGTTCGAACCAATGCGTGGTACTCCGTCCGAACGCAGGTTTCCCCTTCTCTCCCAGTGCCGCAGATTTAAATGTCCGTGCTTCGTGAAACCCGACACGACCGGAAATGCCCAACTACTGGCAAAGCCCCACCCAGCGGATGGATGGGCTGAAGCTTGTTAACGGCAAAGCCATTTTGACTGATAGCCAGGATTCGGTGTAGCGCCCCTTGCGGAAATGCAAATATGCAACTGACGCATGCTTGGCATTGAAAATTGCTACGTAATCAGATGTGAACGGGCCATATGCGTGTTATGTGGATCTATGTATATATCAGCGAAATAACTGGATATAAACAAGGATGCTCAAGGAGGAATCATTACTTAAAATAAGTATAGGCCTATTAATGGTTTTAGGCTGCATATCTACCTCTAACCCCCTAGCCATTGAATTAGTTGTGTTCGTTTTATTGTGCTTATAAATGTAATGTGCTGGCATGTTATGTTATGACCAGTCCTGATCGATTAATTTCCATTTTTAGAAGGAAGTATACGTGTAGTCATCTCTGTATAATCAGTATCGCAGACTACAAACCTCTTTTATTGTACGGAAATATATTTTGTTCCCCAAGGTACAAACAACATGCATGTACCCCGCCCCGGTGTCAAGTATTATATCACAAAAGTGCCGGATATGATCAGTTGAACTGTTGCAGCCAGATGTATCATGTAATTCTGGAAATAAAAGCTCAACTAACCGAATTAACTATTAAACGAACATGTAATAATTGAATACTGATTTGTTTGTAATAAACCGACCATACTTTAAAAGATTTGCAAACAGTTTTATTGCAACCTTAATCTTGTATAGGTGCTGTAATTTTATGGTTGGTGGTACGATTTTATTTTATTGTTGCTGGGGATACATTGGAACAGAAGTAAAATGTCGATCGATTGGGTGTCTGGTGAAGGATATTTATTTTGTATTAGTAAATCTGTCGTTGATTTTACTTTAAATGTCGCAATTTCATACGATGTAGCAACCACTAAAAAAAAAAAAAATCAGTGTTCTGAAATTAATCAATAGTATTGCGACAGGGAGGATATATTTCTTCTTCTTTGACACATCTTCCTAAACTCTAGGAGATTTTTTCGGGTACTTATGAATTTATACTAATATTTTTGAACTTCATAAAAAATATGTGTTCAGTATTCACGGTCAGTGCAATGCATTTTATAAACAGAAAGATATTGAATCGATCGTAAACATTAGCACTGTCGACTAACGTGTTTGTTACCGCCAGAGGTCGCTAGTGTCCAGGGTATAAATCGTCCCTCAGCTCAAGACTAGGGCTACAGTGGACCTACACACTCACAAAACACGTGCTCTGATACCTCTTATCTAAATAAATAAATTATAAACACAAGTGACTATATTATTCTTTTTATTGAAAAGACAGGTATCAAAGAGATGTAAATTGTTTAGCTGTTTTAAATATTTTTCATTTCTCAACAATTCCTCCAACATTTTATAATTTTTATTCAAAACAACCCTTAATGTGCACAAATTTGCAATTGAGGTGCTGTAATTTAATTGGAATTCATTGATTTGAGTTTATTATTACAGGGATTAACGCTAGTGTCACACCTGTAAGGTTGAGTCCCACATCAGCTGAATTGGTGTCATTAAGTTGGTCAGAGTGTGTGTGTCCTGTCAGTTACTGGAATCCCATCCAGGGTGTCCCCTGCCTTCTACCTGCAGGACCTGGCTTTATACCACCTGTGATCCCATACTGAATAAGTGGTGACTAAAGATGGGTGAATTCATTTGTTTTATTCAACTGCTCAAATTTGGATTCCAATTGACCATATTGCTATCGTGAGTTGCAAACATGTTTTTTATGATAATTACAAAATAGTATCTTAGTTTCTGCCAAGACCTTGTTGGCTGATTGAAACAAGTCCACCATATTGGACAGATTTTCTTTCATTAAAATTCTGAACAATAAATGGTACCTCTCTCTACAAAGGATGGCCACTTTGCCGCACATAATTGAAATGTTATATATTTAATTCAATTTTTAGTAACTAAGCATTTTCTTTTCCATTCCTTCCATGAAGGCATTAATATTCTATAAGACGTAGTCTCCAATCACTGACTTTTTGATGCAGCCTATTCTCGTTCAAGGGTTATTAAAAGGGTAAAAACTGAATTATTTAACATTTTATTTCATTTTGAAGCTGAATTAATATTGCTGTAACACCCAGCCAAAGTCTATTTCCTTTTCTTTTTTGCTTCGTAAAAAAAGAAAAAAAAGAATTTGATGCCAGCCTTTCAGAGATAAGTCTGCTTTCTAAATGAAGGTGTTACCCATGGGGAATTAGAAAAGCCAGAACAATAACAACAACAACTGAGTGCCACATAATGATGGCACTGCACTCTGTGATGTGATGTGATGTGATGTGAGCTAAATAAATCACAGTAAGAACTCCACCTAATGGAAATGACAGCCCCTAGGTTTTAAGGTGGAATAGGTGGAGTAATGTAAGATTGGCCAACTCGGCAAATCAACCTGTCTGCTGTTAAGGGTCCACTATACTACAAGGCTGGGCTGTATGAAAAGGGTTCCTCTCGGCAAGTCTGCAGCATCTGTGGTTCTAGACCCTATTTAGGGGGCCTTCAGCTCCCCAGAAAAATATTTTTTTCTAAAACCTTTTAACGATTCCACCCAGATTTTCTCGACAAACTTTATTGTGGGGCTGCACCTCCTCCTCTCAGGAAATTTTATTGACAGGGGGGTGGTGATGTCCCATATCTCTTGAGAGGGCTGAGACCCCCTTAGGGTCAAATCATAGAATCACCCCTGGTCCGCAGAGGAATGTGTCAGATCATAATGGAGTTGAAAAGGATGCTTTTTCCATGACTCAGATCATGTCATGATTCTGTTTTTCCTAGAGAAACATTTGGTAACTGTGAAACTGTCTTTTGCCCATGACCGCTTATGTAATGCAGGGATCCCAGGATGCAAAGGGCAGGGTACGCCCTGAAAAGACAAAGGACACACCCACCCTCACTAAGAGCAAAGTGGAAATATTGGTTCACAAAACCATGACAGAATACCCACACAAACAGTTGGAGAACATTCAAACATTACCATTGTTCCAGGGTGGGAACTGAACCCAAAACACTGGAGGTGAGAGGCCACAGTGCTATTCGTTGTTTTAATATTTATTCCTTATAAATAAATGTTTAACCAATTTAATTCTTTTTCTATATCATCAATTTTTAAAACGGTTTTGTTTTAAAACAGACTCCATCTTTGGCATGAAATTGTGGAACAACGCTTATAAACAGCTAAACTTAGCTTATCTGACATATGATGTCCAGTACATGAATTTAAAAGGCAGAAACTGGCTCGTCAATATTTAGAATTGTGTGACATTTAAGGACCATTTATTAGGATATACCAGTGTGGAAGACCACAAGTCAGTCTACGATGTTACACTGATATATACATTTGATTTTAGTTTCCCAATTTCGCTCAATTTCCCAAAAGGGATCAACTGTCAGGAAACGCAGCCAATGTTAATCCATGCAACACATATTAATATCCCAAAATGTCTCTTTGCCACCTGTTCATGCTACTCACCTTTTCTTTCTATATGTCCATCTGCCCCTGCATAAACACCAACAAGGCCCAGCACAGTAATATTTCTTTAGAATGCTAAAGCAAGCACAACTGAACTGTTCCCCAAGGCACTGGAGTCTCGCAAGAGAAACCTATTCAATTAACGCTGACTCTCTACAAGAATCAAACGGAGCGCAAAACAACTACAACACTATACACAGCAGCAGTAAACTAATTCATACTGCTTATGCAAAATGCATGTTTTAGACTTTATGTGGGGACGGGATAAATTAGGCTAGCTGAAGTCAATTAAATGTTCCTTATTTTTTATAACGGCGTTGCAATTCAAGCAGCATCATAATGTAGATTCGTATTCATTATAACAACTTTGGTTCAGACAAAAAAAAAGAAAATAACAGAAGAGAATATCATAACGAGTAAACAAACAATAGAAAAGAAAAAAAGCAGTAAAGGGAAAATCCAAAAAAGTACAACATATAAAAAGAGTGTCGCCCATTAAAGCTCTCATCACATTTAACTTTTAAGGTACGTATAAGACATTTTGGGTAGCACGCAAATGATGGTTGCGTGATCGGAACGGTAGGTGGCGCTAAAGCCATCCATATAATCAGGGTATATTAAAGTGTGACTTGAAGCAAACGAGACCGCATCTAGCGGGGTACCTCGCTCCTCCTGCGCATCGGCAGGTCCTGGAAAGCGCGTACGAAGAGCAGCTGGCAGGACGCGGCTTTGGGGAGGCTGGGCGCGCCTGCCGGACTTATGAAGAAGCGAGTGAGGTTAAAACTCGCCTTTTCGCCGGCCGACTTTTTCTGGAAATGCCGCGTTCGTAGCCGGGGCTGGAGCGACGCTGATTGATACGTTTTGAAAGATGAAGAGGGTTTCTCGAAAGCTGACTTTGGCGCTGGCTACGTTGTTCTGGGTTGCTGCACTTCTGTATTTGATACTGTTAAGTAGGAGGAAAGTATCTGATCTGGAGACGGAAGACGAGCAGGATAGAAAGGTGAGCGGTTTAATACCGACTTTGGCAATTCGCACAGCAAATTTTGAAAAACTACAGATTCTTTATAGGTAACCTCAGGTTTGATATTACGGGTAAGATCCAATTTTGATATTAACGATGATTGCGTCGTTCAACGCAAGTTTAAAATGCAGGGTATACAAAACATAATAAATTCTCATTTTCCAACATTGTAGACAGCATGGCGATATTGACAGTGGTCTGTTGAGTAGTATAGATTTTCAACTATTTTAAAAAGTTTTTTCTTTGTGAAATGTACTTTTTCAACGCATTTGAGTTTGACACTGCAGTAATTCATTGGTTGCCTACGCATGATCGCGCGTGATGGGTGGACAAAATGCGGATTAGCCTATTAATTATCTCAGCATCTATACATCCGTAACCATGTCACTTTTATAACTTTTTGCAGTGTCAACAATGAAGTGCTTGTGTGGTTTGCAGATATACACTCCGAGTTGTGCAAATACAAAATGTTTTTAATGAAGTTTGTATAATCTGTTGTGTTATTATTGACTTGCAAACTGTAGCCTACTTACTGGAAAGGTAAAAGATGTGTAACAAATAATGTGATTTGACTTACTGAAGCTACGTTTCTCGAGCTTTTCACACTTTATTATGTCCTGACTATATAATTTTAGTGGGAAGAATTGAAGCGCAGATATTTAAGGTTTGACTACAGCGTGTTTTGAGTAAATGGATTGCATTCGTATATTTTTATCAGGATTAATTGTGTAATTTAATGCTTGGATGAAAGAAAAGCGATTATTCTGATGCGACGTTTTTCCATAATGCGTTTGCCGATATGAATAAAATAAACGCCTAGAAGTATAGTTCCGCAAAGGTACAGTTCAAAGTATTAATAGTAACAGCTTTCTGTACAAGCAATAGGTTTCAGGAAAAACACTGTGCCATTAAATGGGCGTGAAATGAAAGGCAGCGTACAGTGGATTTACTGGCGGAGTGGTGGGGTTTTTTCTAGGCGCATAGCCATGAGAAACGATGAGCAACTACTTAGGTCCGCAATCGATGGCAAGTTTTCGCTTCACCCATTTAAATCACTGCGTGATGTTGGAAATGCACGTTGTTAAGCACGACCATACGCTGATGTGTAATAAAGCACTAACATATAAAGCGACAGGAAAAGCTTCTGCAGATACCGGCAGCCAGAAAAGGAACGAGGATTTTTTTTTTGAAAAGGATACAGAACTAGTGGTCTTTTTTCATATATGTGGGCATGTTTTTACTATGGAGTGTTTTAGAACAAAGTTCATTTTGATTCCATTGGCTGTCATGTACAAATACATTAGGCTACACAGCGAAGTGACAAAGTGGCTTCTCAAGCTGGTCTGCCTTTTTAGGCCCTAAAAAGTATTTAATACTATGATGATCCGAATATAACATTTTTATGCATGTATATATTTATGTCCCTCACCCCCAAACGCCATAGTTTCCATGTTGTTTTGCATATATTTATGAAGTACTAGCTGGCTTCGTTGGATGCCTTGACTGCTTTAGCATAATGCGTCTCGGTGGCATCTTCAGGCAATCCATCAGTCGTACTCGATTACAATTAGGTCAGTGCCTGCATCGGGTTTGAATCCCTGCAATCAATAGGCTACTTTTCACTAATCACTATATCTGGCACCATTAGCAGGCTGTCTGCATTTGCCCACCACTAACGGTTCGATCGGTAGTATTCAGACCGAACGTACTCAGCACCGTGTTCACGTGCGCTAGTGACTCTGGGCTGCGTTTTGTCGGCTCCTTATCAGGTGTGTTTATTTATTTTCGTTCAATCTGCAGTGTTAATTTAATACACACTCTTCATATGTAAACAAACAACACTATTTTATCTATCACCAGGAATGAAATTGTTGAATTAAATGGTTTTACTCTGGAGGTGAAAAAGAGAGAGGGCTAATACGTACCCTTTTAATCAAATAAAGTTTTCAAGCATTTAAAGATATATTTCAAACAAGAAAATTGCATTTCTATTCTAGAGAAAAAATGTGGATGGCAACAAATTAAATTTTCATTTTTGTACATTATTCTTTTTTTTTTGCATTCATTATTTTTATCAGTGAATTTCACAGTAATGGGAATTAAATGGCTTTGACTCAGTGTGTAAGTGTGTGTGTTCATGTTTTGTCTTTGTTCGTGTTTTTTTCCCCATTTCTGGTGCCTTAGGCTGCAGTGTATTGTTTGGGAGCTCAACGACTTGATATATACCCAGTAAACCAGGTTACTCATTCATTAACCAGCTGCAGTAACTCCCTGTCTGGTATTTACAGGTGATGGTGAAAGATAACATGTTTCACTTGTGGACAACCTGTAATTAGGTGGGTGTGATGTGGGTGTGATGTACCGAAAATACAGGAGTAATGTCACATAGGGGAGGGCATCAGGAGACGCACCATGTGGGGGTCGGAGTCACATGGGCCTACTTGATGATTTGTTTCAACCCAGCATGCAATGCGTCTCCCAGGACAGTTTCCTTTGAGATCTTCAGTGAGAAGCAGGTATCTGGTAGAGGATAATGGCTCTCTGCACGGCACTGGATGATTCAGATGGAACGGTTCTGTTTTGGCTGCTGTTCAGCTGTTTCTCTGGGGCCTGGGGTTGTGATGGTGTCCAGAGTGGTGACAGTGTCCAGGGTTGTGACAACGTCCAGAGTCATGACAGTGTCTCAGGGGTTGTGACAGCGCCCAGGTCGTGACAGTATTCATTGTTGTGACAGCTTCCAGAGTTGTGACAGTGTTGATTAGTGACAGCTTCCAGAGTTGTGACAGTATTAATTGTTGTGACAGCTTCCAGAGTTGTGACAGTGTTGGGGGTTGTGACACTGGTCATGATGGTCTCCTTTGATTGTATTGTATGGGGGTCAAATTAATAAAGTGATATATTGCTTACATCAGCCAGCGGTCCAATCCAGTTCTTTAGTAAACTTTTAAAGCATATGAATATATAGTGATTGATGTCTGTAAAATGTCATGTGTGTGCCCTGCGACGGACTGGAATCTCAGCCAGGGTGTCCCCCCAACCTAATGCCCTCTGCTTCCCAGGATGGGCTCCAGGCCCACAGTGACCCTGCAATAGATGAGTGGATATGGAAACTGGCTGGCCTGATATTTAGTCACCGATGTTATAATAGACACTGTACCATGGTGGAACAGCAGGGGTCAGAATAAAGTAATTAAACCTCGTATTTCATGCCGACAGTACGTGGGGACAGTGTCTGTCCTTGTATGTTCTGCTTCTCTTATTCTGTCCAAATGTGTGGTGTACGAATCAGGCAGGAGACGCTCCAGATGGGCCGCTAATCCATCACAGACTAAGTGCCCTAGATGATTTAGAAAAAAAAAACAGTTCACCTAACCTCATGTCTTTGGACTGCGGTAGGAAACTGGAGTAGCTGGTGAACATGCAAACTCCGCACACACACAGAGCCAGGGCCACGATTCAAGGCCCCCATATGACCACAGTGCTGCCCACTGAGCTGGCCTAGTATATGCCTGTTTCATTTTTTCCAGTAATGAATCTATAGAGCACACCCTGTAATCCTAAGTAACAGGTTTATCATCAGTGTGTATCAAGGTATTATTTCGGCATCCACAATGCTACCTTGTACAAGCTGTCCTTGTGTGTAAATTTCCTAGTTGTTCGGTCCGTCCTTTTCAAGGCAGAGAAGACGAAGTGTTTTTCTTGGTTGTGTCTTTGATCACCGGTACCATTACGACGAAGATGAGATCGGTAATGGGCTCTGAGGAGAGTGACAATAGCAGGCTGAGCTCACAGAGTCCCTGAGATCCCGTGTCTAATGGCAATCTTAATAAAACGGTGAGAAGATCAAACAGTGACTTTTCTTCCTATTATTATTACTATAATTATTTTAAAATGTCACCCTGACCCTTAAGGTCCCCATCGGAAAGTAGCCGGCGCTGTTTCACCTTAGCAGGAGGTCACTTGCAGGTCATCGCCCCGTCCATCTCTCCCGACACAGGACAAGGAGAAATGCGAATGTCGCATGGACAGGAACGCGCATCGACGTGTGCCTCCCATGCACTTCTCGCATGCCCGCCCTTGCATGGCTCGCCCCTCATCCCGCTGTCCCTCTTATCTAGTCAAAATGAAAATTAAATCTACATCCTGTGTAGTCGTATTAAGAAAAATAAATATCCAGCGTCTTAATCTTAATTCTTTCAGTAAATGCATGTCACTGAAGAATTTCTCATAATGAGCATGAATAAAATGAGAGGCGCGACTGAAGAATTTCATTTCAGCAGAATAAACAAACCAGCCAACGATCCCAAGCAGAGATTTCTCTCTCCTTTGATCTCCTGGCGTTCTGGAGACCTGCTAAAACGGGAGGTGTGTGAAAATGGGGGGGGAAGGCGTCTACAGCCTCCCGCCACAATTACACAGACCCTCCACACCTGCCCCAGATGGCCTTAATAACAACATTTAGCTTATAGCTTTAGACCCAATTTCAGCGCAGCCTCCCAAATAACATTCAGTTGCTGGCGCCGACAGAGAACGCGTCTTTGGTAATTAAGTTTCCTCACCGGTAGCCAGGGAACCTCTGCCGACCTCCATATGTGGGAGCCGCGCAGCTGTGTGGAAAACGATTTTTACCGGTCATTTTTCAACGTGGCTTTTGTTTTCCTCCGCCTAAGAGCATAGTTTAATTTCGATCCAAGGCTGCCACACCGACTACCCGGCACTGAGGTCTGTGTCCCTGCTGAGACCTCCTTTGATTCTTTCATTTTCTGACCTTGAGTAAAGGAGAAATATCACAGACATTACCCAAGGCACTGTGACATCATAATTCAGTGAAGAGCGTCTATGTTAGTCAGTCCTGCCCTGTGTTGTTAGCCAGTGTGGGCCAAATCAAATCTGAATGGCTGGACCACCAGGGGCTCAATGAATCCTTTTTCCCTACGCTAATCAAAAATTGTGTCATCCAAAACGGGGGTTTTGGCATCAACCTCGCGGCCAGATGGTGAGTTTCTGTTGTATTTGGGCAGCGGAGGCCCTGAAGATGGCGATTATGACGGCAGATAACCCTCTGCGGACCAGTGTTGCAACAAATCGTTCTGGGAGAGCTACTCCTGTCAACAGACTTCCACGCACTGGAGTGCCCGGCCTTGGTGAGCTACCAGGAACGAAGCAGCAGAACTTTAAAAATGAAGAGTCATTTGGGAACAAGCCTCTGAAATTAGTTTTGAAAAATGCATGTATAAAGAGAGCAGTAAATGCAGGTTGTAGATGCAGGTTGTCTGTAAGGTGCAGAGTCAGCATTGCTCAGAGTTAGCACACAGTCACTCCTTAAGTTCTCGCCGTGGTGAGCTTCAGGACCGCCGGTCTGCTATTTAAAGGGACCAGTTAACAGCAATCGACAGCTCAGCTCTGAGGCTTGAAACCAGCCAGTGTTAAGGTAGCTGATGTTTTTAAGAGATGAAAGGCTTGAATATCTCCAATCAGTTTTCGCCTTTCATCACGTCAGGATCTCGGAGCGGTGTAATTACTGTGGTGGTGTCTGCCCCTCATGGAGTAATTTAATAAGGGTGTATAATGTAATAAGGGTATATAATAATATACTAGCTGTTAGGAAGGACAGAATTGAGTACTTTCACTTTACCTCTTAATATCGATCCATCTTGCATAACTGCTTGTATAGACCTGGAGCGGATTCCAAGGCAAACGGCAGTGCCACCCTGGAGAGCTCGTTAATCCTTCACAGTCACAAGCTATGGGCAATTTAGGGAGAACAATCCACATCAGCTGCGAAGCGGTGGGGCTGGACGGAGCCGGAGTATGCCGAGAATAACGGGGAGGACGTCCACATCTAACACGGTGTTTGGGGTGGGAATCAATCCCACAATCCTCAAGGTGCGGAGCCACACTGCTGCCCATTGATCCACATTCCGTCCAGCAGCTAAATATGATCGTTGTAAAAGCTAGACTGGTTTCTTATTTTGGATATTATTTTAGCACCAAAAAACGTTTTCGCACCACAGAAGAGCGACTATAAAGACATTATTTTTAGTCAGCAGAAGCATGTGCACCGTGGGTATATCCGAGGCTGTTTTCGTGTCGTTAAACATAAATAGCACTCATTTGAAGGTCATAGCATAGCTTTTTGGGATCTACTGCTACCATTGCTCTTGGAGAACCAAACCACGTGTTCCTGGAGAGGCTGTGGCGGTATGTGTGTGTGCCTAGGAAGAATAGGCACTAATTCTGTTTATTGCCCACTCTATGTATAAAGTAAAATAAAATGTACGTATTTACCTACCAGATCTCTCGTGAGCTGAATGAAATGTTTCATGGTGTCACGGGGAATGTGTACTGAGATAACGACCGGTGTAATGATAATAGTGTAGCGCATCCATCGCTGCACGGACCAGACGCCGATATATTACATAAATCATTTCTTTTCAAACCCAGACGCCAAAACCAACTCTATAATTCATCGGGAACATGGTGCACAAACATAAGCACATTTCGCTTTCAAGCATGCAGCCTGTCTAATGAAATCTGGTGCCTTGTGAGTTTTGATTTTTATGAGGTTTATTTCGACAAATTTCATTTGCCCCCAGTGTTCCCAGGAGCGGTTTGAACCGCTGCCAGCAAAACTATGCGCCGGCATTTAATAACAAACCGAGTGCGTGACGGCTGGCTGAAGGCGGACTGGGGGCGCCCCCGCCCCTCGGCACACACAAACTTCGGAGGGGCACCAGTGTGGACCAGCGACCCTTCGCACCCCGTGCGCGTGCGAAGCGGGGGCGTCGCTCTGCGCGTTCCCGCTCCCGAATGCGCGGCACGTCCCCCGACGTTTTCCATGCACCGATGACTCCCGAGTCCCGCTCTTCCTTATCATACAGTGCAGGCGCTTGTCCGAATGTCGCTGTCGGACGGGGACGGCGTGGTGCGTCCTTCGCATTTTCTTTGACACGTAAAAGGACGTGTCAGCTTGGTCATGTCATCACCCAGTCACCCATAACTCCATGACTCTTGTGATTAAATTTCAATTGCCGTATGCGCAATGGTGTAGGAGAGACTTTGATATTGGTGTGTTTAATTTAATTTAAATGTAAAGGTTTCTTTTTTGGGGGGGGGTGTGGTGGGGTGGGAACAAATGAAGGCAAATTAAATACTGCCCCTCTGTTTTCGTGTTTCTTCAAAGCAAGGGTCAAGTGAATAATCTTTGGCTTTATCTATGATATACGTTTCAGATATGTTGTTTATACAGATATGTCAAACAAAGTTATATGAAAGATGTATCAAATATAAATGTATATGGCATGACTGATGGAAGTAATAAGAAGGTATATGCTAAGATAGATATACCAAATATTAAGGTATATGATACAAACATACAAAGGTATATGACATGATAGTGGTGGTGTGGGACCTCAGTAGTTGGTTCTGTAGGCTTGTACCTGCAGGGCTGTGAGTTTGCCCCCCTTCTATTTGTCCAGAATTGATGTTCTTCTTGTGTCCACATGAATTTCCTCTAAAACAGTGTTTCTCAATCCGGTCCTCCTCCCCCGCAGACAATCCACATTTTTATATCCTTCCAGCTCCCAAAACACCTGAACCAGGAATTCTGTGCTATGGATTATCTGGGCGAGACCAAATACTTGGACTGTCTGGGGGTCCAAGAGGACCGGCTTGAGATACACTGCCCTAAAACATTCTGCTACAAGATTTCTGTTTTTATTATTATTATTATTATTATTATTATTATTATTATTATTATTATTATTATTATTTTGCTCATATGGTCAAGCTGAAAGACACCATAAGACATTCTGACATTCAGTAGACTTCAGCTGCTAGAGTTCGCCCCGGCCTGATCTCTCATTTACTGTATCTATGGGATGCACGCGTTTCAGCCAGATGAAAAAGTGACCTAAATCAAAGAATTTTATCCAATTAAAATTGTTTGTATTCATTTAAATAACACAACTTCCATAGCGGGCTGGTGCTGGGATTGCTAAAGGCAGGACATGGCAGCTACTGGACGGAAACATCTGGGGAGCTGCAGCCGGCCAGCCGCCGAGCCCCATGTACCCGCGGTAACCTTAAGTAAGTAATTTAAAAGGACACGTGTGCGAAGTGAGCAGGCTTTGGCTTAATACGCCCCGCCGTCCTTTGCTAGGTCAGCCGTTGATTTGCAGGGTAGGTCAGTCACCAGCGCCGCCTCACCTTCCGTCTCAAAGGCTCACGGGTCTCACTCATCCAATCTTATCTGTATTCTACAGATGGATCCTTTCACCCGCTCGCTTTGCTATATCGCTGTTTAATTTCCGGTTAATAAATTCGAACGGGACATTCAGAGAGGGCGATTTCTGCTGCTCAGAGTTCAGACTTTATGGAAGGGCCACAAACTCTGGGCTCAGCTCCTCAGGAAAAAGAGACCTGGGGGGAAAAAAACAAGCATTGAATGGATAGATCACACGTAAGAGGCGCGGAAGAGAGTACTGGAGCCAGATTTAAAAAAAAATATTCAGTACTTCCATCCTGAATAAAAATCACAAACACTAATTTCCATTTTATTTGTTTAGCAGATTTTATCCAAAGCAATGTGTTTTTTTGCACAATTGGGGGTTCAGGACCTTGCTGAGGGCCTAATTAAGAAATCAACCTGTTAATCCCAGGATTTGAACCAATGACCCTCCACTCACAGACGCAGCATCCTAACCAACTGAGCCACACACCACACAATTTTCAAATGACAAGAATGTGCTAGTATTTTTATTGTGTTAAAATATTTTCTAGCACTTTCTATTAAAGTGGCAAATAGATGCACCTGTGTATACTGTAGGTACTTCTCGTGATCTGCCTGTTATAAATATTTGGAAAGCTACCTTCATCAGTTTTCTGGTGATCCTTGGCTATAGCAGCAGGGAGCTACACTTTGTTGAGTTTTGGACCATCTGCAACGGTCAGGAGCAGGTGGGGAAATGCATTTGGGCTGAGAGTCTGCATCCAAGTGTAGAACCTTGGTCAAAAACAGAAGAGAGTATTCAAGGACTGAAGGCCGTAAACTTCTAAAAGGTCATTTGGGAGTCTTAGTCATGCCGAGTAGGTTTAAGATACCAGGGCACAAACAGGAGAGGAATAAAAATCAGGTGAGAAAATCAGGGGCAAACGGGCGATGCAGGGAAGCATTGGGAAAAGCCAAGGACGAAGTCCAAAGGCAAAGTCGAAGGAAACAGGACGGTTTCCTCTGGGGATTCATGAAAGAGTAGATATGACAAGTTCTTCATCCATGAGAGCTTCAAGGCTGAGCATAGTGAAACAGCCTGGAAGCTAGCTAAAGCCAGGACACGCCCACTCTGCCAAATGTGGACGGAGTGGCTCTGGTCTCTTGCGGTTAGATAACACTGTACCAGTATGAAATAGTCATTCGTATGAAGAAGCAGAGCTCTTACAAAATGCCGAAGAAGGCAGCATTTTGATCTAAAAGCTCTGATGATGCTATGATCCTTTGTGGACCATTATGCTTTATTGAGCCAAGGAAACGTAAAAGCTGCATAGCTACCATGGTCATCATGCACTGGCTTTGTGGGGACCTGCTCAGCCTCAGGTGTGATCTGCTCTTGAGTGTCCTTTAGCTCAATGCAGCACCATAACCGCCTTGAGGTGATATCCTGGAGATATACAGAACCGTCTGCTGGCCATCGCTGACCTTCAGCGGGTGTGGGGGGGGGGGGGGGCGGCTTCTTTCCAGCTACTGCCCCATCTGTCACAAGACGGCCCCAGCCGAACGCCCCAGTCAGCCAGCATGGAAGCTTTGGATGCAGACCCCCAGCGAACCCGTGCCAAGTCCTGTTAGAATCACCGTGGGCAAAGAGAGGCCTCATTTGCACCTTCCGCAGCAGAGTCGGCTGGTTAAGCGAGGACAGCGGAGGGCCCGGATTCTGGTTGCTGTTGCCTGTCTGTAGCTGTGGCTTTCTGGGCACGATTTTCCTTCTGGAGCATCTTCCCTGTACGCAGCCGGGCAATTAATATCGGCTCTTTAACATCCCATAAGCCCCCAGAAGTTATCGTCATCGGTGCTTTGACCAAGAGTGCTGAATCAAACGAAGATCGGGCAGCTCACTGATTGATTTTTACTGGAAGAATGTATAGACACGGCAGAAGGGTGGCTGGCATGGTCTTCGGGGGAATATCCTGCGGCGTCGAACCTCTCTGGACTTTGGATTCTGGGTGATCTTGATGTCCACGGAAGCAACTGGACCAGAGCCTGTCCAGAGGTGACAGCACGTCATTCGATAAAGCAGTTAGACATAGGAAGGTGCCTGGGATAACCATGTACATCCAACCACAGTGATCATGAACCAACATGCTGGGCTGTCATGGCCGCCATGGACACCATGCAGAGAAGATGCAGTGATAGGTGCATCCTGCTTGGATGCAGATGTTAAAAATAAGCCTTCTGTGATAGATGATTTCTTGTCAGCGGGGGATACCTTATTAAATTAACCTATTGTGTTAATCTCTTAAAATTCTCTGTAAATATCTTCTACTCAAATGGATGTTTTCCTTAATCACAGGAACAAGAGGGGATAATGAAATGCTGTAATGAAAGCACTATATTAGAATTCCCCATTACAGGACGCGCTCTCGAGCTGAAGTTATGCTTGTGCTCACTGTACTATAGCCATTATCATGCTAAACAGTCTATCTTAAGGAACAGACATCTGCAATTACCGTCCTCTATTGCGGGCCGCTGGGCTTCTGTTGTGCCTCTTGCAAATCCGTGGGGCATGACATCTCCTTGTGACTGACAGGGCTGGAAAGCGAGTTCTGCTTACCGGGGAATTCTTGACGCAGAGTGGTTCTGTGGACCACCGTCTCATTAACGTCTCTCTTGCGTGGGAAGTGGCTGTCATTTTCACAAGTTTTTAATTTTTTTTTTTCTAACCAGCTACTTTTCGTTTATATGTTTGTTTGTTTGGAAGTTACTAAGTTATTAAGTATTACTCAAACCAGACCTTGGGGACACCTAGACGGTCCATGTTTTTGCTATCTCTCAATTCATTTGGAGTTGGGTGGGAGCAAAAATGTAGACCGTCTGATGGGCCCCTAGGACTGGTTTGAGAAACACTGACTTAAAGCACGGAGTTTGTTTTAACTGGGGGTGTTTTCATGCATTCGTGTCTATGTGCATGTTTGCATGCAGGAAAGTCGCAATATGCATGCTTGCATGCTTGGATGTGTAATAATAGGCCCGCTCATTTTGCATGCGTATGTCGGTGTCTCTGTGTGGTCACATGTGATTGTCATGCCACCTCGGTCTGTTCACCTTCCTGGACTGACCTCAGAATGACCTTTGTGTCTGTCCAATTTGCATGAGGCTCTCAAATTACTCTGTTATGGGAGCTGGTAGACTGCACAGTCTGTATCCTGAAGATACGCAGAGTGGAAGCAGAACCACTTCACGATACCCTGTAACAGGGACCAGTACAGTTAATTACAGCGCAATTTAATAAATTACTGTCTGCTAATCAAATCAGCCATTTCCCCACCATTTATAGTCTTATGCAGGAACACGACTTTTTTGCTCAGCTACAGCATGTCGGATTATTACATAATTTGCTGTTCATATTAAATACTCCTGCTGGGTTGCTGGTTATATTACTGGCGCTGTAAGCGGTTGGTTCTGGGTTCTAATCCCCAGAGGATGCATGACCATCTCTGAGACGGACGCTTCATTTGAACCGCGTCTTTTGTAATAGGATGGCGGTGAGAAAAATGAAGGAGGAAGCGTTATATATAAAAACATCGGCCACCAGCTAGGATGAAGCCGCGAGAGTCGACTGCGGAAATGTCACGCGGACATAATCTATCAGCCGGCCTTGGGCAAACGGCTTGTATGGCGAGACAGAGACGGGAACATATTAGGCAAAAAAAAGATAGAGAGCGTCCATTTCCCCCCAAAGCTACCAGTATTTCTCTCCCACTCTCCCTGAGGACAACAAGCTGTTGGATCCAGTGGCATTCAGACGTGATTAAATTACCTTGGTCCCTGCGCCTTTTTTATTACAGAGATAGGTAACTTTTGCTGACAGGGGATAAAACTGAATTCTTAGTGGTTTTCAGGCAAAATGGAGAGCAGTGATCGCCGTGACCTTTAGCAGAACTCTCTGGCGGTGGATGAGGGCCTGCGAAATCGATGCAATAAAACACAAGGCAGGGTAACACATTAGCAGCCTGCGTGGCTGTCGCCATAGTCAGCAGTCGCCCCGGGATTGTTGCGCGGGATGGGAAATGAGACACGACTGTGCCGCGTTCAGCGAGGGAGGGTGACATTCCTTCCCACAAACTCCCAAACTTCCATAGTTTCCCAGCAGCCCTGGGGACTGGCATTAAATTTCGCTACAGAGCTACCAGTTCCCCCATCTGGGCAAGACATTTGTGCCCATAATCTTAGCATCATACATAGCATCCTCAGCTTACCGTTGTCTGAGGATGCCATGTTATATAAATTCAAATATATTATGCATGTATGTATGTATATTTTTCATAACAACAATCAGTATACAGTTATTTCTTATTGTATTTCACAATTTTCCACCTTGTATTCAACCTCGGGGGTTGGGGGCCACTGTAGACCAAGGACCCTGCTGTATCCGTCTGAATGACATCCATTTATTACTTTTGTTCAAATACTTTCCCCGGGTTTATTTTTCTCAGTGTGTTCTTTGGAAGCCGAGCCATACAATCACATGACCTCAGACAGAAAGTGGAAGGCTCTCAAATAAAAGCGAGGTCCCGCGGGATAGGGTGACCCGAGGGGCTCGTTCCGTTCACAGAGCGTCAGCTAAGGAGACTACAGCCTTTTGGGAAATGCTGACGCGCATCTCCGCCGCAGCTGTGTCCAAATTGCTGTATAGCGTGCTGATTCTAGTGTCAGCCATTTTGTAGTGGTGTCCGCATTCTCAGCGGAAAAATTACCCCCCATTTAGTCCGTCCGACATACCTCGCAAAGTGTAGCGTGTAATCGGTCTACCCGGAAAACGGAATCCTGTAATGCATCACACTTGGGTTAGCGGAGTTGACGTGTTCGTCGGAAAGCTGCTCGGTCTAGGATTCCTCGCGGGAACAGTTACACAGCTGCACAGCTCTAACAGTACAAGTTTAAGTGTAACGGTTCCATTTGTCCCAGACGTCTCACTGGGTCTCCATGTGAGCGTCCGATAGCATATACACTCCTTCTGGTGCTAGCGGTATATCTTCTGAGGATAACCACAAACCCCAGAGTAACATCATTTTTGCATGTTACAGCTTATTGTCTACAAAAAAAAATCTCTGCTCTCATCCATGCCTGTTGTTTACAGTAGCATTCTGAGAGTGAGAAGCAAAGTAATAATAGACAATAATTTCACAAGTGCTATTCAGACTGCTGGTATAGTGTTCAGTGATAGTCTTAATAGTCTCAAATTGGGATTTTGGATAAGAATTTAATCTGCTATTCGGTGCTATATTCAGAAGTGAATGAGTGGATGGGACATTTAAGAGACAAAGGGAAAGAATCCTTTTTCCACCTCCATATTTATTAATGCACCTTTGATAATTTATCTATAGTGAATTAATGTGTTGGTTATAATACTTCATAAGCTCCAATGAAGCTCTTGTATATAATGCATTATTGAGACCTTCATAATGCTGTATGCTGGCTGATATAATAATTATGGAATCCTTGTATTGCATTATGAAGGTATCTATAACGCATTATAGATGAGAGCGTCATAAAGCATTCATAATGCATAAAAAACATGCATATAATGTGTTATGAGCTTTTAATAAATATTTATAGCCATGTTTGATAACGTTTAACATTAACTACACCTTCATAATGCTTTTATATTGTATTAATAAAACGTTCAGTTCACCTTGTTAATGTATTCATTAAGTATTCATAAAACATTTATAAACATCATGTATGTATACCTTACATCCTAATATCCCTTAACAGCTGTAATGTACATTAATAACAAACATTATATAATAATAACGAACATTATAATTGTATAATCATGTAATGTTTGTTATTAAAGTATATTAAAGCTGTTAAGGGATGTTAGGATGTTAAGGTGTACTTGCATGCTGCTTATGAATGTTCTATGAATGTATTATGAATGCATTATGAACATGCCCTGAATGTTCAATGAATGCAAAATGAATGCATTATGAAGGTGCACTTAATGTAAAGCGTTACCCCATGTTTATAATGTTTTATGAATACATTGTAATTACAGTATAAACACGGAATTCATAGAAAGAGTTAACAAACGGTATTCAGCATCTTTTGGAAGGATGGGTGATTAGGCTCCCTCCTGATTCTGACAAATGGCCAATTTCTTAACCGTCACTCTGCCTGCCTGCTCCGACTGCTGCCATTCCAGCACCAGGAAGGTAGCGTGCAGTTAGCCGTATGTTAGCCTACAGTGTGCTACCTGCTAAACGCAGCCAGAAAGGGTGGCCCATCATGTTCAATAGCCAGGCCGCTACACATGCTCTGAAGTCCATTTTTTAACACTCACAAATTTTATACTTTGGAATTCTGTACATGGCCTATTTGCTCGTAGGAGTTTTTCTTGTTCTGCCCTCAGAAAAATATTCTGAGGGCAGAATGAGAAATGATTGGTTCAGAGAGATAATCAATCAGACTGTAGA
This sequence comes from Hippopotamyrus pictus, assembly GCA_026781145.1. NCBI lineage: Eukaryota > Metazoa > Chordata > Actinopteri > Osteoglossiformes > Mormyridae > Hippopotamyrus > Hippopotamyrus pictus. The sequence continues at coordinate 6,533,324 of JAODLC010000043.1, read as the reverse complement.
AGAGGTGGGTCCAAGCACCTAGAGGAGGTAGGCCCAACACATCTGATTGGATGATCCTGCCTCCTCCAATTGTTTGGACCCACCTCTTCTACAATCTGATTGGTCATCTTTTTGAACCACTCATTTTTCCTTTTGCCCTCAGAACACTTTTGTGTAAGTGAAACTCTCATGAACGGCCTAATTTTACTCTCAGATAATTGCATTTCTTAAAAAGCAATATGCAGAGGGAAATCCAACCAGATATTTAAATGTCAGAAAAAATATATGAAGAGGCATAGGCAGGAAGTAAGAAAAATATTAGTTTGTTCTGAGCGGTTGCTCTGTTGTCCACTATTGATTAAATTGTCATTTAATGCAACTTCTATGAGGACCGTCCATCTTCTTCGCAAAAATGGAGGGACCCTTATTTACTAGAATGATGTTACTATCGTTCTTATCAGTTCTTATCAGTCTCTGTACACATTGCATTTTGGTCAGTCCGGATAGAGCCATCAGCTAAGTGGATGAAACGCCAATGAAGAATGGTGTGTTTCAGCTCACGGAAGCAGAATGGGACGATCTACTGGAGCAGTTTGAGGAGAAGAGCTATCTCAGCGTGCGCCGATGGAAGCCGGGTCACGACCCCTACAAGCTGTACGCCTTTAACCAGCGTGAAAGCGAACGCATCCCCAGCAATCGCGGCCTGAGAGACACCCGCCATTACAGGTACGGGGGTAGTGGGGCCCCGGGGGTGATGGGGGGGGGGCACTGTCTGTGGGCAGCTGTCTCAGCGCTTTTTCCTGTTCTCTTTATGCGTGCGTGGGTCTGTGTCTGTGAGTGTGTGTCGGTGTGTGAGAAGGAGAGAGAGAGAGAGAGAGAGAGAGAGCGAGAGAGAGAGAGAGAGAGCTACCAGGTGTGCATTGTATTGTGGGGACTAAACTCAATTTGATTAAAATCTGTGACTACAATCAAAAAACTAAAAATGCCAAAACTCTTGTATTTTGTTTGGTTATTTATGGCTTAGATTAGGGCTGGGTAGGGGTTGCAGTTGTGATTGTCCAGGTTTGGGTTTTTCCCAATGAAATGAATGGGCAGCCTCCACAAAGATATGAATATAAACTTGTGTGTGTGTGTGGGGGGGGGGTCTTGGTGTGAGTGGGTAGAAGAGAGTTTGTGTGTGTGTGTCTGTGTGTGTGTGTGTGTGTGGGTCTTGGTGTGAGTGGGTAGGAGAGAATTTGTGTGTGTGTGTGTGTGTGTGTGTGACAGTCTATGCACACGCAGGTGTCTTTTTTTTAAGTAGGATGTGTAGTGGGGGGGCGGAGGATAAATCTGTATTTGTGTTTTGCGTGCTGTGAGAGAAGGAGAAATAAATCAGCACTGGTACACTGGCGGGTGGGCGAGGCCGGGGCGTGAGTGCGTGCAGCGCTGCGCGTTCTGGCAAATGAATTTCCCTCCGCCTAAATGGCCCACATTATGCAAGCTCACATTCAGGCTGTCAGATCCAGCTTCCTTTGCGCTGAAGGATGGCTTGTTTCTCCACATTGTTCACTGTGTTTCCTAAAGAGGGGGGTATGCTTTTTAACAGATGACAGTGGGCTTATCTGCTGTGGGGGTGTGTAGCCACCACAGGCTGCGTCGAGGGAGATAATTGCCTGGTGCGGCCCGGTTTGCGAGGGCCACCCCTTTCCATTTTCTCATTAACTCCGTTTTATTCCGATGCCCTCAATTAGGCCGCGCTCCGTCCGCCGCATCGCCCCGAGACGCTGTGGAGGGCTCGCCCCGTAGCGGACGAATCGGCGCCAAGATGCATTTCTCCGTAAACACTGATTCGGCACACTGCCCCGGCGCCAAGTCAGGAACAAGTTCACGCTGGGGTTGAGGTTGCAGATGCGCCTTGCATCTAAGGGACAAGCAGAAATACATCATGGCAACGATGGAAGACCACGGGGGGGGGGAGATGCTGGGAGAGGCAGACGCGTGAGGGCAAGAAGCCACCAGAAGGAGCTCACCATGAGCGCTCAGTGAAAACATCCATCATAAGAAGAAAGCAAACACATCCTTCTGGCTTCCATGTGGAGGCAAGTCTCTCAATGAAAACACGAGTTTTTGGTGAGGCAGTTTACAAATCACGAGTTAATTAGTCAAGTGATTCAGCCCTATGGCATCCTGGGATGATGAGATCCAGGAAGATGGCGGCCATTTTATGCTGGCGACCACTCTCTGGCCCTAAGTTGGTGAATACTTGAGTCATTGGTTTTTCCGCTCCTGTTCCGGCAATCCAGAAATACCGTGCTCTGTCTTGAGTTCCTCCCGCCCTATTTGGGTGTCAGCGTTCCTGTCTCCATCGGATGGGATCCTGTCCAGTGCTTCTGCTAATCTGCTGGAAAGCGCAAGCCGCTGGGAGAAAGCACTGCTTTCATCCATTCTTATATTCCATTCCATTGCTCTCGTGTAACCGACGGTTCTACGACGAAGCGTCGACGCGAGCAGGAGTTTGGGGTGGGATTTGCGCCATTCCAGCTCCCGTGTCTCTGAAACCGGGCAGAAAAAGCTCAACCATCGAGTCCTTGTGGTGGAAACTCCAGCGGGAAGATGGGCCACTGGAATGTAGCAGCACAGTATGTTCTCGCAGCTTTGGAAGCAAAGATGCTCATTCGGGCTGTCAAGCCTCCATTTACGTCTTATGTAGGAAAAATTGTCCTGGGTTTCAGTCAATTGCCTAAGTGACGAGTTTTTGGGATGCTGTCTATTGTATTTCCTGGAGGTTTTTTTAAAAAAAAAAAATTCAGGACCAAATCTCTCATGGTAAAATAACACATTTTAACAGCTGCGATGGTCTAAAATGCTTCAGAAACGTAATGCTGAAAAACCAGCCACAGGGATAATTATAGTGGAGAAAACAGTTAGTTTTATCACTTTGTTAATTAGTTAGTTTTTTTTTTTTCAAAGACCAACCTAATGCCAGCTTATTGTGAAGGAGATAAACATTAGCCCAGGCCACCTGAGCTCTTCCGCCAGAAGTTCTCAATTCTGATTCTGAATTCTAGATCTCAGACTGCCATCCACAGGTATGAAGCCAAGTATAACTGAGAGCAAATTTCTGAAACTCACTCAGTTCACGGGATACGTTATGGAGAAAATTTCTGTGGACTGTGGTGAGTTTTTGAAATTTAACGCGGGCTCTACATTGGATTACAATTTGGTCCCCATGCTAATATGATCAGGAAGCCTGACTTTAGATCATTGGCAGTCTCATCTCAAAAGCAACAAGAGGGACTGAGTGAGTTTTGGAAGTTTGCCCTTTGATTCTAAGTTCAAAATTCTACAAGTCAGACTGCCATCGAGTCTGCACCGTGTTTCAACTCAGATATAATTCTTTTTGTAGAGGCGATGCCATTTGTCAAACCACACTTTCTATAGGGCTGACACATAACAGTAGGCAAACAAATCTGATACATAATTGAATAGTAGGAACTCTAGGTGTAAATCTGGGCTGCTGTTGAAGGGCCTATTTGCTGCTTAAGGTGTTACTGCCTGCTTGCAATAGACATTCAGGGTGCATTAGAGTAATTAGTAATTCAAAAAGGAGAGTAACCTTTTTTGATTTGTGGCTTATTAGCTGTTAAGTTTGCCTGCCTTGCAGTGGCATCGCTAATACCGTCTCTGGGGCTGCGCTGTGCTTTTAAATGAATAATTATGAGGCCTAATCAGGGTTTGCAACTCCTATTCAAAAGTTTGTGCTTCAGCAATAAATGTCTGACCTACCAGGAGCTGATGATCACCATTTTATTTTGCAATGTTCAGCAAATGCCAAAGGAGAACAGTGCTATTGTTGGCAGTGACAGACTACTGATATTTTATTTGCTTTCTGAGGGCAATAGTTATGATGCCTAAGTAGTGGTATAACAGTAATGAAGGGACTAGAAACATTTACTTGATTTTAAATAAAGTAAATAGCCCTATATCAAGTTACACCAATTTCTCTGGAGGTGCGGTCTGTCCAGAACGTCTGAATAAAGCGGTACTGTCATACAGTATCAGTCAAACGTCTGGACACACCTGCTTTTACCTCACCCTCGCATTTGCTAACCCTATAATAAAGGGCCTCGAGGCAATTTTGCAAGAGAAGTGTTCAAAACCTCAAAATCTTCTCAAATTCGTGACTTTTCAAAGTAGACCCCCCCCCCCATTTCTTTGTTGACAGCGTTGCGGACTTGCCATTCTGTCAAACCAGCTTCCAGATATAGCCAACAGACCTAAACCAGCTTTGTGGGGTTTAGGTCGGGGGATTGTGGGGGGGTCAGGTGGTCATCTGTTGCACCGGTCCATCTCTTTCCTTGTTCACAAGATAATACTGCGTAACCACAAGGTGTGCATAGGATTGTCATCTTGTTGAAAATCAAATGATTCTCTGTAGGTTAGTCCATACTTTTGCCTGGTACTGTGTGTGATTTTCTTGTCCCATTCACTGTCTGGCTAATTTGGGCACTTTTTTTGTGACTGCCAGCAGGATTCCTGCCCTGATAATTTACCATGGCAACGCTGAGTCCTGCATTCCCAGATCCTGGGTGACGGGTCCTCCTTCGCACTGTGCTGGTTGTAGAAGGTGGTTGGTGCGTGTGTGACTTCTGTATGTGCGTCGGGGTAGCCGGTGACGAGTAGAAGATTGCTGTTTTCGGACCCAGCGCACGTCTAACAGGATTCATGCTTAGATATTTCTGTATGTCGTCGGGAAGAGATTAATAAGACGTTCTTGGCATGTCGCCTTTGTTTAAAAATTCACATTTGCCGTAAAACGAAGAGTCACCCCTGTTGTGCCTAATCAGCAAGCCTGGAAACATCACAGAGCTGGTTGCCAAGTACTCTTTCTCTGTAATATTTATCTTGACGCTCAGCCAGTTCAGAATTCTCGCTGCTAGCGTGCCCTCTGTAAACAAAAGCCAGTAATGCTTCGTTTTTAGCTGAAAACATGTTCAATGTGAGGCTCTGCGAGCCTCATGCAATTCAAATAGTAAAACATACAAAAAAACAAATCAATGCAAAACACTGTCAGATTAAAATGACCAGGAAGTGCATTGATGTGCTCACTACCAGCATATTTTGTCCAAATGTTCGTCAGGCCTGACTGTCACAGATTTAGCCTGTGAGTTGAAGCAGTTTATATAACTTTGTTATAAGCAACGGTTTCCTTTTAAGCAAGGATTTGACTGTCTTCAGGCATCTTCTATTCTCCCGTCTGCTTTTTGGCTTTTATGATGCTGCTGAGAAATAGCAGTCGTGCAGAAAACAATGTCTTGAAGCTAATTAAACTTAGGGGGGAAGCCTAGGGTTCCGTATAGCCATACAGGAGCTGAATACACGTGGATTTTACGCCATACAGCTCGTGCAATCAAGAAACAGCTCACTTAAAAAAATAAAATGAAGAAATACCCAGTCCCCACACAACCTCCATATCTGGCTTCATTCTTTGAAATGCCTGAATTCTGCTGCACATAACATCAAATATGAATCATTCACAGTCATCCCAGTGAAACAACGTTCCGGTGCCTGACTCTGTCAGCATGATTAAAAGGGGATCGAATGGCATTGCATTCTTTTTAAGGTGGCTCATTTTTCAGTTTCATCTTTGATAGAAAACGTGCACTGAAGTCATTACACCTGGGGTGTTGATTACCTCGCCGGCTCCCTCTACTTTCAAGTTGATGTGCTGCACGTACCGTCTTCCCGTCTGGAGGGAGGACCGGAAGTAGAACTACGTCATCTCAAGCAATGGTATGCCATATATGGATTATGAGGATGTCGTTAACCAATAGGATCCGAGTAAAACGATGCAAACTGGTTAATCATGAGAAAGTCACGTCTTCACTTGTGCTAACAACGTGAATGTTGTCAGCTCAAGTCCCAGGAAACACACATAAATTGTAACCCTTATCTCAACCGATTATCCACATTGGATAAAGCGTCAGGTAAATGCACTAATGTTAAATGTTGGACAATTAACGATAAGCCGTGAGCTAATTAAAGAAGCTGTTGCTAACACTGCAGGCAGTATCGGTCGTAGCCCGTGTGGAGCTCTAGGCAAGAGTGACCGCCGGCGCCCCCTATCTAAGGCAAAGTGAAATTGGCCGGCATGTCCGCACCCCCTCAGAAGTTGGCGCCCTAGGCGGTTGCCTATGTCAGCTATAGGATTGATCAGCCGTGACTACAAGTCTTGGTTTGTTATGCACAGTGAGGCAGTAACCCCCCTGTACCAAACTTTGAGGAAGTAAGCCCGCCGCCCCCTTCGCCACAATTTCCCACTGAAAGCTGATGGGGCCAAACCCCCCCCCACCGAAATAGCTGGGCCTCAGCTATCCCTGAGGCAGCGAGTTGGATCAGCGGAGCGCGCTTTATGACACAGCCGTCAGCCCGCCGAGCGTGAAGGAGCGGTCCTGAATAGGGAACGTGAACAGAAGGTCCAGTGACATGAACGAGATGTAATTGGGCTGTCAAAAGGCAGGCAGATATTAGGTTTGTGGGGGGAGGTGGGGGGCCGGCCCATTCAGCGGTTCTCCACAGATCCCTAATGAAATAATTCATGCAAATAGCCTGGGATAATGGAACGGGGTGCGGATGAAAGGCGTGGAGGTGCTCGACTATGAGACATTGGCGTCCTGTGGCTGCAGCTCGCTAACAGGGAGGCTATGTCACATAAAACACGCTGTCACATATAGTGGGATTCACGCTCAGCATTTTTAGCTGTTTCCCTCAGATTGTGACATCTAACAATTGAAGTTCTAACTATAACAACTGCGAGGCGTGTTATTTTTGCTACTCTGTAGATTAGAGTCATAATAAATATGCGGAATGAGCTGCTTGCTCGATGTGAAGTTTGAAGAGGAGAGCTCCCCACCGGTTTTCACGGTCCTGTCGTCGACTCTGTCGATCTTTCCACGTTTTTTCCTGTTTTTCATCGTCACCATTATCGATGCGTCACTTCTCATAGTGAGGGTCGAGGGGGACAGCGTGCCAAGCAGGTCAGACTGCACCTTTCTTCTCTAGGCCATGAGGTTGTTCTTAACGTTCTCCAGATGTTCCCACGCCAACTGGGAGACATAATCCCTCCACTATGTCCTAGGTCTCCCGAGGGTCCTCTGTTCTGTGGGACGTAGCTGGAACAGCTCCCTTGGGAGCGAACATGGTTGGAATTCTTATGAGATGCATGGAGCACCTCGACAGATGCCTCTCTGTAAAGGAGCAGTTAGTCTGTTTTAAAGTCCCTCTGGATCTACAAACTCCTCACCCTGTCTCTGATAGTAACCCAGGACACCCCGTGGAGAAACCTCATTTCAGCTGCTTGTACTTGCAGACTTTTTGCTTCAGTCATTACCCACAGCTCATTGGCACACATGAAGATCTTACGGGGCGTAGTTTGAGTGGTAAATGGTGATCTGATGACTTCACCACCGCTGATCTGCTCAGTGCCCGCAACCACTCTGCCTGCCAGTTGCACATTCCCTCTTCCTGCACTACGGCTGAGGACAGCCATTCTGGATAACCCTTCTTGGTATCTTTTCACCATCCAGAATTGTTCCTAAAATAACAATATCACTCGGTATCCAAGTGCTGCTATAACGGGAAAATTTCAACTTCAGGGAGTTATCGCAAGCTAAGTGAGCATATGTAAACTCGACAGTTTGTCTAGATAGCCGAGAACATAAGGTAAGTCAGGCCATTTACTCTGGTACGGGGAGATGCCGAGTTCCTGTGTGGCTGGTGTTGCATCTCTTTGACACTCGTTATGAAGGCCGTAGCTACTTGTGTCAGCGATGCTGCTAGGGGGAGTATTGACTTGGAAGAAAAGACCTCGCCTTCTGCAGCAAAAGAAAAAAAAATCATTAGGGCACGAAGGGGGTCTCTCCAATTACAGGTGTGTCGTCATGCGCTTAATATGGCCCACCCTTGTATAACCTGGCACCCCCCCCCCGCCACAGGCTACAAATGAGTGTGCAGACTGCAGACCTGTTTGTCAGGCTCCTGGTCTCTCAGCAGTGACAGTCATTCAATAACATTACATAAAATAAGCATTTTACTGTCCCTGTGAGCCAGACCTTTGCGCTGTCAGGAATGGGAAAGGACTGAATAAAGCCTTTCCTTTATTTTCTTTTCTGGTACAGTGGCCAAATGTGTACGTATGAACATCCATATTTTCTAACGTTGTACAGGCTACTATGTCGCTAGCTGGAGCCAATAATAACTATTCGCATTCCTGCATCTTTGGCTTTCAGTCCCTTTTTATAGACTGACAAGAAATAACCCCAGGCCTTGTGAAATTCCTAAAAACACATCCATTTGCTGTGTAGGGGCTCCTTTTCCTGCTCTCTGCACTGCATAGCACAGGCAAGAGTTTTCGTCTTCATAACATGCTCCAAACAAACTGTCTGTCTCTCTGAGAACCTGCTGACGTTTTGTGAAGCGTGTTACCCTTTTGGAGGTTCTTTTCCGGTTCTTTTACCTTTTTTTAATGTTCTTCTGAGGATCTTCTGGGGTTCTTGAATTTTAGCGTTCCCCGCGGTGTGGAGAGCGCCCCTTGGTTCCCTGCCCGCACACCCGTCTCCCACCGGGTCCGTTGACAGGCCATCCAAATCGGAGAAACAGAATCCCACCCCTGCCCTGGCCTCTCGCAAAGCTCTCTGTCACGGTGACTCACTGCAGCTCCCTCCCGCTTACACACCTGCTGCCCATGGGGCACTGGCATGAGTAAGATACGCTGAATCCGTTCCCGCCGTCGCTCTGAAGCGTCCTGCGCGATAAGCGCTGCCGCGACTTGTCTCCATTCTCTCGTCCCATCTACCAGCGCTCCGCTGGAAGCCCCTCCCACGGCGACGCCATATTCAGCCAACGCCCCGGGCCAGAGGAGCAGCGCTATGCTCACCGAGGCATCAAAACCGAAACGTTCCACGTCGGCATTTTCCCGGTTCATTTTCGCCAGAAAGTGACATTTCTGGGCTGTAATAGGCAGGATGTCCATGAGTCTGTACCTGTCTCTGATCATTCCACACGTGCATTCACGCTGTGCGTGTTTTAAGCGTGTTACAGCTCAGTCTCCGTCTCTCCGTCAAGCATCTCTCAGTCACTGCGATCAGCTTGGGCCGCCAGCGAGACAGACGGTGTGGGTACTGACGGCTCAGCGGTGGGGAGCCATCCTAATACCTGCCATAGTTGGATCGCCGCTGTTCGTGCTGCTTCGGCCGTCCTTCCTCGTCTTCCGCCATTGGCTCCGCGGCTTGTGATGGGCCAATAGGTGACGGTGCCCAGCGGGGTTTGTGGGAGACATGAAACGGTGCTTATTGTTTGATGACCTGAAGTTTTGCATCTGAAGTAGTGAATCATTTTTCTTATTTAAATTAAAAGCTCCAGTTAAGTTATTATTCCTGTTTCCGTTCATTTAATCTTCTCCGTTTGTCTTATCATGCGGCACCTTACAGGGTAATGCGGGAAACTTGTGGGCAGCAGGATTTTTTTTCCAGTCCCCAGAACGGGCACCCCCATCATACCCAGATATAAAAATGTATAATGTTATGAAGGTGATTCTGTATAAGAGACAGTGCTCATAATCCGATTTAATGACCAATAAAAAGGTTTTACTGGAGGTCATATGAGGAAGCACATGAAACTGGAACCAATGGAGACAGTACCTGAATGACCTATTTTGGTGAGGCCCCCTCTACCTATATGAATAGCCAGATATTCACAGTGGGGGGCCTGGCTTTTAGCCTACTGTGATTGGCTGCTGTCAGGGGCGATGTCATCAGGGACGGGGCCTTCTGCAGGGCTGTCCTTCTTTACGGGTGTGTTTTCGTACCGAGTGCAAAACCATCGCACCCAGTCCTCAGAAGATTAAATCACTGTGAATAATTGTGCACCCCACCAGTTTATCTCAGTTTTGGGAGCGTAAAAAGGAATCGGAGCATTCATTATTTCAGTTCGCCTTTCATGTTTGGGAACTTTTGAGAAAAAAAAGTGAACTCGATGGCCCAGTTCTCTCTGCGCATAACTCAATTAATTTTAAAAATGTGCACTATTTAGGATTCATGATCTTTAAGTCAGTTTAAGTAAATTGCCAGTTTATGAAGCTAAACCTGAATTAACCATGACATGCACATGAAATGTTTATATAATTATATATTATTATAGCTGGTCATCACCCTGTTATGGGCTAGCAGCCGGGCCAAGGTGTCGCTTCCCTGCTTGTCAAGGCTCCCACGACGCCGTACTCTCTAAGTGGTTGGAAGAAAGATAGAAGGTCTTTATATTTAGAGGACAATTGTTATTTATCAGTTTGGATATCTATTTCCCTGATGGAATCTTATTTAGCAACATTTTGCCAGCTGCTATCAAGCTAGCACTGATATGTCGAAGGCTAGCACTGAAACAAATATGGAGGTAAAGACAGAATAGCATTAGCACGAGTAAGACAAATCCGTCATGGTCACTAGTGCTTGGCTTCGTGCATTCCTCTCCGTGCCTTCAAGGCCAGTGTTCATTGCCGGGGGTGGGGGTAACAAATGCCAACACCGCAGGTTAACTGCTAGAGTGTTAAATCTCATGCAAAATTAGACTTTCGCAAATATCTGAAGTGTGCCCCCCCACGCCGGCCTGACCATGTGCCACAGCCATACAGGGCAAAAATATGTGCCCCACTGGGGTCAGTTTATATGGAGTGAAATCGGGGCCAAGACCCACAGGGGTTTCTATTTATAAATGTTAAATTAATGCTGTGGAATTTTTTCGATTATAATTTTAGTTATACAGTCTACAGCCATATTTTGCAAATTTTATAATGCTGTCCTACACATTATACTTACATTTTATAATTTATAATAACTTAATGTTTTTTTCTGTTATAAAATTTTCTAAATCTATGAAACATTTTTAATGTTCCCCGATGAGATTTTAATAGTTTTGAAGCATGAACATCTTGGACCTCTGGGGAAGATAGACTCACTAAATGCTGGATCCCACCTGGATTCCTACTGGTCATTCTTGCGTTATTGTTCCCTTATTGATACCTTTACTGTTTCCTAAGTTTGAGGGTTTGTTTTTTTGCAGTGTGTACATTTTTTCCAGTCATTTGAAACCATAGTCATGTTTGTAACGGTACACTTTACTTCTGAACGCTCCTCGAACCTCCTCCATCCCGTCTGCGTTGTCGGCCAGTCATGCGTTCGTCTTTCGTTCCTTGTTTTTTCAGCGTGCGTGGTTTTCATCCCCGACTGTTTCCATCTGTGATTACAAGAGAAGACATGCACAAGATCGGCGATTTAACATGGGTGACGCCTCGAGGAGACTAGAAGCAGGAGTACAAGCCGTGGATTTCAATATATCCACATTTGCTATGCTGCTGTGCAGTTTCTTCAGATTTTTTGGCGTCTTAGTTCCGTGATATTGAAACTCTACCATAACTGCACTTTGATGACTTCAAAAACATATCCATAATGTAGATAAAATTTGCCGACCCCTAGAGGGGGGGGACGTTCTCATTTGTTATCAAAAGGGGCACTTGGTAAAACGTGCGGGTCAGGTCAGGAGATGGGCCTGGAGGATGGACCTGGGGATGCCCCTCCACTCCCCCTGCCTCTTCACCACCGCCTCATACCTCCGTGGTCGAAGGTTCGAATCCTGCCCCTTCTCAGTGTGTGTGGGGTTTCCATGTTCTGCCACTACTGCACTATTGCATGCTGGGAAATTGCCAATAGTGTACGTGTGCCCTGTGAGAGGTTATGACGCTGTCCTGGGAGTTCCCCTACCATGCTGTCCTGGGAGTTCCCCTACCATGTGACCGCTGCTCAGGAAATTGACACGGCCCCTCCCATCACACCTGTAATCAGGTAGATGATGGACTGCTGGAATACGCAGGGCTCTCACCCACATATCCATAGTAACATCACAGCTGTACCTCTATGTATTTTGCCAAACCTATATGGTTATATTCACGTTCATCGAATAAGTGCTGGGGAAGTAGTCCTGCTAGCCAGATTAGCTGCTGTTTAACTGTCATACAATTGATGTATGTTAACACAGCAAAAAGGTAATGAACCACTTGGGTTTAACAGTAGAGTTACTCTACCATCACATAGTAATTCTGTCGTTTACACATTGACAGGAAAAAAGGCGAGGTGGGAGTGAGCATTTGCCATGAAAACGACCGGGAATATAGTTTGAGTCCATCTCAAATGGAATTCTACCTCTTCAGTGGAAGAGTCACTGAGTGCGTTCATTTTCAAACTGGGTTGAATGACTTTGAAAATGGTTATAGCTTTTCATATTTTACAACCTCAGCTGCATGCACTGAAACTGAGAATTTATATTTTAGAATTGATAGTGAAGTCAGCACGGGCCGAACAGGCCAGGTTCTCACAGACAGGAGCTAGGCGTGGGAATCGAACTCTCAGCTGACAGCGCTTTCCAATGTACCTGTTCTCGTGCTTGTGCAAATGGCAAATAAAGCTTCATTTTATTTCATTTCACCTCTGGAGATGGGAAGCCACTGAGCCAGTGAGAGTAAAAGTATGATGCTAGGAGCGTATATACTCATCCATCTTGATTCATCTACTGCTTTGTGCTTAATTTGTGAAATGCTGTGCAGGAGTGACAGGCAGCTCGCGCAGGAGACCAGCAGGACAGGGAATCAGCTCTAAGCCACCGATGGTGACATTTTCAGCTTCATTTAAATGCCTGTTAGCACCGCGTCCGTGTCGGCCACATCAATAAACCGATGTAGGATTAATTGCTGACGGGCCGTTCTCATTTTTAATCCCCTCCATAATCATTCAAGTCAAGCACAGGTTCCGGAATAATCGCTTATAGCCTCAGTTGCTAAAAGAATAACGTTGCCGTGATTCTTAAAAGGCGAGAGTTGTTATAAATCTCTGCATTCTTACGGACGTGAGATTTTTTTCCCCTTTGAGGAATAGGGTAGTAAATTGAGCCGTTTATTATAGAAACTGTATTGTGTCCCAATTATGCTGTAACTTATGAGTGAGTTGACGTTAATGGCATCCAAATAGCCTACATGGCTTTAGTGAAATTCTGACATTGTGAGTCAATATCCACTCCCCCCACAATCGATGGATGTTGTTTAGTGATTGGAAACCATTATGCCGAATGACACAGCCTTTTATATATTCGGAAGACAGGTGGATATCAGTTGCTCAGTGGTACATATCAATTACAGTCCACACTGTGTTTGGTAGGCCGTTGAAACCAAGTCATTTGAAAGTCTGGGGATTCAGTCTGTTTCTTTGCCTTTTTGTGATCGATGGGCGTAAAAAGGTTCTTGTGCAGAGAGTCAGCAATGGGTGGCCAGTCATCTGTGGTCTACCAGCAGAAGTCCACCTTGCCAGGAGATCCACTGTGGTTTTACCTTGGGCTACCTTTGATCGAAGCTCTGGCAACCATTCCTAAAAACAGAGCTTTCTTTGTCCCTTTAGGAGGCTGTTTTCTTGACAGCTGCCAGTGAGATGGCAACTCTCTCTCTGGGAATTCTCAAAACCTCACAGCAAAACAGTCTTGCGTCTCCAAAGCTCCGCGGAAGGCATCTTAACTGGAATCTTTTTGCCCAAAAGAAAATGTGTGAACATTGGTGCAAGAATCGGTCAACAAACCGAACTTAGCACTGAAAGTTTAACTGATTGTACCCTTGACTTGCTTTGGTATCCGAAATCTTGTGGTAACATGCTGTGTTAATGATGTGTTTACTAAGCTATAATGATAATAATATACAACAACAAAAAGCTAGCACACTAACATTGTGAGAGATTATCTGCTTGTTATGCAGTCTGGAAAATTGGCTTCATTTGCCCCCAGGGACCATTAAAGGTCAATTAATGTAGTCCGCTTAACGACAGAAGGCTTTAGCAAATAAAACTTCGCTGGTTTGCAGTACGTTACATCAATAATGTTAAGATCGGGGTCAAATATGGAAGGAAGCTTTTAGGCAAGCACTTGTGGTCTCGCTCACCCGTGTCCCCCTGTTGTGAACTAATTCTTCAGTTCCATTACTGCCATATACACCTAGCTGTGGTTCATATGATTTATGCAGTGCATCTAGTCTTGGTCATTAACTAGGTGACGGGGAATTGAGGCTGAGGAGGAACTGCTTAGCCGGTTAAAATTTTTGAAATCAAGTAATCAATGATCATAGTGGGTCATTTGCTGCGTTGGGATGTCAATACCGTTTGCCCTCGCTGTTGGGTTGGGAGGGGCGGACACTGGGACCTGAGAGGAGCTTTGAGGGCGGAAGGAGCAGCTAGAATCGCTCGGCAGGCATCTGTCTCAGTCCTGGAGTCACTCCAATGCAAAATATAATGTTGATCTCAGCAGCTGCTGAGGCAAGATATGCTCATCTCTGTCAGGACCTGTTTTCCAGCAGAAGGCAAATTATGTCTAATGACCATCCGGCCACTAAGTGCTGAGTGTTTTTTTTCCCCCTCTTTTTAATGAACATTTTAGGCGTCGGATTTGGTTGCCAATTATTTTTGTCAAAGTGTATATATCAAAAGCCGGGAAGCTCTCAGAGTGGTGAAAGGGACCAATTAGGGGCTGAAGGAAGCGTGCTTCTATTGGTTGGCTGCCTAATTGGGCCAACCAATGAAAAACAGCAGCAGCCCTGCGCTCACCTTAATGGATTGCATCTGGGAGGGTAGGCTGGATACGGGGGAATACGCACTGCGGGGGAGCTGTTTGTCTCTCCAAGTGTGTATCTGTGTGAGGGAGGCTGGCGAGCATCCATCCATCCATCCATCCATCCATCTTCAGAAGGTGTACATCCAGCGCAGTGAGCCAGGAAATGGCAAAAATTCTACCAGCCAGCTCTCTGTTGTAAATATTTAATTCCAAGCAGGAGCTAGTTATGAATTTTCTGTGCAGCCTGAGGATTACAGTGTTGCTTATTTAGCCTATCTCTTGGTCTGTTTAATTACATATAGGCATCTGCATGCACTCTCCAGTGAAACCACTATAATCAATCATTTCAATTATCCTGAGGTTTGCATAAAGGAGGATGAAAAATCAGGAACAATCGAGTTTTTCTTCGCACTGCGTTAGTGTTTCAGGGTCAAACACCATAAAGTTTAAAAGCATGTAAGGAAAGAGATATATTTCCCACTGCAGTCATTTTGGTTGTAAATGCATGCTGATACCCTGTGCTGGTAACAGTGTCCTCATCCCATTTGGGATTTATTGCAGGATAAGGCAGTTTGTAGCAAAGTCAACGCCTTCAGGTTGTTTTTCTCAGTGGCCCAGGGCCTGTTTGTTAAAAAAAATAAATAAATAAAAAATCCCTGACAAGCAGTAATGTTGTGTGTTTCCTGTGCTGAGACCAGCTCTGGGTCTAAATCGGAGGGTTCCAGCCTAATGCAATTGAACAACACTGGATGCTCCGCTGGTTTTCGTACGAGTGCACAATCGGGCGGCTTATTTTAGCGGGCCGAGGGTGTCGAAAGCCCAGTGGCAGATGGGGGGGGGGTGCGGCCATTGTTCCCGACCGCCTGCCCTTCGCGGTGCCCAATCCCCTCGCTGCTCTCTAAGCAAACAAGCAGAGAGAGATGCGCTGTAGCCATGCGGAAAAACGGCGTGACGGGCCAGGAAGAGGCCGACCCGCGTTACAGCCCATTATCCTTCAGGGCTGCTCCCACTGGACTATTGTGCTCGTTCGATTCAGTCTATCCTTCCAGAGGAACAGGGGGACAATTTCACCCATTATAAAGCCAGGGAATAAACTGTTTTCTCCTCTGAGTCCACCTTTGGTAGCCCTATTAAGCAGTGCCCCACCCCAAATAAAACAAGAAAAGAAAAATCTGGTTCTAAGTGCTTTGTGCTCCAAACCAGCCAGCCCAGAACCGCACGTCCTCAAGTTATGAGTGAATTACAAATGCGATCCGTGCAGCCAGATTTAAAAACACTCCGCTCATAATGAGTAACAAGGACCGACTGACCTGAAAGGAAGGAGAAAAGACAGGATATTAAATAAGCACAGATTTATTAGAGGATAACATATGTGAGCACTAAATTCTCGCACTCTTTATAGTCACTTAGATAGACTCGGACTCCTATTGATTCTCTTATCTGGGCCTGTGTCCGGCAGATAAACAGTTTTTTCCAAGCGCAGGTCTAATTTTAATAACTACTGCAGAAGCAGAGGCTGATCTATTGTTCCGCGCAAACACAACATGGTGCAGCGGGACGCGGCTAGAAGCGAGGAGCGAAAACCTTTTAAGAGAGACGGATGCCAACGGGCGGCTATATATCTCATTATATTATGGAGCGGTTTCCCAGAAATGCACTTTTTACGCTGCAGGGGACGGCCTGCAGTACCGCGGTACCTCGCAGAAATCCCCCGGCCTTATGCTCGCTCTTTACGCAGACGCTCCGTCCAGCGGAGGCCCTAATTACACACCGTGCAGGACTTATTGGGGCGGCCCGTATGTCTAAAAGAGGCCGCTGGGAAATGGCACCATGTCGCGCGGTTTGTGGCTTGAGTAGCTCCCGCGCTGCGAAGCGGCAGGACAGCCGCCGGACTGTTTCCGGGGTTGCGGCGTTCAGTTTTTTCCTGCATGGGAGCGTCGCGTGGCACTAAAGATCCGTTAACTGTGGCATCTGTGCTTTCATACCTGATTTCTGTCATTTTCCTTCTAGCACGTTGCGTTCTATGCATTTTTGCCGACATCTTTATCAACGACGGCCAGATAAGATCAGATAAAAGGAACTTCATCGATCCCAGGGGGAAATTCTGGTGTATACAGCAGAAAAGTTCATAACGTGCCGACAAACAAACAGACGGATAAGTAGACATTGTGGCTAAATGTCATACGTTATGTTCATGTATCTATTCTTTCATCCATCCATCAATCCATCCATCCCTCTTCCATAAATGCTTTTCCATTACAGGATGACAGACTATCCCAGAAAGCACAGGGCACAATGCTGGGAATACCCTATAAGGGATCTCAGTCCATCACAGGGCACAATGCTGGGAATACCCTATAAGGGATGTCAGTCCATCACAGGGCACAAGGCTGGGAATACCCTATAAGGGATGTCAGTCCATCACAGGGCACAATGCTGGGAATACCCTATAAGGGATGTCAGTCCATCACAGGGTGCACAACACAGGAGCGTTATTTTTCATTCATTGGTTCCACAATAAGTGATATTGACTGGATCCTTCTGCAAACCGTGGGAGCCTCTGCCAGGGCTGAAATGACTCTTGTATCCCAAAACACGCTGTTCTTAAGTTTAAAATATGAGCGTGCACCACATTTCCCTATAAACCTAATGTTACTGGCAAGCCCAGGGGTGTCCGACTGCGCTGCCTGACTAGAATGCAAGTTCAAAATATATGCCATTAATATTCCAGGCAAATAAGCAAATAAACCTATAAAAAAAATGGATTCGAAATTGTTTCTCTAATGATAATTGCGTGACAATCGCAGGCCCTGCAGATGTGCCTTACTGGCGAGAAATCCCCCACGCCTCGCATGTGAGGCTGGAACTCCTGGCAGTAAGGTAAATGATGTATACTTTATCTGTACATGTTATAAGTCTACTGCATTTACTCATAAGATCAGATTGGGCAGTCAGATGTCTGAGAAACTACAGAGCTCCTTCCTCGTGTTCGTCGATTGAGGTCCTTTATCCAGTTTCTCTAAAAACAGAAATGTATTGTCTCACCCGTCACAGGTTTATAGGCGGCTATGTGATAAACTGCATGTGAAATTAATAAAACTTTATTTACAGTAGGTACAGAGTATCGCATTTTTATGGGTTATTGCTTAGAGATATTTCTCAGGACCATAGCGGAAAGAAATCCACTTTCAGAAATTTATTCCTGACTTTTTAAAATAGTATAAAGAAACATGTAATCTCATTATAGTACTGTGAAGCAGTATTTTCTCCATGTGAGTTTTGGCATGTTTGTATACTCTTGTCATTTATTTACCAAAGGAATTTATGCAACATTCAATGCCCTGTGTGGAAAAAGTAATTTTCCTCTTCTGCTCGATAACCGGTTATGCCGTGCTAATCGCCAATGGCTACGACTAAACGCTTCCTGTAATTATCGATCGGCCTCTCTAGGCACAGTGCCGAAAAGCTAGCCCAGAACTGTTCTGACTCAGTGACATTTGTAGGTTTATAAGCAAGGGCAGCACTGGGGCTTCTGTAACAGCTTGGCCAGAATTAGGGCTGGACTTCTGACGTAGACTGGTTAGTGTGTTTTGGATCGGATCGTTGGTCTTGCTCCATGCTCCAGCTGTGCTTGAGCACATAGAAACACAACATAATGCATCCCAGGAACAGTCATGGTTCCTTCTGCGATGGTCAGTCACCAAGGTCCTAATGCTGCAAAGCAGCCCTTAGGCTGGTTCACCACCATTGCACTTCATGATCATTATGGGGTTTTGGCTAGCAAGCATCCTTCCATCCATCCATCCATCCATCCATCCATATGTACAGTTTTGCCAGAAATATGAAGTCCCAAGCCAGCCAAAATAACTTACAAAGAACATTGTTCCAGAATTCTTGAGGATGTCCACAGGGAGCCGTGTTTTTGATCATTGTATTCATCCCTGTGGCCTATTTTTGCTCAGTGTCTTTTTGACAGTGTAGTCACAAACATTTCAGCTGAGGTGAGGAAGTCTCGACGATCACTGGATTTTTCTGCATGACCTCCTGCTCGGCACCACACCGCACGCCTGCAGAGATTCCGGCAGCTGCTGAGAAGATTCACCATTACCCCAAAGTTTCTGTTCTTTTATGGCTTGATGTCCTTCAAGAATCTATGTGCAGGTTATAAGAGCCAAGATTATAGCGACATTTATGTTGAGAAGAGGTGGCCCCAATCAGGACTGATTACCAAGGTGTTCAATTATTAATGCAATTTGAAAACTATGGAACCAAACAAATGAAAGAAGCTCCAAAGTATGGTGTAATGTTCAGAACCATACTGCACAGCATCAGTCCCAGTTTAGCATCTTACCCATTTGATTGTGGAGAAATCACAGCGGGATCAAACACTCCAGTAATACATTTGGGGCGTCGGTTTATGTTTTATCAGCAGCATCAGTTGCTACATCTAGAGGTTTGGGCAGTCAATTCTGGTTTGTGTTCTGTCTAGAGAATAAACTGGAAGGGTTACGGGACTGGTGGTGTAATTGCAGAACAGCCTTAAAGGCTTGAGAACTCTAAAAAGGCTCATATATTATGTACTATGCAAGTAGCTTCATGTATTGTTCCTGCTTCAGCTTTTTTTAATCCGAGCAAATTGCGAATTAACTCGAACAGCTCTGCTTCTGTCTCATGCGCACACACACACACACACAGACACACACACACACACACATACACACACACACACACACGCATACAAACAAACGTACACACACACGTATACACACACACACGTATACACACACACACATAAACAAACGCTATGTTATTCACTACCACCTGACACAGATGATTTGAGCGCTTTCTGTAGTACAGTAGGTATATTTCACTGCACATTTGTGACAATTTGACAGAAAAGGTATTTATATGAAGAAAGCATTTGCATTTATCATTTAGGCTGAGCCTTGGCGTTGTGGGTAATTTGAATTTCATGTTAAATTAAGAGCACCCATGCAAATGGCAGTTGTACCAAAAAAGTAGGACGAATAATATTCAGTATATTTTAACTAAATGAGTCTGGAAAATGGAAACCCGCAGGGGGGGCTTGTTTGTAGCTCTGTGTCCCGGTCCCGGCTCTGCGTGTGGAGTTTGTGTGTTTTCTCTGTGTTTGCTCACATGTGCACACTCTGTGATATGCTGGCTTTCGCTGTCCTTCTGGGGATAAGCTCCCGGCTCATGCAGCTCAGTCCTGGATAAGTGGTTATAAAGTTAGGATGGATCAAGGAAACCAAAGAAGGACATTTAACGGTCGGGTTCAAACACATGAAATTGTTCCTGTGTCCTGGGTATTACCGGTCAGAAATGTATTCCTTCATTTACTCATTGTTCGTTCTTTGATTTAACGTTCAAGTTTGAATGAATAGTGAGATAGAAACATGTCAATGGAAGGAAACAGAAGAACTGACCGTAAAAAAAAATTCAGCCAAAGCATAAGGAAGCTCTCAGTCTCAGTGATTTCTTGAAAAGTAGCCATTTGGATGAAGTGTGCTAGTTTGACGACTCTTACTCTAAACAGCTGTGTGACGTTCCACGACGTCCGTGCGAGACTATATGCTCAGAGGCGGTGCAGGGAGGTGCTGATGGTCTGATCTTTTTTTCCCAGCACGGCAGGCAGG
Source organism: Hippopotamyrus pictus (assembly GCA_026781145.1). NCBI lineage: Eukaryota > Metazoa > Chordata > Actinopteri > Osteoglossiformes > Mormyridae > Hippopotamyrus > Hippopotamyrus pictus. The sequence goes on along the minus strand of JAODLC010000043.1, from coordinate 6,513,021 downwards.
CCGTGTTGACACGACATGCTTCTCAAGCCCGTCGTCACGTCTAATCTCAGTTTTCCCATTGGCCCATTGCGGAGGAAATTCCGGAATCTGGATCAGAATTCCATGAAGAATTCTCCCGTTGAACACAGGAAAGATGCAGAGAAGCAGGTTTCGGCGTAGCTGCCGTGCAAGTCAAAACCTGACAGTGTCTGTGCTGGAATTTTATTTCCTGCTGTTATTACTGTATAAACAATGTGTTCATTGTGTTTGCTCACCAAATATTTGGATGGACCCTATTTACTCCTAGTTCTGGATTATATTCGGCACGCGATAAATTGCAGGTGAACAATAAAACTGTATTGAAATACGTTACCCTCTATCCACTGTATTTAAAGTTTGCTTGAAAACATTCAGTAGCCTTTCTGCGGAAATATATGAAAAAAAAATATATATAGTATGCAACCAGTCGTTTAGATGCAGGAGACATACTGATGTTGTGCTGGTTTCGGTCCTGTGATGTGAAAAAGTTGTGGAACTGTGACTATATATAGGTCGCTTTGTAGCACTTTTGGTGCTGTATCCAAAAGTCCAATTTCCTCTCTGGTACATCTGTGACCTAGACCTGAGAGGTATGTGGATGGACATCAGAGTATTCCTGTGACCTAGACCTGAGAGGTATGTGGATGGACATCAGAGTATTCCTGTGACCTAAACCTGAGAGGTATGTGGATGGACATCAGAGTATTCCTGTGACCTAGACCTGAGAGGTATGTGGATGGACATCAGAGT
>JAODLC010000043.1:6488255-6512153 GCA_026781145.1 Hippopotamyrus pictus | reverse complement strand
ATTGCAGAGTCACCTGCAGATGCTTCCTTTCATTTATTCAGTGATTTCTCAAACTTCCAAATGTTCATACAACTAATACAACTTTTGCTTTAGAATACTGTCAGTTTGAACTTATGACAGACACTGGTTTATAAAATTGTAAAAATATGGGGAGATTTTCTTCTGTGACAATATGCAGGAAATAAACATGTAGAGATACGCATAGACGTGATGGATATCTTGCACATCACATAAAAATGCCACATTTTCCAAACAGTGCCTTATTTTAATGTGGGAGCTTGGATACTCTGGATGCAACTGTGAATTTAGGACATAAACTATTGTTTAAAAAAGCGCAGGAGTCTCTTCTGCAAGTGACCCATTTTCACGTTCCTCAGATGTGTCAATTCTGGAACCCGCAGACTGCTGGGGATTCAGCATTAATTTGTATCTGAATCAGCTGCTGTTGTGCTGTCAGTCACCCGAGCTGCGACACGGGGAGTCGCTCCCAGTCGTTCGCCGAGTTTCCGATGGATCCATTTGCGCATAAACCACCCCCACGCACACACACACACCACCTCCCGGGCAAGGCATCCCTCACTACTTGTCATTGATAATAAATCAGCATTTCGGCTCTTGCTAGTGCAGCTGTGAATTTTAATGAATGTTTAAAACACCATTAAAGTGGGATACGGATGATAAGAACTATTCTCCCCGATCCCGGCAGAAGCTCAGTGCCTGGGGCTGCAATGGGTACTCGTCCCTCCGTTTATTGATGAAGACCCTGACCTGGGGTGTTTCCGGTTTATTTGTTTTGGGTTTTTTTTTTTTTTTTTTTGCGTGGGGGGCTTTGGGAAGCGATGTCCCCTTTTGCCTGTGCCCGAATTATATCTCTGAGAAACTGTCACAGCTGTCATATTGGTAGAACACTGAAAGCGATTCAGCCGCAGAGAAATGTTGTCAGCCTGGGAATCCGGCTGCGTCTCCTCACTCGCGCGGATTCTCATCGAGCCTTCGGCTGCCGCCGGGCGACCGGACAGCCAGGTAAACGAATCAATGAGTAAAGCGACCGGAAGAGCTGATCGAGGACGAAAAGAGTGTTCGCACTAAATGGGGTGGAACACGCAGCATGAATATCCTGGCTGTTGATTGAATCGTTTGTTGTCCTTAGGTTTGGTTACAAGCCCATGTTTCCTCTTTGTCCCCATTCAGCATTCAAACTGTCTTATAAAACTGAAACATGTGTCTGATGTTTGAAAGTAACACACAAGTTTGATCATCAGACACGATCGGCTCAGATCCACCCCGGGGCCCCAACGTACACAAAAAAACAGGAACGTACGTAACATCTGCAAAGCTATAACTAATCTCCTCGTCCTTAACTTAAAAACCCTGGCTAATGGCTGCTGTTCTTTTCTTCTTGACAGTGATACACCAGAACCCACAGCTCACAAAGTCTTCTCCTGTCTGGCTATTGCTTTCATCTTCCTTGTTCACCTTGCTTCATCTCGTGTTCTTTCTCAGAGACACTAAGTGAAGAGGTTTGTCTACATTTCAAACGACGGTACACCCGATCTCCCGTCCCTCCAGTGGGGGTTATGCAGACTGGACGTCCGCTGCCTGCCAGCTGACTGTCTGCACCGAAGGAACGGAACTCGATACGGGCCAGGAACGGTGGCAGTGTGAGGTCTGCTCCTGGACCAGCAGGGCTTCTCAGACATCAACACGGGCTTTCTTGCACGTCGGGGACCATGTGGCTCACCAACAACTTCCTGAAGCGTCTTTCTGCCAGACCTAAATGGAATTCTGGCGAACCGAACCATTCCCATTTTTTTTTTAGTTCCCAGCTTGCTGAGAACTGTACTGGTAATAGGCCGGCCCACGGTGTGTAAAAACAAAGTGAGAACACTGTCGCCATTCAGAGGAGGAGGTCGGTTTTTAGAACTCCCGGTGCCAAATGTGTGCCGGAATGTTCCCGGTGTTTCGCCGTAATCCTCGTGTTCCCCTTTGTGGTGAATATGTGCCAGACGTTCCATGACAATGTTGCATTCCAGCTGAAGCAGAACACTCTTTCCCTTGGACTCGTGCAACCTGGTAACGTTTCCCAAATCGGCGAAGAGAAAGAATGAGCTGATCCCCACGTCATGTAACTCCTTGGGATTGAGATCCAAAAATGAAGGGGACATCGCTGACATCAGTGTCATTTTTATATCTTTGACACAAACCATCCACGGACATGAGCAGGTATTCCAGGGGGCTGCTGCCTGTCCTCTGCCAAGAAGTGTGGAAAAATATCGCTTGATAGAGCACCTGCTTTGCATGTCTGACTTTTTGGGATCAATCCCCAGACTCTTCAGTTTGATGTACCCTTTATATTGCTGTATTTATTTGGCACTGTAGTCTAAGGGAGCCGTATAATTTCATGAAATACAGGCAGTTATGAACAAGATACATTCCCTAAGTCTGTCTTTAAGTCAAATTTCAGAATAGGTACATATGGTTCATATTTATCGTCAGTTAACGATGTTTTTCTTAGTATATAGCATATATTTTAACTTTCTATGTATATAAAATACTTAAGAAATACTTCCAAATACACTAAAACATTTAAAAAACGATAATATAGTACATAATAATAAAAATACAGTAATAACAAAAGTGACTACATACAGTACTGTACTCTACCTCGATCTGACGAACCACTGAGCTACGCAGTGTATTCATAAGTGCCACACAAAGCATTGTGTGTGTTTGTTATTACAAACCATTATACTTAACTTGAATTTTTTACATAATAGGCTTTATGGCAGTCTGTTTGTAAGTATAGAGGTCAGACACTCTATAGCCAGGGATTGCATGTAAGTAAATAATAGTATAAGATCCTTGAACCTTAAATGCACATAATGCAGGGTGGGAGGGTCTCAAAGGGGCCCCAGATGTCAGCCAAGGCCACTGATGTCTTGCTGATGTTTGTCACACTTGTTTACTTCCAAATCAAATGTGAAACTATCTGAAAAAGCCCCCATTAGTCGCTGCTCCCAAACACAAATGGGCTGATATTAATAATTTCTACACCATCGGCATGCAAAGTTAGACCATGTCTCCGAGGGCGACTCTCCTCTTGCAAAGAAAACATCAATCTACCGATATTCGTGTGCAGGGGGAAAAATGTTTGGCACGGATACTCACTTTGTGCTTCTGTCTTGACACTGCGATAGTTCTTTTCTTCAAGGGAGCGTATCTTTTATTGATTATGATTTATTATTCATCATTTATAAAAAAAAGAAAAAAAGAAGAAGAATACAGCAAAGATGTGAGGAAAGAAGAGCCGTATCACACAATATAAAAAGAGGACAAATTAGATCAGGACAGTACAATATAATTCTAGATAAAAAAAAAATAAATTCTCTAAATTAAGGTGGGAAAATGATATTATAATGTAGTATAATTCCCTTGTCTTTGCTTGCAGCGTGTGAAGACTGCTTTAGTTCGTTTTAACTGTAATTTATTCTAGATCAACAATTCTCTCCTCTCGTTGTAATTTTATTGATAAATCTGGGGTAGCTGCACCCAGAGCTGAAGGATGCATATTTTAGCAGCTGTTATGGCAGCAGAGATGAATCGCTTCTGGATGAACATAAAAACGCTGTCATTCAGCAGGGGACAACATGTGATCTATGGCTACTTTTTGCCTAACGGTGAAATGCTTTGGCTCCTCTCGCCAATAGCACGAGCTGATCCGTGGAGCTGTGTAGGAGACTTGAAAACAGCGGCATGTCTGGTTTACACCGTTCACATCTAAACCAGCAGTAATTCCAGGAACGTCTGGTAAACACTGAGTGATGATAAGGTCTTCTTCCTCCTTCTAGTACAGATGGTTCATCTTCTGTTCTTTATACAGGATTAATCTAGTGGTCTCTCTCTAGTTTTTTACTTTCAAGCTCTTTAGAAATATCTCTTCCCAGAATTGCTGATGTGGGAACGAAATAGACTTCAGCTTCAGAAACCAGTCACAAAGCATCACATTCTTATCAGTTTGAGGATTGTTGCCTTGGTCAACATTAATAACAAGAAAGACTCTTCTTATTGCAGTGTTAAACCTTACTTTATATCCTGAGTACGTAAAAGAGACACGTGTATAAGATGCTAAGTTTTCAGGTGCCAGATCTATTACAATTAGATTAGGCAACTCAAAGAGGTTCTAAAAAACTGAACCATGGTTGAGCTACTTGACTGCATGATTGTTTTACTGGGCAATAAAACTGTTTATAGCCATAAATGTAATAAACATTGTGTAACTGTGACCTAACTAGAGTGCTGGTTCTGAGGCTAGAGATCTGTGCTAGCAATCGGAAGGTTGTTGGTTTGAATCCCGTGAATAGAAGGAGTGGTTCTGCTTCATTGGACCCTTGAACAAGACCCTTAACCTGCAATTGCTTTGTCCTGGATATGACGTTAATCTACATCCAGCCCTGCAAGAAGGTCCTCCAACTTACAGGAAAATGTGGGGGGGTTGGTGGCAGGATTGGCTCTTCGGCCAGCGGAAAAAAAAAAACTCCCAGTGTTCCACTGCATTTGAAGTAGTGTGCTGCTGTGGTATCACCTGCTGTACTTGGGTTCTCATCCCTGTGGGTGTCTGTCATGAGGTGGGTGCGCAATGGGCTGTATGCTCCGCACCTAACTAGGAATATGAAAAGAAGGATCTTAGGTTTTGTAAAAGGTTGTGCTGGTCTTCATACAACAGTCCTTTATTTCAACATCAATACCACCAGAACCAGAACAATTCAGAAAAATACTTCATAGCAAGTAGGCCTTTCTGTGGGATTCATTTGGAAGACATACTATCCAGTCGACCGCCAGAACATCTTTAAATTGCATGAGAGGACAGCAATGTGCTATTGCTATTCTAGTTTTATATACATCTGTGTTTTTTGAAGAATATAAAAAGAAGAATTATCAGGCTATCGTATAAGAGGAAGGATATCGAAAAACAGTCCTCCAGCTTGTTACATTCATTTGAGTCAATAATTGCCGGGCATGGAATAAAAACTTAATGACCATTATACTGCTTTGATGCTTGACTTGCACATTAACAAAGTCCTTGAAAAGGGTGATTTCTTAATAGCGACAAATGTCCTTCGCCTTCCAACATGTAGTGGTACTGAAACAGAGCTCTAAAAACTCAGAAAGTGATCGATAATGAGCTACCTGGCCTGGATAGGAAACCTAGACAAAGTGAGTGATCTCTTACCACATAAAACTAGGGACAGTATGACTTGTATTTATCATTTATCATTCTTGAGTCCACTGCATGTTGGTGAGAGTCTATCTAGCTTTAAATGTGCTAAAGTACTCAGTGCTCAGTACTCAGTTTACTCATCATAGACAGCCTGTGACCTGCAGCTACAGCCAGGAGTGTCTGCTTGTTATTAAGCTTGTTTCCCCAACCTATAGGGCTTATTGAACTCCATAGATTTAAAACCGGGCTCCTTCACCTCAGTCTTTGATGCGTCTGGATCAACTTGTCCCATCCTACCTTAAAAATGTTTTCAGAATTTTTCCAACATCAGTCATCTTAAATATTCTAAATGTCCACTTGTCCTCATAGTCCCTAACTACCAATTTAATTTACACTTCCTATGAATTTCTACAGTATAAGAGTCTATAAACACATTCATAACACATTAGAATGCATTCATAAAGCTTTAAAAATGTAGCTATAAACATTTAGAAAAAGGCAAAACACATTATAGCCGTGTTTATTATGCACTATGACTGTCTTATGAAGCTCTCTTCTATAATGCAGTATAGATACATCCTTAATGCTTATACTGACCATTATAATGTATTATGAAGGTGCCTATAGTGTATTATAATACTTCATTGAAGTATTATAATCAACACTATAATTTCTTATGGCTGTCAATGGAAAATACTATAATGCTTTATTAATGTTTATACCGAACATTATAATGCATTAGGAAGGTATCAGTAATGGATTATAAGTGACAGCTTTAAGTAAAGTGTTACTGAATTCGCTTCTAAAGAAACCGATTAAACAGAATGTTATAGTCAGGGCCAATCCATGCATGATGTACTCCAGCCCAATACTGCCTGGAATATGCACCAAGCCCCCTCATAACCCCAGCCAAGCAGTTGGAAGATGGATGGGTGTAATCAGGGTGTTATGTAGACATACCTTGATGGAGGTCATGTCTACCAGATGTATCGTGATGATCATAAGCTCAGTACAGTCATAAGCTCACAGCCATCATTTTTCTATAAAGCTTTTATAAAAGAAACAGAGTCCAGGATTTGGGGAATTTCTATTTAAACTCCAGGCTGGAGAATTTCATTTGTCTCACCACAGGGAGTAGTGGAAGTCTGCTCCCAGTTGAGGATATTCAGGCAGGTGCATTGTACAGGAGAGCTAATACGTGAGGCAACATGTGACATGGAGCTAACAGTTAGCCTAGCATCATAGGAATTGGCCAGGTGGGGCCTAAAATAATTGCCCTGACAACCTTTATGTTTGACCATAATTACATCAATAAACACCCCACTACATGGAAGTATAAATTTTAACTCTTCCAGCGCAGCTAATAAATATTATAAGAACCTTAAAGACTTCCCTCAGTCCTGCTGTGAGCCTCACTAGAAACGTATCTGGGCTATTTGCCATGCCGGTTGGCGTGGAGCGTCTCTGTAAACGATCCTGCACCCAGGGCTCATCCCATCTTCCTTTCATTAGGAAACCTTCCACTTTCTGTCGGAGGTCATGTGATTTTACGATTCCAGCGTATCTAGTGTATATGAGGAGGAATAAACCGAAGGAATGTGTTTCACGGGAAGTAATAATCACTTGTCAATCAGCCATATATGGGCGGTCACCCTGAGGCACGCTAAATGTTTGCACTTTGCTTTGCTTTTTAAATACTAGACCACATCCATGGCCATGGTAATTGTTACACTCAGTCAAAGACATAGACTGTGGGCCTTCAAACATTTGTAAGACGCTGCAGAGCAGGTGAATGACCTCAGCTGCGTCTTTCTTTGTCCTTTCCAATACGGTTCTGGACCCTCCAGAATCTCATCATTTCTTACCTCTGTGGCAAATCGATGCCTATATGAAACTCCCACATTTCTTATGGTCAGACACATGAGTGGGTTGCTCCTGATCTTATTTATAACCCCGCACCACGAGTCTTCTTTTCTCACTGCATGTCCTATTGCATGTTTGCGCTGTTCGTTCACAATGGGATGCTTTTGTCTTGTTACTCATAGCAACAGCACTCTCAATTATAAGACTGTTTTTTTTTTTTTTTTTCATGTTTAGCGATCCGCAGTGTCTGGATAATGCTATCTCGGCACAAGGTCCTCTTTTTGTTTTCTGGAGGGAAAGTGGAATAAAGGATGGGCAGAGAGGTGAAACCGCACTGAATTTGCGACACTGCGAGCGGAGCGGAGTGGAGACGCGCGATTGGCTGAACGCTGTTTGTTTGTGGTCCTGTGCCGTCTCAGGTGCACGTCGTTCCATTATGGCCCGGATCTGCCACCCACGTCCATCGTGATCACCTTCCACAATGAGGCCCGACCCACACTCCTGCGCACCATCCGGAGGTAAGTCTGTGGGCGCTGGGCTCCCGTGCAGCCGAGGCCAGTCCTCTGAGTTTCGTCTGAAGTGCAAATGAGCCAGTGTTTGTTTCAGTGCCCCTCTGGTCCCTGGAACTCCATATTTTCCCTAACAACACATGCATTAAACCCGAGTACATTTGCATTTACATATATTTCTTTAAGCAGATGCTTTTGTGCAACACAGCTGAGGCAAATAGCACATTACAAACATACAGTTACATACTTGCCATCAAGGAGTCAACTAGGCATAAATGCAGCTAGGCTGAGCTTCCAGCGAATGCCCAGGTACAAGTATAAGTAGTATAGAGCAAGACCTAGGCAACACTCAACTTCCATCAGAGCAGCAACCTAATGAGGCAATTAGGTGATGAGAAATGCAACATTAAAAACATTCACAGGAATAGATGGTTCTTGAGGCATTTTGTAAAGGTGGGGAGGTAATCTGAATATTGGATGTGGTTTGGCAGCTCATCCACCATTGGGGAATCACAGATGGGAAACATCTGGAGTGAGGGAGACAACCACTAGATCTTTTGATGTTTTCCGGTACCTGCCCCCCTCCATTCCCCACCAGTTGACATCATGATTACCAGTAAATGTCAACATTCTCCACTGCCCGAATGGCTGGATTCAAACGCCATAACGCGTATCCCTCCCCCCCTCCATGATGGGGCAAAGCTCATTGAATACCACCCCTGCCCCCAGATTATGATCTCGTTTATAGTCAGGTTTATGTGCTTTGTAAATCATGGCACCACTACGGAGTATCATGTGAAGGCTCCTGAATCGCTGTGCATGCAGCCAGCCACTGACAAGTGGACTGATTTAATGAGCTCTGAAGGGTTTTCAGAACCTGCCGCTTGACAGGAGAAGAATCTGAGCACACTGGTGCTCGGACCAGAGAAATCCTGTTTCTCCTAGTCAGGTCCTGCCAGATTAATTTTGAGATGCCTCACCCTAATTGGACCACGCACCATCCCTGCCAGATTAATTTTGAGATGCCTCGCCCTAATTGGACCACGCACCATCCCTGCCAGATTAATTTTGAGATGCCTCGCCCTGATTGGACCACGCACCATCCCTGCCAGATTAATTTTAAGATGCCTCGCCCTGATTGGACCATGCACCATCCCTGCCAGATTAATTTTAAGATGCCTCGCCCTGATTGGACCACGCACCATCCCTGCTGCAGGAGACGTTCTGACACCCGCAGGATCCCTCTAGACTAAGGAAAGTTGCATTCTCTGCAATTTTTCTTCCCATAAAGTTTTTTAGAGGGGTACAAATGTATTCTTTTTTTTCCCTTCCACTTCGATCTTCTGGACATGCTCTGAGGTTAACTGTCTCTCCCTGTCTTCTTTCTGTCTGAATTTATTTTTAATGGATATGATTCTAATCCCTCTGTCATTCACGACGGTCGCAAGGCACTCTGGGTAATCGCCCCCTGCGGCTCAGCAGTCCCAGGGGCCTGTCTCAGTAGGTGGGGTTTAATTAGCCTGCTGTTTTGTGGTTTCCACTGTGTTTGTGTCATAGCCTCCGCACAGTATGACTTTAATTATTTATACCCTCAACTTGTAGCCCATGGTGATGTAACTGAAGGGAGCAGGAGGGGAAAAAACAACATAGTAATCTTTATGGGGTCTTGAGGTTTTGCTTGGTTGTCTCATTTGTTTTGAAAGCGGAGACTGAGTCAGAGCTAGCATTTTCGTAGCCGCTGCTGTAAGCCAGGGAAACCTGCCTTATCCTACGGTGGCTGTCAAAAAGGCCATTTTCTATTGTGACCTCTGCACTTCGTTCCTATGGGGGCGCCATGTGAACCAACACTGACCTGAAATGGATCTGAAATGTAGGCTGCTAGCCTAACCTAGCTTTCGCTGTAGGCTGCTAGCCTAGCCTAGCTTTCGATGTAGGCTGCTAGCCTAGCCTAGCTTTCGATGTAGACTGCTAGCCTAGCCTAGCTTTCGATGTAGGCTGCTAGCCTAGCCTAGCTTTCGATGTAGACTGCTAGCCTAGCCTAGCTTTCGATGTAGGCTGCTAGCCTAGCCTAGCTTTCAGTGTACGCTGCTGGCCTACCTTTCGGTGTGTGTTCCTGCTGAAGCAGCCTATTACTGCAACTGAACCCCGTGTCGAGAGAACATTCTAGCAACCCACACAAAGGCCTGTCCCTCAGACATCTCTGGAAACCACGGAAGGAGGGCGGACAGGAATGACGGCGGTCTGGGCGGTGATGCTACGGATGAGCTCTCAGATTTTTTTACCATCCTGGAGAGCACGGTCATTACCCCAAAACTGCAACGTAATGTTTTAGTAATCTCAGGTGCCCTAAAAAGAATCCCTAAGAGCCGTAATGGTATGGAGGTTGGCTATAATTTAGAAGGAGTTCATAAGGAGTTTATTAAATGAATAGGTTTAATATCCACCCTGCTTTCAATTCTCACTTGTGAAGATTAATTGTATAAGTAGAAATCCTGCCTGGGAAGAGGGTATTGCCGTAATTAGATAGTGTTCCCCCTGTTGTCCTGGGAGCACTAGAACTGTTCGGTCCTACCAAGAACCTCTTCCTCACAGTTGTTCCAGACCAAATATATACAGCAGTGTTTCCCAATCCAGACCTCAGGGATCCACAGACCCCCAGGAGCTGGGAAGGAGCAAAAATGTGGACTGTCTGCCAGGCTCGGGGGGAGCAAAAATGTGGACTGTCTGGCAGGAAGCTCAGAGGGAGTAAAAATGTGGACTGTCTGGCAGGGAGCTCAGAGGGAGCAAAAATGTGGAGTGTCTGACAGGGAGCTCAGAGGGAGCAAAAATGTAAACTGGCTGTGGGTCCCCGAGTACGAGACTAGGAAACACTGAAATACAGGAATGCATCTGGAAACCAAAACAGGGCATCCAGTCAAAGGCTTGTCTGTTCTTCATATAATTAGCGCAGAGGTTCAAAGTTACGACACACAAAGCTCATAAACATTTCATGACATCAATATAATGACCTTGTTGACGCAGCAGGAAAGATTGTGAAGATCTGAATCGGCTCGAGATAATTCAAGGTTTGTCTCTGTTTAAGGGGTCTTCATGGAGCTAGCAGTCATTAATAATTAGATGGCTGTACAACCTGAATAGTGATAAACAATGATCAGAGTATTTACTGATTCATATATGATGAAAGGAATAGGTGGCGAGGCTGTGATCTTTTTGCTGGGCCGTCATAGTGGTTGTAAGGAGATCCTCCATACCATGCCATGGTCTACAGGAAGGAATTGTCTGACAGTAAAGAATAAAGGCATTCTGTCAGGGTGTTTAATAAAGGTGTATGGATGTTGAATGGATGGCATGTTAGAATGTAGGCAGGTAAAATGAGGAGCTAGCGGGTAGACTGATGAATGCCTCCTTCCTGGACAGCGATGGAAAAGCAGAATTGTTGGTCTGACAGACATTCAATTATTTACCTCTGTGGGTTTGCCAGTTTCTGGTGGAGAGATTTGTGCATGCGTGAACGGGAAAAAAAACTATGGAAGTTAGAAATGTGGCTCAACATTACAGGGCTTAGATGCCTCAGCTTGCCAGTGATCTGTCTGTGGGGGAGAGTTTCGCTGCAGGGCAGTCTTATGGGTAAAGCAGGTGGAGTCTGTGAGCAGAAGTGGATAGGCTCAAGCTTCTATTCAGTCAAGAGTGAGGGGAAGACATCTCACACCCATTTTCTATGCACATTTCTACATGCTTAGAAATGTATCACGTTTAAACCTGATGCCAATAATGGAACAAGAGTTTTGCTCAAATGCTCATTATTTAAAAATATTATGTATGTAATCATTTGTAGGTAACTGGCATCCCATCTGTGTGCTCTCTGCAGCATTGATGCATTGGATAAGCGATTATGCAGGATGGATGGATGGATAGATGGATGGATTAATAAAAAAAAAAAACTATCTAAATTTGTTTTTTGTGTTCTTAAGTTACACGTCTTTCTTCCATCCATTCATCTTCCGCAGTTAATCCAGTACAAGGTCATGTGACCTTCATCCAGCAAGGCAGAATCACACGCGCAACTTCAGTGTGGTTGTTTCAGCTACCTTAAAGGAACTGAAGAGTGGCATGTTTCTGTCCTCTCTGTGATCCCAGCGTGCTGAACCGCACTCCCGTGCACCTGATCCACGAGATCATCCTGGTGGACGATTTCAGCGAGGACCGTAAGTAGCACGTGTGCTGAATGGATGGACAGGGACTGACTGAAGAGCTTTCTTCCTCAAAGCCATTATCATCTAAATCAGGTCTAGTGCAATGTTACTTACTCCAGCAATATTTGTGAAATGTCCAAGTGTTATTTACTCATTGTACTTTTGGACGTGTCTTGTCTCTTTATAACCAGTTATTTGTATCCTGTTAGCTGGTCTTTCTAGTGGACGTGGCAAAACGAGTACCATTCCAATGCACACGGGAAATGCGACGTTGTGAAGGTTGACTTCTGATTGGCTTTTCTCTGCCGCCTTTGTGCCTCTTCCAGCCAATGACTGCCTTCTCCTCACCAAGCTGCCCATGGTCAAGTGTCTTCGGAACAACCAGCGAGAAGGTGCGTGTTTTGAGATTTTGTGTTTTCTCTTGACTACATTGGGAGGTGTCACAGTGTAGGCAGAGACACAGAACGTCAATGAATTTTCGCTGTTGATTTGGCCGTGTGGAAGTGGTGCTTTACCATTCTGAATGGTGCTTCCAGTAATGAAACAGCTACTTGACGATGTCCGTTTTCTGTATAACTAGCTAGCCCTTGTTACCACACCACTAGGGCTTCTGATGATAGCGCACGCCTCACTTTCATCATACGCCCACTCTCATCAACCCACCCTTGATGGGTTTCATCGATCTATATATCTTCTAGGTTATGGTGCAGTCCAGGGTCATGGGGACACTAACCCTATCCCAGAATGACGCTGGATAGAATGCTAGTCCTTTGCAGGGCACACACACAATACGCAATTTATAGATTTGTTTGGAGTGAGGGAGGAACAGCAGAGCATATGAAGGAGCCCCATACTACACAGGGAGAGCATGCAAATTCCACACACACAGAGTAGAAGGGGGATCCAAACCCCTAATCCTGGATGTATGAAGCAGCAGGGATATGCACCGATTCACCATGCTACCTGATGCTATATAATGTTCAGTGACCCTGTATGGAAGGAGTGGATGGAAGCGGGATAGACTGAGGAAATGGAAGACAGAGATCAACAAAAGCCAGAATGAAAGGGCTCTGGCAGGCCTGAGCCGTGCTCGTTAGGGCTGCATGGCATCCGTCCTGCGAGGTGCTGGCACCTCGTTAAGCAGGCATCCCGCCCGCAGCTCTGTGATGCTGGCCGTTGGGGAAATGCGACCGAACCGAATGCGACTGGATTCAGACGCTGCTAAGTTGGGATTTTTACATGCTCCATGATCAGCAAGGCCTGTGCTCCTCACTGCATTGTGGAGAACCACTGCAGTCATGTACTTATCTCTCTTTCTCTCCATTCATCTTATCATTTGCACTCTGATAAAAATAAATCTTTTAACGGCTATCTGGCAGGAGAGGATAATACTGCACAATACTCTAACTCCTAGTCTAGGCAGTAATCAGGATAAATCTGGTGAAGAAAAAGGGGAAAAAAAACATTTCATCCATCCATCCATCCATCCATCGTCCAGATGCTTATCCTGCTTATTAAGATAAGCAGTTAGAAGGTGGATGGATGAATGGATGGATGGATGGATGGGTGGATGATGAAGGTCGCATTGACCTGCCTCGCTCTGCATGCAGTGCTGCTCCCACTGTCTGGCGCTGACCTTGGAGCAGTGTGTTTAATATGCAGCCTGACACCTGTACGGTCTAATAAGGATCCGTTTGAGAAGCCCTGCTTCACCTCCGCAGGTGACCTGCAGCGTTCATCGCCGAAGGCCCCCCCCCATGCCTCTCACCCGCACATCAACCCCTTTCCTGCCCAATTTAAACATTTCCAGGCATAACCGGCTCTTCATCCTCCCTGGCTCTCAGGGCTCATGTGCCGTATACATGGGGAAGCATCTGTCAGGCTCCACCCCCACCCCTCCCCCCACGCTACGACGTCACCGCGCGAATCATCCGTGACCCGGTCTGTGGTCGGGCGGAATGCCTTAAACAGCCAGACCACCCCAGAGGCCAAGTCATTAGAGGGTGTTTTTTTTTTGTTTGTTTGTTTTGGCTGACTGACAGGCGCCTCTGTTGGATGCAGACGGTACAGCTGATAATTAATTAGACTTCCAAGGTTGCCAGTTCAGCCCCCCCCCCCCCCAAGAAAAAAACACGCTAACCATACCACAGCCGTATACCAGAAAAAGTGCCACATCCTCCATGTACATAGTCCTCTCGGCTGCCATGTACTAACAGACGGGTATATTTCATTACTCAACATCCTTGCCCACCAGTCTATGGGCTTCAACTAATAGTCACCCACAGTCAAGTCAATTCTAGTCAAGTGGGGCGTTAGTGTCACACCACCCATATGCAGTGACACAGCATACGGCGACATGAAATAGCATTCCCCAGGATCACGTTGTTACATCCATCCATCCCTCCATCCATACATTTTCTGTAACTGCTTGTCTTAGTCAAGGTCGCAGGGGGTCTGGAGCCTAATCCTGGAGGCTATAGGCGCAGGGATGACCCAGGATGGGATGCTAACCTATCGCATATATACATGCATACATAAAATGCATAGGCAGATTGAACGAGTGCAAAAGACGTGCGACAGCATTAGCACATGACGTAAATATAAACGATTCTGCAATGCTTGGGATTCAGGCAATGACAGAATGACGGAAGTAACAGAGTAGCGCATAAATAATACAGTATAAAAAAAAATTCAATAGTGTAAACTTAGTATGTTTCATCCTTAACCACGATGGAGACAAAGATCAGGAGATTATGGCTCACTGCTCCTGTTTCGTTTAATTCTTGTCTAAAATGGTTCAGTGGTCTTCCAGAAATATCACAACCTAAACATGTCACCCTGCGTAAGTGATTAAATCAAAATAATAATAATGGTCATATATCGTGTGCTTTACATAAATGTGTAACCTAAGTGTAAAGAATTCCGATTAACGATCTGTCACTATAATCAAAACTAACGACCCTCGTCTCGTTTCGTCTGAGAAGCCAGGGTGCCTCGGTACAGCCAGAAATGACTCATTAGTCCTAAATCAGGACCAGTGGCAGAAATCGCTACCCTTGCCGTTTGATTGTGTCGTAGGCTGTTATTTTTAACTATGGGTGTGTCTTGACTAGCAAAAATGTGTCGTGACTCCTCTTCTGATAGGATCACAGGCTGAGACTCCCCAAAGTTCCTCACTGAAAAAAACTGAGGAATTTAAAGTCATCTTTTTTGCACAGAAAGGAGCATGTTCAGTTCTGCGTTCTAGTCGCTATTAACCGGAGGTGGATGTCATTATCACTGACCCCCCCCCCCCCCGTCCCGACACAGCCCGTGTGAGCGCACGCCGCCGTCGAAAGGAGGGCGAGCTCACCCATCCAGAAAATAAAGTGTTATTGAGGATGAAATAGGATTTTTAATTGGTCAAAAGCAGCACAAAACCTAAGGTGAATCCCACCATTTCTCAAAGACTCTCCTCACAGAGCTTGAGCCTACCGATCTCGCCCGCTTGCTCCGCTTTCCGAAAGTGCTTCTTCCACAATTATGTTTGTGCTGGAACAGTACTTTTCCTGCGGTGGACCGGCATCTGTTCCAGGGTCACCGCCGCTTCCTGCCATATTCTTCCTAATATGGGCTCTAGACTAACACAAACCAAAACCAGAAAAATTGGTATTTATGAGAGTGGATGAGAGGAAGATTACGCCGTGGATGTACAGTATGTACCCACTAGTGTTACTGAAGTTTCCCAGATGTAAGAGCGATGGGGAATGAGGCAGTATGGATCATGATGTACTTTCACCTCCAGGACTGATCCGCTCCCGGGTTCGGGGGGCCGACGCTGCCCGGGCAGGGGTCCTCACCTTTCTGGACAGTCACTGTGAGGTCAACAAAGACTGGCTACCCCCACTTCTTCAGAGAATAAAGGAGGTACCATATTCCACCCCAACCCAGACCACATTCAAGTGTCCCATAAGGCCTTGGCCAAATTGTTATTTTTCTTCTGATAGCTGGTGACATTTCTCGGTCTCACTGCACGGCCCCGGAGAGATTATACCTAATGGTCCAGAAGTGTGACCACTTTGGGAGGGGAGCCATTCTCTTAATTGGTTGTTAGCCCACCAGAAGCCAAGCTCTCTGTGACGGTGGCTCTCACATCTCCAGCTGACGTGCCTGGGGGGGTGGGGGAGCGGGCTCAGCTAGGCACTCAGAGATATCAGGATTACAGTGCAGATGGATAACCACTTCCGAATTATAGCTTTTAGGTGGTGAAGTGAACCACAGAATGGCTCTAGTGAACCTGTCTTCAAGTCATGGGGGGGGGGGTCAGAGGTCAGAGGTCTCAAATATCAGCAGCTTGTAGGAAGTGTCATCAAAGTACCGGCCGGACATGAAATCTCCCTGTTTTCTGCCTTTGATCCTTTTGCTTCCTCATCTGTTTTGATCTTCGGCAGTGGACTGCCGCTGTCACCCTGTCATTTAATTTATGTGCTAATAGAGGAATTTTTTGACTACGAGCGATCAATGAACAAAAATAGAGAAGCAAATTGATTTTCTTGAAAGAATTATATATCAATGTCCATGTGTCCATCCTTAAAAAGTATTACCTATTGATCTGTGTAAATAGTCACAGGAAAAGGACACACAAACACAAACAGCGCACCAGTGAAAGTCTTCGATTCTACTGTTAACTCTCTTTTAAAGAGCACTGTCGGCATCTGTCCAGCATGAATTGTACATTGAATCTGCAGTCAAAAGATGTTATTTTCTAAATTGGTATGCATTAAAATGGGATGGCATTGGTATGCATTAAGATGGTTCCGGAAGCTTCGATATGATGAGCTGCTTTCGTAGGTTTGACAGAGAACTCTGTCTGAGTAGCATCATGGGTTCAAACAAACAGAACTCGAGTCCTCCTGCTAACCCACATGGGGGAAAATGTGTCAAGAGCAAGTTCGGATGTGACGACTCAACACCAAGAGATTATTTTGGGACCTGACAGCCCAACAGTCATCTTGTTTTCCTTGGTTTCGGTATCCTGGAAGATTAGCTGCGTGTTACCTGGTTAAGCTCCGTTGTCGCAGAAAATGAGCAAAACTAAAACGGGAAATAAAGAAAACAAGGGCGAAATTGCTTGCAAACATTGACAACTTTGGTAATTATTAATTACACATTGACGGTAGTCACGCTTGCGCAAGACAGTGAGGGTAACTGTTGGCTTCCTTGGCTCTTCTTGGCGTGGGATGAGATTAGCCTTTGTGACTCACGGGTCATTAGCTGGCCTTCGCGTAACCGTTCCAGGAGCTACCCAGCGTGTCAGAGGAGCATGTTGTTGACCGCCTCTCTTCCTGCGTTCAAGGACCCAACCCGCGTGGTGAGCCCTGTCATCGACATCATCAACATGGACACCTTCGCCTACGTGGCCGCCTCCGCGGATCTGCGTGGAGGTACGATACCAAGCCTGCCTACCTCGGCCTTCCTCTCTGTTCCTCGGGACCACTGAACTGGATTTTTTATTCCGTTCCCCTGGCAACGGGTTTTGACAGGGAGGAAGTCGAGTCACAACAAACACGTAGAAAGCATCCTCCTCTTCCCCCCCCTCCCCGTCCCTAAGCCCCCGAATCGACCCGGGAAAATTCAGCGCACGAGTGAGCGGTGGGGGCGGGGGGAAGGCTTGTGCCCTGACTATCGGAGGAGTCATCTTTCATAACGTGAAAAAGTGTCGCTGTCAATAAAGCTACATCGACCTGCCGTCTCCCAGGGCCACAGACTGCAAGGCGAGCGATCTGAGGCAGCCCTCCCACATAAAACTCCAGCTCTCCCAACATCCTCCACGAGTCAGACCACCATCTATAAATGCCGCAAGGAAGCACGTCGAGAAATCCCCCTGATGTATTGTGAGATTTTAATTTGGGCACCGGGGATGTTGTTTAAATGGCGAGCTAAGCAAAAAAAAAAACACCTGACAGAAGGTTACTGAGATGCACAGGGATAATCCATTAATCGGTCCCTGTGAATCATTATGAAAAGCCAGCACTAATGTCAGCAGAAATGGGCGGCTAGCTCGTCGACGGGGTGGCTATTTTCAGAATTAGCCCGTAAGCTGTGTGGGCGCTATCAGGGAAATGCTAACACTTAGCTTAGCTTATCTTAGCCCCAAAGAAAGGGTCACAAGGTTGATCCCATTGCAAAACAGAAGGGTGCATGCAGCTCCGGCATGCTGTACCCCGCCCTCCCATGACGCTCTCGCTCCTCCAGCTGTGATCATCTATCCTTTCTCTCTTCAGGATTTGACTGGAGCCTCCATTTCAAGTGGGAGCAGCTGTCGCCCGAACAGAGAGCCAGGAGGGTCGACCCCACTGAGCCCATTAAGTAAGCGAAGGAAGCGGGAGAAGTCCACCCCAGCGGGCTCGTTAAGTAGGCGCGGGAAGGCAGAGAGAGCGACGTTAGCCATCTGGGGCCTGGTCCGCGGAGACCCCGGCGGGGGTGAGGTCTGCTTTGACTTGGCAGCCCACACTGGGACACCGCTGGGCTGCCTTCCCCATCAAGTTCCCCCCAGTCCCGCCGCCCACCCCCACCCACATTTTGTGTCCCATAACCAGCAAACGGGCTTGCATTTTGGAAAGACTTAGGCTATCGATCTCTTCCCATGATGGGTAATGAGATTTTTTTTTTGTCCTTTATTAAAAAAAGAGACAATTAAGTAGCATTGCTGTGTATCAGATGCATGGATCTCGTTCCATTAAATCCGCGCCCGGCCACCCACGGTGATGCGCTAATTACCAGCCCCGGTTACACGCCTCGCCCCCCGACGCCTGTGTTCCTGTCTCGCACGCGATGGGGTTTAACACCGCCTCGTGCTGCTCAAAGGAGAAGGCGCATCCGGAGGAGGTGGGCGTTAGCCAGGGAAGGGGGGGGGCACCTTTGGACATACCTCGGGTACTTTTGTGGGCGTGGCCTGACCCGTGCAGCAGAAAGGAGGGCGTGGCAGCGGGGGCAGGTTTTTAGGTCTCCGCTGCTCAAAAAAAAAGGAAAAAGGATGCTGGCTAACTTCAGTGGGTGGGGAGGACTCCTGTTGTATCCATGTGATGGGATGAGTAAGGGGTTTTACCGCGCCCCTGTCGGCCCAGAGATTCTGCCCCCGAGGAATCTCACGTGGGGCACCACAGAGTCACCAAAACGCACACGGCGATGGACGGGAAAGAGAAGCCTGCCTGGAGTTCTCCATGAGGAAGGCAGCTGGTTGGAGCGTTTGGCTGAGGCTACTGCTGTGAGCAATAGAGCTTCTGATGGGGGGGGGGGCGGTGAGCAAAGAGGGGGCACAGATGTTTTGGGAGGTGTGGATGTCCTCGTGTGTGTGTGTGTGTGTGTATGTCCGGCGTATGCAGATACGAGGCCAGAGGGGCACGGGCGCCATCTGAAAGCTGATTGGCCCCCTCCCTTGTCACTCAACGATTCAAAAGACATCAGTGGCCAATGATAAGGCTAGCATCTCCGTATGAATTAACGCAGGACTGTGCATGTATGTGTGTTGTTGTATGTTTGTGTTTGTGGGAGGTGGTTAGTGTGTGTTAGAAGACGGCAGCCGAGACACGAGGCGACGTTAAGGGCTATCTGGAGCAGTGCTGCAGCAAAGCCTCTCGTTCTGATCTCCGTAAAAATAGCGCCGTGTTGCCCTGGCCGGCGAGTCGCCCCCCCACGCTTGCATTGGTCCTACTTGCCCCCGTTTAGCATACAGCCTTGTTTTATCCAGCAGGCACGCTAAAGATGCGCAGGGACGTCCAACGCGCTGAACCCACCGCGCCCGTCGCGATCGACGGCCGTCTGACCTCCTTACCTCTCTTCCGTCCTGGCCTCGGCCTGTCGCTCTACCCCGGCAAAATACCGGCGACTGCAGTTGCCAAGAGAAACGACGATCAGACCACAGGCGATTAAAAAAAAAAAGAAAAAGCAAGACGCGTCTGGATGAGACAGACCGTGCGTCAGTGCTGCGTCTTCCCGTCTGGGCCCCTCCCTCTTCCCTTTTGGCCCCCTCGCACATCGTTCTTACATGAGTGTGTCTGCAGCGGCGAATCATTACGCTTGCTGAGAATAGCACCGGCGGGTCCGTAGCCAGAAGAGCGGCGGTGCGGCGGTCTGTGCCGTTTTTGGCGCCTCTGCCCGGCCCATTGCGGCTCGAAGTGAAATAATGTGGTATCTGTGCAGAAACCGGGCCCATTTGTCCTGACTGGGCCCCATGTCTGTACTCGGAGATTTTGGGGGGGGGGGGGGGGGTTAGCAGGAGGGGCTCCAAGGGTGGGAGGGTTTGCACGTCAAGGTGGTCCAGCTGAAGTAATTTTGTTACGGGCCCAGGAATCATACACAACAGACCCGTTCCTGACGGCGCCGGTCCAACTATTTTTTTCTGCCTGGCCTGATCCTGAGTGTTAGCTTCAGCTCATGGACGTGAACCAGATCCAGGCAGCAGACACCAGCCGGGACTTCAGGAGACCAGTCTGCTCTTCCCATCATCTAATCCTGCGTCTTGAACACTGTGGGCTTAAATGGTGTAGCACCGCCCCCCCCCCCCCCATCCGTGGAAAATCAGCCAGTGTTTCTGTCCCCTGATAATGAGAATGTATCACCTTACATGGCTCAATAACCCGGGTCTGTCAGCTCCAATAACAGGCTGGGCCTCGTATTACTCAATCAATTGAGGACACCCTGCACACGCTCGCCTCAGAGAAGGAGCACCCTGTCCCCTCAAAGAATGCTCTAAGCTGCGGTAATAAATCAGCATCTCAGACGTAATGTTGGCCTTTCTACATGCGGTAATGAAAACTTTCAGTTCAGGAGGTTTCTAGCCATAAAAAAACGAAAAAAACATCGCGGTCCCTTTAATTTCCACTGGTGTACATTTATTTGACCGTACTAAGCTTTGCAGAACATCTGTGGACAACCAGCTGCTTCCAGAGCTCTGTCACAATAGCGGAGGAAGTCATAAGTCACCCTCTCTCTCTTTCTCACTGTCTTTCTCTCTGTCTTCTCGGTGCTGCGCTCTGATTCTCGTGCCTGGCAGGACCCCCATCATAGCAGGCGGGCTCTTCGTGATCGACAGGTCCTGGTTTAATCACCTGGGGAAGTACGACACCGCCATGGACATCTGGGGCGGGGAGAACTTTGGTGAGTGACCAGACTCTGTAGACCCCATAGGGAGAATCATACAGCAGTTCCCACGCCTTGGGGGACGAAGTACTTGAGGGCAGATGTGTTAGCTGAACACAAAGGGGTTTTATTTAACGAAATGAACAAACAGGAAACAAACAGGACAGCGAGGGATGAACAGACACTGCATAGGACAAGTGGGTATAGATGGATGGATGGAAAATAATAACAATAATAATAATAATAGCAGATAGACTCTCGAACCCCACAACCCTGCATAGGACAAGCAGATATAGTAAGTGGATGATTGGAAAATAATAATAATACAATATCTATAGCACTTCCGAAAAACCAATAGACCAGCATGGTGCATGAGGAAACATCCATAAATTTTCCAAAACTATTTATCCTATTGAGGCTACGAGTGCAAGGCAGGGAACAATCCAGGAAGGAGCTCCACCCCATCGCAGGGCACACTCACACGCGCACACCTATGGGCAATTTGGTAACTTCAGTTAGCCTCAGCATGTCTTTGAACTGTGGGGGGAAACAGGAGCACCCGGAGGAAACCCCACGACGACACGGGGAGAACATGCAAACTCCACACACATGGAGCCATGGAGGAGACCCAGAGGTGTGAGGAAACAGTGCTAACCACTGTGCCGCCCAGGAACCTGCATTTCAGTGTGAAATGCTGATGTATCCCTGATCCCCCTTAATCTGCTGTTGTACCCTTGATCCTGCTTAATCTGTGCTTCGGCATGTGTTCCCAGCTGCGTATGGGGAGAGCGCGCACGCCGTGTCGCCTCGGATAAAACTCCAAACGGCTCGGCGTCGCCCCGGGAAAGCGCTTTGTCGGATCCGCCGGGCAGCTGCGGAGGTCACATGACAGAGAGGGGCTCCTCGCTCTCTGCTAATCCCACCACGGGTGGGCAACCCAACATGGCTGCCACCTTAATGGGTTTTTCAAGATCTGCGGCGATTAAGTTAAAGTTACTTTGCTGATCCCCTGGAAAGAAAAAAAAAATATCTACCGTGCCTAAAATAATTCATCCTAAAAAAGTGGCACAGAGAGTGAGAATGAGGACTATGGTGGATAAGCCTTTTATCGTAACTCCTTAAGAATTAAACGGTGTGAAGGTATGTTCCGTAGAGCGGCAATCGTCTAAAATCTGATAACGTGGAATGGTCACGCATGTCTATGCCTTCTACTAAAATGCTCCTCTTATATTTCTTAAATATATATATATATATATGCTGTATTTATATGATTTATAGTATATGTTACAACAATGCAATGGCAGTTTGCTGAGCTTCACTACCGATGAGAGAGACTTCTCTTGTGGTGACGGACATGCTGCCTTATACAAAATCATGTTCCAGGTCTAAAAAACGTTCATGTTTTGTTAGGAAATAATGTGAGAGATAATGATAAATGATAATAAACAGCTTGCTGGGCCCCAGTGCTCGTGTGGACAGTTTATATCAGTAAACGGAAGAGGTGGTGCGCGGATTTCCTTCTGAAGTCCTTCTGAAGATGGATGCCTGTGGTTTCTTCGGCTGCTCTGTGCCCCTTTATGGCTCCATCACCATCTGTGCGTCGTTTTCACCTCGCCCGGGTCCCAAGCGGGGCGGTGGCTGTCCCGCTGACGCGCTCGGGCCAGACGGGGATCCCAGACTGTTCCGGAATGTAGCACGTCACAGAGAGTGGCTGTTCGGGGTCCCTCTGCCGCACGCCCCGGCGAAATGGCCGTCAGCCCTCAGCAGAGGACGCTTCACCGCGCGCCCGGAGCAGAAGCAGTTCTGGAAGGGGTCGACGCGGGAGATGTTCGCAATCTGCTCGTGTCTCCCGTCTGTCACGTGTCGGCTGCTACGTCTGTTTCCCTGCTCCTCGTTACAGCCAGGCGGCGTTATTCTCAGTGAACCGAGCTCAAGGTGGCATTGAGCATCCCAGCCATTTCATCACGCTCGGTGATATGCGAAGCCCATCGATCTCTTTCATTCTCTTCTCAAATATTTATGCATGTTCAACATTTCAAACTGCAACAGGAAAGAAGTAGCTTGGGGCAAAGCCAAAGCATGCATATATACAGGGGGTGTAGTTAGAAAATCTGGGCCCCCTGACAAAATGTCACCCTCAGTAGATTTTGGAGCCCCAATAAGCTGCTGGGTCCCTGTATCTGCCAGCTTTTGAGATTTTTACTTACACGGAAGTGTTATGAGGGTAGAACGAAAATGATTGGTTCCGAGAGATAGCCAATCAGATTGCGTGGTGGGTCCAAGCAACTAGAGGAGGCAGGATTCTGATTGGTTATCTCACTGAATAATCATTTTTTTGTTCTGCCCCCAGAAAATTTTTAAGTAAAACTCCCATCAGCCGTCAGCCAGGGTCCCAATACCGTGTGTATACCGTATATATATATATATATTAACATTTATTTATATATAGATACACGCACAGACATACATACACACACATAAATACTTTTCTTCCCTTCTTCCCGCTTGCGGCTACCCGCAGAGATCTCCTTCCGGGTCTGGATGTGTGGCGGGAGCCTTGAGATCGTCCCCTGCAGCCGAGTGGGCCACGTCTTCCGCAAGAAGCACCCGTACGTCTTCCCAGATGGCAACGCCAACACCTACATCAAGTAAGACTCGCCGTCCTCTCCCGCGCCATGCTGACTAAGGGCAAGACGGAAGTCCGCTTGAAGCAGGAGGCGTCGAGCTGCGTTGGGCCCCATAGTTAGTAAATTAAACTCTAAGGTTATCAAAGAGCAGGTCAGTGGAATATTAAGCCCAGACCTCTGAGAATACATTTTCCTAAGGCATAGAACTTACACGCAGGAAAGATGATTTTTATTTTTTCCCTAGTCAGTCTGATAGGAAGCCTTCTGTATTTACTCTTAGTCCAGCAGCAGCCAGAGGAGTATGTGGTGTGTTGTGCCTTATTTTGTGATAAAGCACTGCTGTGGAGGGGTGGGGGAGGGGGGGGTTA
>JAODLC010000043.1:6437138-6451357 GCA_026781145.1 Hippopotamyrus pictus | reverse complement strand
ATCCCCCCCCCCCCCCCCCCCCCCCAGCCCCAGGTGGTGACGTAAACCCATTTACAGTGTGTGGGATCACGTTACCTGTCGGCGGTCATGTGATCCTCGCCGGTGCTGTGGATAAGTGCTCTCCTAAGAGCAGGGGTTCGTCAAAAGCCAAGGATTATGGTTGCTATGGGAACAAACGGCAGTTGCCAAGAAAGGAGGACATACACACACAGCGTCTGTCGTGTTAGGACCCTGAACTGCGTGTTAAAAAATGACGAAACAATAATTAACACCCCAGACAATTGTTTTTAGGCTTCCACGACATATAACCATGCTGGCAGTGACTGTTAATCTGACCTGACAAATGTCCCATTGGAGGGGCAAAGGGGTAGGCATGTCAGCCAAATAGGTCTTCACTTAAATCATTCTGACTGACTCACAAGTGGGGTGTTGTGCTTGGGGGGGGGGGGGGGGGGGGGGGGGGGGGGGGGGGGGGGGGGGGGGGGGGGGTCTGCATTACTATGGAAAACCATCTGCTTCCAGTTACGAGGGGAAGAACTGTGCACAGAAAAGCAAACGGCCAAAATCACCTGGTTTTGGGCTAAAGTGAATCAGTAGTAACTACAGAAGTCATTAACCCATTTAGAGAACATTCCACTCTGCCTCTGCTTACCCCCGGAAAATCTCGACACGCTCCTGTTACTTTGTTTAACGTGGCACTGCAGGTGTCCTTGCTAAAAAGGAGGGTCATCCATTACGATGAAGGATACAAAGACCTTGTACCCCCACTAAACCCATCAGTGGGTTTACTCTGTGGATACACATCCTCTTATTGTAATTCAGCGCATAGTAACGCAATGATTTAAGAGTCCAAGCATGAACCCCAAACCGCAAGAAAATGAGTCAAACACATTATTCACTCTTAGCCATTATCCCCATCTCACAACGTCTAGCTGCTCTTTGTATAAAAACCAGTCTAGTTGGGGGTGGTGTATGGCTCAGAGGATTAGCATGCTGTGCTTGTGATCGGATGGTTTCTAGTTCGAATCCCAGGATCAGCAAAGCCCTAAACCCTTGCGGCTCCAGAGACCGGCCAACCCTGCTTTCACAAAGACAATGTGTTGGAATAAACGCGTCTTCTAAAATAAATGAAGTGTAGTTAGAGTAAAATGCCAGGTGTGAAGACACGTGCCTCAGACATTGCCTCCTCTATCAGCACCCTGCCCGGCTTTCCCTGCCCCTGTTCATTACACAAACACAAACTGCTGACTCGCCGTCAAGTTAACTCAAGCTTAGGTCACTGGCAGCAGAGTAACCCTTTCATTCCTCAACCAGTTTGAGAGGGAAGAAAGGAGGATTCCTCTCATTTCACAGGCCCCGATTAGAATTCAGCCTGACTGCTGTTCCTGGCTTGTTCTTTTAAATCTCTCTGGAGTATCGCCTTCCCTTCTTTTCTGCGAGCGCTTTGATGCCAAGCCGGTAAATTTGCTTCAAATGTCACAGAACCAGTCGCGTGCGCTCAGCGTTTTTACCAGAGTGGCGGTGGCAGAGACTGAAAAGAGGCTTCACAGAGGGCACCGGGGAGCTGCATCTCCCACCCAGACCTCTGCCCCCTCACCTTAGATGAGACACGGCCTTTGAAAGGGGCCCACACGACATTAAGAGCTTCGGAAAGGGCCTCACAGCCAAGTGGCCCCGCATGGCGTGGAAACCCCAGGCACTACAGAGCGATCGCTCAGCCTCGCACGCGCTCTGATGTGGGACACCCACTGGAGTGCGTTCCTAAGCAACCGAGCGGCACTTCATCGCCTTGAGCTATAGGAGGGACAATTCAAATGACTTGTCACTGCGGTGTCATACACTCCGCCGCCTGCGTGACACCAGTAGAGTCAACAGCATCTTGGACGGCTTCCTACTGGCTGTGGTTTTCTCCTTTCTTTCTCTTTACCGTCACTCGTAACAGTAACTCATAACAGAATGCGTGCATCCAAGAACAGTGGTCAGATTTTAAAGAATCAAGATGCTTCAGCAGAAGACTGCAACCGACAGGAAGATGCAATGCTTTACAAAGATGACAAACCAGTATTAACTGGCCCAAATGAGAAACAGCCATTGTATCAGAGAGAAATGTACCCAATTTAGATGTCTGTGGTATCTATCCGATTGTTGGATGCGTGATAAGGTGTCCTGGGTAAAAGCTTCGGATGACCAAATAAAACAGAGGGACCCCAAACTCCAGACGTCACTGAAGGATACATCCCAAGGATGACGGCCTCCAGACACTTGATAGGAAGCGACTCCCTGGTCATTTCCCTGGCTGTCTCCATTAGCCTGGAAAAGAAGTCAGGAGATATTGACGATATGGCCAAAAGTTACCCAATCAAGCTGGCTAATGCTAAACCTCTTACTATTCAGATAGCGTTACTCATGAAACTGATCTTTTGTAAACAATCAAGCTCGACTGATAGGTTTAACAGAGATATACCCGTTTACTGCAAGACATTAAAAGCATTATAGGCATTCTCTGCTGGAAGCTAACTGACAACACACAAAGGGAACAATGACTCAGTGGAATTAAAGCCTCTTCATTCAATGGCCTCACAATGCGTTAGCCCTCCTCCCGACACAGTCGCATTGACTGCGACTTCATTACACCCTCCGGGCATCAGCTTTTATGGTCAACAGCCGCTCAGGAGCCGCGCATTTATATGACTGAGCTCAATGCTGCCCCACGCAGGAATGGACGGGAATGACATGTGGACTTGCTAGGAGGTCCCACTGACAGATTGTTCCAAAAGACGTGTCCTACGGGTCTAAAGGAAGGAAGGGTTCATTAGGGTGGCGTGACTTACCCACTCAGTGGTCTTGTCTTCCTAATTTCAAAGAACTGAGTCCCTGTGTGATTGTATCTGCCAGCCATTAAGGAGATTAATTAAGACAGACACCAGATATTTACAGAGATTTCTTCTAAATAAAGTACCCTGAAGTTGCTGGTTCTCTGCCACTGGGTTCTATGCCTCAGTGTGAATTAATGATGCATGCAAATATAGTTATAAAGCTCATTAAATTTTGACAACATGGCAAAGCAGAAAGTCAAACTTTCAACTACAGCAGTTTCCTCCAGATCTGGCAGACCTATCCACAAAAAAACACAACGCAGTAACTGCTTCATATCACGGTTCTAACACTTAATATGTAACACTGTATTTTCCCAGCACACAGAAAATCCAATACCCAGGCCAAAACACAAAACTAAACATTTTAAAAGTTAGCAGCAGATTCAGTGACCTACGGTACCTCACCATCGGTAAGAGCTACTAAGTGCATCGTAATACCAACAGAGAAACAGGTGCCAGCCTGAGAAAACTGTCCAAACATATTTTGACCACACCTGACCGCTTTTCGAAATGAACATTATGAACCCACAAATGGCTCGTTTTATTCCCCTGTAAGGAACGTGCCGTTGTTATGGCAACAGGGGCGCAGTGTTACTGACCAACAGACGAAATCCTCTGATGAGGACTAACCTGAATTTCAAAGTGAATATTACAATGAGAAACAAATCAGTCATGCCATTGTCAGCACACACACTCTCTCTCTCACACACACACACACACACACACACACTCTCACACACACACGTTCTGATTTTGTTCGACGCGTCCCTAGCTCAACAAGGAAGGGGCTTGCATTTCATCTCTTTGACCAATCAGCATCTTCTTTGTGTGACATCACCACGTTAATTAAAGTCAATGTTTTCTGTTAAATGACAAGGTGCACAGATTTCTGAAGCACCTGTTTTATTGCGTATGCCTTTTATTTAAGGACATGTGACGGATAAACAGAGAAAACATAGGAACATGCTTACCTGCAAAGACTCTACAGAGCAATGTAAGGGTGCGTCTGTATTTCATGGTGAGGATAATAAATAATAATAATAACCAGCAGCTATTGCAACAACAACAACAACAACACCAATGTGGTGATGTCATACCATGAGGACTGTGATTGGTCAAAGAAGTGAAACGCAAGGGACACATCGAACTTGGAAAAAATCAGGCTGTCCCACGGCCCCTCACTGTTTGGTGTTTCGGCCCCTAGTCAGAGGATACTGCAGGGTCTTCATGTAGTTCTGGATTGCCTCTAGCCAGTCGGGAATGGACATGGGTGGCCTGTAACTGGGCGCCAAAGGAGCAGGATGCTGGAAAGGAAGCAACACAGCCGTGGTTAGCGGGCGCTAATATAAACCCACACACTCATCGGAAGGGAGGAGCAGCACTGTCATATAGCACTATGTTAGCATAGCGACAGGTCTCTGGCTAACAGGTCCTTCGATCTGACATTCCAGTTCTCAAACGTCACTCCTAGTGAGTTTTGAGACTCTGAAGCATCTTCCCAATCGGGATTTCCTTTAAGGAAATGTAAACTCCTAAGTCCATTAATGACTAAAATGATGTACACGTCTACACCGTCTGGCTGTCAAGGACATAAACAGACTTTGCTTCACCGCAGAGCCCCCATTACTCAGCCTGTCTATGCACGTCAGCCAAATAGGTGCGGCCAAGCACAATCTGTCGTGCTTTTGTTTTGCATTCAGCAGGACCCTGTCGGATGCGGGTCGCTGTGCCCACGTCTGTCCATGCGAGATCGCAGCAGCGTGGCCAGGTTGACAGGAACCTGTCCATACAGGTCTGCTCTTAAGATGAAGGTAGGACTTATTATCTGATTATAGGGACACGCCACAGTAGCGCACGGGGAGATAATCAAGGGTGACTGGCAACAGAGCAGGTTGTGGGGGAATAAGTTTATGTAGACGCCTTTCCCAGCCTCAAAAACAGATTTCTCAAATGAGAGAGGGGATCAATCTTTGTGAAAATCCATAGATCACAGAACACTGGCCCCGTTGGTCAGTCCAACAGCGATTTAACAACTGATAGCAAGAGCAGGATACAGGCCAATAGAGAACGGTGCGTTAGGCGAAAGAAAACCTGATTCATCAACCTGCTTTCTAGACCTTTTGAAGAACAAGATCAGAGACGTTAAAGGGGTTTGAAAAGGCTTCCTTCTGAAGCTCTTCCTTATGGTCCGTTTCAGCAGCTATCCTGAAGATTAGCAGAACGGCAGACTTAATGCCTCAGACAGAAAGAGCAAACTTCGTCGCGGAAGGAAACAATCTGGTCGCCTCACATTTCATGACCTGTTTTTAACGCAAACTGTTAGCGTTTGGCAACATTCAGTTACTCCACCCCCCCATCCTGTAATTAGCAGGTTCTCTACCAGCAGCAACCTTCCTCCCTCGCATCTTCAAGCCATGGAAACGAGTGAGAGCAGACTGGCGTGGCAAAAAGCATCTGGGCTAAGGTGTGTGTCAAAAAAAGAGAAACCTCAACTGACCGAGTGTGAAAACAAGCTCTTTCCGGGTCTCGCAGATTCCAGACACATCTGGCATGTACGATGTATCTGGGGACAATGCTGATCACAGACCAACAGGACAAATGTGCTCCAAACCCCTCGTGAAAGGATGTTAGCCATGTGCAAAACGGCGGTCCATAGATGTTGCCCACATGGTGGAATTATAGCTCAGATTCAGATGGTGTCATGGAAGGTGGTAGTAGTGCACCAATGTGGAAATTTTAACTAACAGTCGACCGATACAAATAACTTGTGCCGGCAGTGAGACTTGCCATACTTTGATGGAGCTGATTAGCAGAATCGTGTCACTCCATTATGTCTGTGGCCTGATCTCACTGGTGGGCCAGGACTTCGAGACCTCTTCTAAATGGTGACTCAGTCCCTTGAAGTCCCTCGTCCTCCATTAAGAAAAATGGCTGACCATCTAATGCAATCATCTCTATTATTTTAGCAGTCATGTCATTAGCTCTAGTGCTGCCTTTAAATATTAACTGAAGTCAACATATCGGATGACAATATTGATGAGGACTGATGCATCGGACTGACGCTGATGTCTTAATTCTTAACAACGATTGGCTGATACAGTAACCAATATGTACATCGTACATCTCCAGGTGACAGGGTATAGGCTCCTCCCCTTCTGGGGGCAGCTATGGATTCCTAGGAGATATACCCGAAACCCGAGAGAAGCTCCTATTACACACCAACAGCTCCTGGCTGCATTACGGCTTCTGTATATTCCTTATAAACATTATATTTAATGTCAATCTCTAGAACAGGGGTCTCCAACTCCGGTCCTGGGGGGCTTCTATCTAGTAGGTTTTCTGTCCCACTTGGCTTCTGATGAGCCACACCTGGCCCTGGTATTTACCTGAGAACAGGTGTGGCTCATCAGAAGCCGGGTATGATAGAAAACCTACTGGAGGGTAGCTCTCCAGGACTGGAGTTGGAGACCCCTGCTCTAGAATATCATTCCAAGCATAGGAAATTGCAGAGTATAGAATTACATCTGGCGCAAGTTGCTCTGGAGAGAATGAGCTTTTTTTCAGTAAATGTGTATAAGAAGACCTGCCTGTACATACGAGTGATGTGTTGCTTGGTGGGCGTGGCCTGTTATTGGAAGATTGCCACTTAAATCCCGTACTTGGCAGAGTGATCTCACCACTGGGCCCTTGAGGAAGACCCTGAACCCCAATGGCTCCATGGATTGGCCAACCCTTCTCTCTTACCCTCTCTTGTACGTCGCTTTGCACAAAATTGTCTACTAAGCAAATGTGATTGTAAACTGAAGCTCATCAAATTAGTAGGGTGCAGTAAGTGAAACACCACTTTGCTTAACTGCAAGTCTTTGGACTGTGAGAAAAAACCTACGAAACACGAAAAGAACACGGAAACTCACACAGAGTGAGGGTTGGATTTATTCCTTCAACCCTGGATGTGAGGCAACAGTCCTACCCACTGAACCACAATGTTTCCACAGTTCCATTCCTACTTGCTACATTTTATTTACAGCCCAAAATACTTGTCCAAACAAGACTTATGATCAACAATTACATAATTAAAGAGTCTGGGTGGTAACACATGTTTTCATCCAACTCCTGTAGAACAGTGTCTCCCCAAAAACAGCCGAGATCCTCATTTGGGCAACCAGTGTTCCAGATATTTTTTTTAAAATAATTTCTCTTTTTTTATTTTTCTGTAAAAACAAAACCTGTGTGACATTCTTTCCACAAATCTCTAAAGTAGCTTGACAACAAATGTTTTTTGTACACTAATGTGAGATTACATGCAGGGCAGTTAAGCAGCCACAGGACAAAGACAAACCCATTCTGGGACTAGTCTACAGAAACTTGAGATACATCAGTCCAGCAGCCACCAGTGAAAACATGTCAGTCAGCTGACAGTGAAGCTTCGGGAATTTATCCTTGCCTATAGACAATCCCCTTAAGAAGATCAGACTGCTGACTATACGTAGATCGCAAACCTGATAAGCGGGAGCCAGTGTAGGCCACAGAGAAACTTCAACCATATGCGGTTCTCTAAATTCCCACCAAATGTTGTTAAGGAAACAGACTGAGTAAGAATATATTAGTGTACACTGACTCAGATCGAAAGGTCATCTTCGAGACACAGGGGACAATCGGCAAAAGAAAATCTATACCATTTAAAGGGTTATCAAGCCAACACAAGACAATTACAAGGATACAATTACATATAACTTGTAAGCTAAAAAGAACAGTGAGAAACTTTGGTCTGAGGTCATAAATATTTTATCACCGTTAATGGAAACCATGGGCTGTAGTTAGCTACAATGCCAGGGCAGAGTCAAAATACAGTAATTTAGAAATAAAATATAGCAAGAGAAGACTCTTTTCCATACAATTATGTGTTTTAATTGATCTTTCTCTAATGGGGCTAATTTTGATCCGGGTTCTAGAACCTAACAGACAAAGCAATGACAATGTAGCTCTTTGCTTTGCTGGGTTAAAAGTACCATGTGGAGCTACCTGTCCTATAATAAATCAGTCTCAACAGGCTGCAGTCTTGCTAATTAGCCCGAGTGACAAAATATGCGACCTCTTGTTCTGAAGACAATGGCTGAAGGAACAAGCTCACAGGAATCTTTGTTGTGGTTAACACAATGACGCTTTAGACATTTTGGCTAATATTAGCTAATAAATAATAGTGCATTAGCTAAGTAGTCTTATATACGGCTACATGTGCTGTTTCGACAGTAAAGCTGTCGGGGCTGTCAAACAGAGCCATACATTATCCTTAATGGCCCCACTTTACAAAAACTGTGTCCTGATGCTTCTGACACATGTTTCCCTACCCAGTGTGTCTCTCTCAGTCATCTCATCGCTAACATCACTCGCATGACCCGTTTAACTTGACATCTCATCTTGTCCTCAATGTCTTTTCGGGGGGAGGGGAGGCACATTGGCATTTACCCCTGTCGGTCCCTATGGTTTCTTTCCAAGTTCTTCAACTAATGCTTAGTTAAATCATGACCACTGGAGTCTTGTCTGTTAAATTCATTCCTTCTGCCCCAATTGTCGCATTTCTACTTGGAATGTTCCTCGCTGTCATTTGGGGTTATCACGGTGTGATTCTCAAAAAGGTGACAGGTTTATGTGCTTAAAGAGGGGTTACTTAATTTAGAACTTCGTGTGCAGTGCAGTAATATAAAACATAATAACGACAACAATTATTTATTAACAATTATTATTATTATTATTATTATTATTATTATTATTATTATTATTATTATTATTATCTTAACTAGCTTAATGAAGAAAAAAGCGGTATGAGGAGAACAATGACAGAATGCTGTTTCTGTTCACTCACTTTTGGGAGGTAGGCAGCGTTCCGGATTCTGTCCACCATCTCTTTGCCATCGGGATGCACTTTGGCCACATGGCTCCACATTCGCTCCCAGGTCACACTTTCGATGGGAAAGCCGCTCCTGTTGACGTAGAACAGCGCGCCCCCGTCCTTCTCCTCCTCTTCCCCCGATGAGCGACCCGTGTTGGCGGCACCGCTGGCGGCGGATTCGGCGCCGGAGACGGAGTTCAGGTGCGCGTTGGTGCTTTTGGAGCGGCCGCGTCTGCCGATTTTTGCCGCCGCGGAGCAGCTGCCCGAGGCGCCCGGTCCGGTCATTGTTCAGGCTGGACGATTTGGTCTCGTCAGGGCAGACGAGCAGTAAGCATCCCCCCTCTTCAGCAAGATAGGCGAATAAACATTTTCCAGTGCAAAACTGACATCTGCACCTTTCTGGTTAAATGCCAACAGAATACAAACAGCTACTATCCCTAACCTATCTAAGAACGACTAAAAGAGAAATATAAAAGAAAACATTATTTTCTTATGCAGTAAAATATACATGATATATGTCCGTATAATATACAAATTTTCATTTTGACAATCGGATTAAAATATTTCTATAAACTGAACCTGATCCCGGATAAGCTTAAATAAGTTCAGCCATGCAAAAGAATACGAAGCAAACACTGCATTCGTGCATTTTAGCATGGGAGCCACAGATAGTCATTTAATAACGCTGGCTGGCGGTTTAGCGTCAACCAACTAGCTAGCAACTAGAAAAGGCTCCGTAACTTCATCTGCATTGTTCGGAGCGATGCGGGGACTCTGGGCTGCTGCTGCTGCTCTCGACTAAAACTACGTCCAGCGTTATTTCACCCTTTGACGAAGCCAGATCCGCAGACTTGTCGGGACTGTCCAGCTGTGAACGCGCCACAAATCCATCAGATGGTTAATCTGTAGCTGACTAAATTTATTCATTTATGTTATTCTACCCGTTGTAACCCGACAGCCTGCCGCGCTCTGGCGTCTCTCATTGGTGGTGGCAACAAAGAGAGGCGGGTTTTGACTGACTTTTTCCCATATAAGGAAATCACCTCTTGTTGTAATTGGTGGTTCCTCCGGATAAGGGTGTGGCCAATATAAGTAGACCAACGCTTTGGAATCTAATGGCTTTTTATAATGCCGATGTAATTATCTCCCGAGTCCTAACATAATCATGCCTGCGCCAATTGAGACAGCTGCAGCGATGCTCACGAACCCCATTAATGTATATATGTGTTACAATTACAGTCTTCTATATACTATTGCAACTACAAGACTGGGTGAATACTGCTACTTATTTTTTGCAAGGTCAGAATTCTTACATGTGTACAGCCAGTACATTATACATATCCATGCTTGCAACCGGAATATCTTCCAGACTACCCAGGACACATAAGGCATTCAGTAGGGGTACTATCCCCTGGAAGGGATCCATCGCAGGACGGACACTAACACAATCGTCAATATGAGTAATTTCGCATTTCACTTGTACGTGGCTTTGGACAAAAGCGTCTACTAAATAAAAAAAAAAATGTAAATGATGTCAATTAATCTGGCTGGTCTGTAGGGAGGAACCCGCACAACGCAAGGAAAATATGTAAACCCACACAGACAGTGAGGCAATAAACACAGGTCCCGACTGAGCCGCTGTGCTGGTATCAGTGTAGAAATCACGAACATGACGCTGATGATTCACACAGGCCTAGTACAGGAGAAATTAAATATGAACAGCATGTAATTTTCCCATTTTTAAATTAAAACTTTTAAGGAATCATAATCGGGCTTTTGCGTCAAATTATATGGTTGTACGGGGATACACATGAAATTATTTGTAATGCACTATAACGCAGAGTAAACAAAGTGATAAATTGATATGGCTGAATTATACCAAAAAAAGGAGCAACAAAGAATTTACATCAAAACCTGCATTTGTTGGAGAAATCCAGTAAAATCAGGCTTCTGAACTCTTTCTGGAAATGCAGATATGCCCCCTTCTGGAAGGTTTGCAAAGTGGCAAACATGCTATCACCATGTCCTCATTTGACCCTCCGCATTTACTTTCCCGCAATTATCTGAACAGAGCAGACTGACTTAAATGTTGTTCGATTCTCCTTTTATATCGCATGTGAACTTAAACGGGAAGGATGAGAATCAGCACGTCCAGATCAGCAGCCATTGAGGAGGTTCATGATGAGTCTTAAGTCTTCTGGTCAATGCTCTGTATTCCCCAACCGTGACCTACGGTCATAAGCTGTGGATGATGACCGCATGAACGAGGGCTGAAATGAGGATTCTCCACAGGGGTGCCAGCTCACTCGTCATGACAGGAGGAGTTCAGAGATCCAGATGGAACCTTCAAATAGACATGTACTGCTCCTTTGGATCGAGAAAATTGAATTGACATGAATCTGGAACTTTATAAAGATACCACCTCATCTGTACCCATGGGAGCTGTTGCTGGCAAGCCCCACTGGGCAGAAGGATATGTCCCTAGTTTGTAATGCTTGTAGATTCCAATAAACAAGCTACAGTCTGACTGAAAAAGACTAAAGTCAGGTCTGACCGGCTTAATATGCTACAAACTCGACCCACAATGGAAGAGGTGGTGGGAAGAGATGTCAAGTTCATCAGCAAATAAAACAATCCATTATTATCTCTTAATAAAATGCCTCTTTGCGTTTGCCCAAACCTTAATAACAACAGATAAATGGAAAAGAATTACAAGCCTCTACAAACACAAATAACAGCTGGGCTTAAAATGAAAGGGCTCTACGATTTCAATAATTGATAAGTATGAAGAAAATAAGCCAGCTAATTGTTTAGGCATATCTGAGTCCGCTAGTATTTGCTATGTAAGAAGATCAAAGTAAACAAACATCGCTCGTATTGTGTTATGTTTTATTCTGTGAAACTGAACCTGTCACATCCAGGGTTGCCAATTTAGTCCTGTGAATTTCTGCACACCCCGTAAGTGACCAGAAAGAAGTAACTGTACGTGCTAGACAAATGATACAAGAAAAACATTCAATGACAATCCAGGCCATGTCCGACCCTGCCCTTCGTGTCTCCTCCCCATTTGGCCAGCAGGTGTCACTGGCCATCTTCCTCTCTGTTTCCTGCCCTTCCTAATGTCTTCCCGCTTAGTTATCTATTATCTGTGCATCTGTTATTTTGTTTTCTGTTTCTGTAGTGTTTATTTTCCATTTGTTTCCCTTTCCTAGTTTTGCAATACTTGTGTCCTGTTCTCCTCTAGTCCTGTTTATATTTTTGTTCCTTGTTATCATCTTCCCAGTTTGTGGTTTGTGTTTTTTAGGTTCAGTGCTTGTTCCATCCGCTGCTCGTTGTCCTGCGCCCTCTGTGATTGGTTGATTGTCTGATGTTCCACACCTTGCCCCTCGTTAGCCCAGTTGCCTTTTGTATTTAAGTGCCTGCCCCTGCTCACTTCTTTACTCAGTCATTGTGTGTCATGTTACTGTGTGTTGGAAGCTCTGGCCCCTTGTCTGTTCTTGGTCTATTTGGTTTTTGTTATCGTGATCCAATTTGCTAATAAACCCCTCTGTCTTGAAACTGCAAGTGGATCGTCTCCCCCATTTCTCACCTGCACCATGTCGCACCGTAACAGCATATCATCCACTGAAACAATTATTTTGATGTTTTTTTCTTTTTTTATATTAATCTAATCTATTTCCACAGTTCTATTAATGTAGCCACATAAGTATTTTAGATGTATATCGGAGCCTAATCTAAGCTACCCCATGGCCAATTTTGAGCGAATGGTTCATAATGTTGTGAAGAAATCCCTTATGACTCTAAAGGTAACATTTAAGACAGGGGTCTCCAACTCCAGTCCTGGAGGGCTATCTATCCTACCTGGTTTCTGATGAGCCACACCTGCTCCTGGTATTTACCTGAGAACTAGTGTGGCTCATCAGAAGCTGGGTATGATAGAAAACCTACTGGATAGTAGCTTTCCAGGACCGGAGTTGGAGACCCCTGATTTAAGATGTTCTGCAGATGATCTGTTTTATATTCACTTCTTGGCCTTTCTTGCCTGGTCTTCCTGTAAGGCCTTCAATGTTTACAAAACAGAAAATGATTTAAAATGACTTGTATTGTGTTCCCTTATAATCACCATAGCTACAATTTTGCTATCTGGATTAATACAGAGATCATTTGTGTGTGTGTGTGTGTGTGTGTGTGTGTGTGTGTGTGTGTGTGTGTGTTAATGCATTTTATTTCACATCAATCACAGCTTGTCAGACAGCTAAAATGAAATTAATGAAATATAAGGTAATATAAGAGAAATTTGCCATCAATATATCAACCTTCTCTTATCTGCTACTAAGAAAGTCAAATTCAATAAAAGACTTTTCCTCTCTTTATTAAAGAGTGAAGAAAAATCAACTCATGGATATAAAAGATAGTGGCTGTCAATATGTGGACATGCTCCCTAAATGATCTTCCAGTAAGAGAGCGGAGTTAATGAATGGGTTTGACTGCCTTCATCAAACTGTGAAAACAATGAGAAAATCATTTCCTGGAAAATGGCATTGACTCAGAGCCTGTCACGGAAAATGTGCTCCTGTTTCACATTTGATGGCATTGACTATGGTAAAAACATGTACAAATGAAATCAAAATCTCATCGCCAGCTAAAAATATCTTAGTTGTTTATTTAAATCCTTTGGTAGGTCAGTTACATTAATCTGAAACAGCAGGTAGGCATATCCAACATAATCCATCCATCCATCCATCCATCCATCCATCTTCTGTACCCGCTTGTCCTGTGCAGGATTGTGCGGCTCTGGAGCCTATTCTGGAAACAACCCAGGACAAGGCTCCAGCCCACCACAGTCCTATCATAATATAGTCATAAAATGTAATGTACACTTTAAAATAGCTTATTCCATGTCTCTTACAACAAAATGGAGTCCGTCATATTAATCCTGTTAACTCTACTTTGTAGGCTACAATTTCCACACCATTTCCAGGTGTATTTCCTTTTTTTTCTGCCTGCACACATTTTGAAGTTAAGTCCTCACTATATTTAAGCTTATAACTTCCATTGATCAGACTACAGACCCATGAAACTAAGCACACATTCACAATAAGCACTACTCACAATTTTAAAAACGTATGGGACAGTCTTGTGTAATTCCACTGTTTGTTTTTCTTTGCTTTAAATGAATGGCCATTTCTTTTGGAATGGAGGAGATGATGATTTTCAGTGTACTGACATCATGGTGGGGTTTGTCCACTTTAATTGCCAGGTCAAGTTGTTGCAAGAGTCTCTGATTAACTCCACTGCAAAAGGGCCTCCACCAAGACATACAGTACTGTGAAAAAGTCTTAGGCAGGCAAAGAAAACGATGTTTAGATTATCCTCGTGTTGGTGTAAAACTATGATATTATGCCTGTCAGAGTGTGTCAGCTTAGCCATTTCAGAACCTCTGCTAAAATCAC
>JAODLC010000043.1:6420979-6433352 GCA_026781145.1 Hippopotamyrus pictus | reverse complement strand
AAAAAAACGGATATTTATCACGTTATGGGGACATTGTGTCCCCATAAGGATAGGTAAACCCGCTCGCACATACACACGCACACACACACGCACACACATATCTTTTGAACGAGTAAGGATTGGTACCCTGTTGTCCTGGGTAAAATTCTTGACTTTGTAAAACAAAATGTAACACGTGTGTATGCATATATATACACAACGGGGTACCAATCCTTACTCGTTCGAAAGATGCCCAGGAATGAGTAATCATATTAAATAATCATGATCTCGATATTGACCAAAATAATCTATAGCTACTATGAGACATCAGTTAACCTATTGCAAGTCTCTGGGATACTGGATGAATTCTGTGTGATACAGGGAGAACAGGCAAACTCCACATACACTGAGGGAGAAATGAAACACCCAACCTTGGATGTGTAGGCAGGGAGTGCTAGCCACTGAATCACATGCCACCCTCTGGGAGAAGCATTACCCTCAAAATATGACTTTTAACTATTAACATCAAACAGCTTAAAGCTTAACATGCAGAACTGAGTTTGCTACAGCTGAAATCAAATATTTGCTGGTATAAAGCAGCAGCATGGCTGTGTAAAGTTTTTTTTTTCCCCTTTCAGAATAACCAAAGCAGTAGCTGGAAGTAGAGTAGATGGTTTGCCCATTTGAGAGCGAACTGGCCTTTAGAGTCCAAAGTCAGCACTATGAATGTCAGGGTTGATCTCAGAGGCCACAGCAAGCTCTGTGAAGAACCTTATACTCCAACTCTAAATATAGAGCCAGGGGAGCTGAAGGCTCACTCCAGGGCCTTTCAAACTGAAGCCAAGTGACCTTTACTACTTAGATCTGGTTACAGCTATGACCCCTCCAGTTGGATCAAGGACTCCACCATAGCCACAATGGGGCAATTCCAGTCTGAAGACCAGGGTTCATAGACAGGAAAAGATTGAAGGCATTTGGTACTATAATACTGATACTGCTACTGCTACCACTGTCTGGGAAGTGTAATATGCTGCTATGTAATCCAGAAAATTTTCAGTCAAGAAAGTATTACAATTGCAGAATACAGAAAATGTATTCTGACATTCAGTGCCCTCAAATGAAAGTGCTTATGTCCAATTTCCATATGTCAGTAATGACAATAGGCAAAGCATAAAGACTGTCCCCAGACTTTCTTTAGATTCAGCAGACTACTTACCCACAGAAGTGACAGAAATGGGAGCAGTATAGGAAGTATCACCAGCTGTGGCTTGGTATGAATTCACACTAGGATAAGTAGTCACACTATGAGTTCACAATAGGTATACTGGACACCCACTGGGGAAAAATAAAATACAATAAAATTAAAAAAAAAACTTTCATTTTATAAGCATTCCAAGTCATTCATGGTGTACTTGCATATACTTATTTCCCAGTGATCTAGAGCCAATCATCTTACATAGCATTGGGAGAGTGACTTGGCCCATAGGTGGACACAGCTGCCGTACCTGGCATGTAGGAAGCTGGAGGTGAAAATGTCGAGTTACACAGAACCCCAACAGCCTCCTTACTCCAGAGAAACCATGATCGGGGGCCATCTAGTGCTCATTCAAAGTACTACACGTTATGCCTCCATTAGGGAGAACATTTCAAACTGGATTTAAGGAAGCACTTCTTTACACAACGCGTAGTCAGAGTATGGAATAGTCTTCCTGATAACGTAGTGCAAGCTGAATCCTTGGGTTCCTTTAAATCAGAGCTAGATAAGATTCTAACAACTCTGAGCTATTAGTTAAGTTCTCCCCAAGCGAGCTTGATGGGCCAAATGGCCTCCTCTCGTTTGTATAGTTCTGTTCTTATGACTGAACGTGATACTTTATTGTTGTGCACTTGCAACCCTCATTCTTATATGGTTGAATCCTTCACAGTCTGAGCAACAGTTATAGTTGCAGCACTAAATGGACCAGTGTACTTATGACCTCCACCATGTAAATTTGGAAAAAGGTGGCACTTGTTTTTTTCCTTTTGCGAAAGGGTGGGGGCTCTGTGCTTTTTAGGCCTCAAGGAGCATTCACCCCTGTAAGCACCAGAATGAAATGGCAGCGCAGGTGTTGTGAAATTTCTTGCAAGGACTGATGTCATCTGTGTTATGATGTCATCATTGTTATCAGTAAATATAGGGGGGGGGGTGACTGACAAAGGTAAATCATTTTGCTTGTTGCGGTTTCCCTGACTGTGAGGCTTCTGCGGACATATAGTCTGTGCTAATTAGAAGGATCATGTATTCTCATAACTGCAGATTGTCTCAAACACAATTTGGAGTGCTTTTGATTAGAGGAACAGATTATGGAGGACCCATACAAATGAAACCAAATTACAAAATAAATACAACCACAGCCAAGAAACCAGACTATGAAACGGAGTAGGACACTACAGTCATTTAAACTTGTGCTTTCACCAAAAAATTGTGTTAAAAACAGAAAAAAGCACATGTTTTTTGTACAGTGTGAAGCCTGGACCAGCAAGCAGCTATTAGTGGTCACTGAGATCCCTCTTGGAACTTCTTGTGCTCTGCAAAACGAACCACTGACCCACACGCATAAATACACACGTTCATGAAATAAAAAGACAATACAGTCGAAAACAGTTTTAAATATTCTGCAGCCTTGTGGCCTATTGATGTGACGTGAAACCGTGGAGGAATCCCTATACTGAAGTCTCAGGAGAGTCTGGGGACAAGACCTGGGTGATTGCGTCAGATGGTTTATCTGAAGGACACTCAGTGGAGACCTGGAGAAGCAATCATAAGAGAAGAGAGAAAGGAGTCTCCTTAATGCATCTTCAAATTTCACTTTGTCAGATCAGCTGTTGTGGAGCATCTTATCCAAAGCAATGCGGTGATATGGTCATTGATACGGAGGAGAGACCAGACCCGCCAATCTGCTCCAGTGCATCACTGTGCCGTCCTGTAAGCAACGACTTTCTCTGGAGGAGAGATACACCTTCGAAACCCCCTTTAAAATACTACCTTTAGAAACTAAGGAGCAAGCAGAATTCCAGTTAAATGCAGCCAATAAATAAATTCAATCCTGTTCCAGCTAATATATATCCTGCTGCGGCAGTGCGGTAATTAAAATACCTTTGAAACCGGTTTCTTAGACTCAGGGAACAAAAGTATGTTTTAGTCAGCCTAAAGTATATTTAATTAAAAGAAAAGTTCTTTTCAGGTGATGCAACCTTACGGTTTGACGCGTAAATCTCCAGGCAGAAAACCCAGCAGCATTTCTGACCACAGGCACCTTCTCTGTCCAGAAGCACATCAGCATTTATTTTGATTGAATGTGTCTGTTAAAGCCCCTTTCACTGTTACTTGGAATTACTTATATGATGTTTGATCCATTTGTAATTAAAGATCTAGACGCCTGACCACAAGTCTGCTGGTCCAAATCCCAGGAAGCCCCCTGTACTTTATGGCAAATGTCTCCTTGCCAAGTTTGCCTGTCAGATACCCAGATAAATCAATGAAGTCTAAAAACACGAAAGTATGAGCATGAGCCAAGCAACTAAAAATAAGCCTTATATCACGCCGTAAAGCATTCAGGGGCTGCATATTATGATTATAACCAAATAGTAGTAGCTGGTCAGTAATACTAAAAGTCACCATAGCATCCCATTAAAAAACCCCCAACTTACTGCATGCAGAGTTTTCTTGTCATTGCTGCTGTTCATGTTGTGTCTCTTGAGTTCTGATTTTATCAAGGCTGAACAAAGAGATAAAAAAAACACACACTGACACAAAACCCCACAGCATTCATTTGGCAAAAATGTTTCATAGAGCTTAAAGTTCATTGTACAGATCAGAAGCAGCATTAACTCAGAAAACACAGCATTTAGAAGAACATGTAGCAACACAATCAGAGTTTCAGAATATCCTAGTAACTCATACTAAAAAGATATTAAACAAATATGAAAATCTGTTATTCACTGTAACCCACTGCATGCTTCAAACTCTCTGTAAAGTTTAGAGTTTGAGACCCACTGAGCCTTAAGTTGCAGTCTTATAATGCTGAAACTTGACTTGGGTGATTCTTTGCACAACACAGCTGTATCTTAAGAGAGGGGCATTACATATAACTGCAGACCTAGTTCAGGAACTGTTCAGGGAAACAACAGATACTATGTACAATTTGAAACTTCCTGAAAGTTCCTGAAAGTTACGGTTACTTTTGTTCCCTGAGTCTAAGTTCCTGAAAGTTGACAGTCAGCTTTCCTGAACCAATACATGAATTAGCATTAGCACCAGAACTAAGGCAGCAATCAGAATACTACATACAAGTTTTAAAAAAAATATCCCTGCTATAATCCAACTGTGTGTCCCGTACAGGTTTGCTGGAAATGCAGGACAGGATCCTGGTTGGGATTCTAATCTACCCA
The DNA here is from genome assembly GCA_026781145.1 of Hippopotamyrus pictus. NCBI lineage: Eukaryota > Metazoa > Chordata > Actinopteri > Osteoglossiformes > Mormyridae > Hippopotamyrus > Hippopotamyrus pictus. The sequence goes on along the minus strand of JAODLC010000043.1, from coordinate 6,428,942 downwards.
AGGTCTCACACAAACTACAATTACACACTATGGGCAATTTTGAGATACCAATATGCCTAACTGCAGATGTAACATTTACAACCAATATGTAACAAAGCTTTTTTTATATTTATTTAATATATTTTATATTTCTACTTTGTAATGAAGCATGCCAATCACATATTTTGCTTAATTTTTAAGTTGAGGAACACTAAATTTGCTGAGAAATCACATATATGTAGAGAAGGAAGAAGGAATGTATCAAATTACACAACGGAAACAGCCAAGGTAAATGTCAAACAGGTTGTAATCACAAAAACCATCACACCCATGGGAGGTTCAGTCAGAATTCGGAGCTGCAGAACCAGTTTACAAGAGCCACCAGGCAAAAGAGGGCTATCACCTGTCAGAATGATGCCCACGAAAATCCACACGCACAAGAACAGGTTTCCAGCCAAGGGGTTGTGATCAGTCATTATCCTTCCCTGGATTAAAGTGAAAATGATCCCGAACAGCTGAGGGAACATGGAAGACCAAAATGTGAGAACAGAAACATCCATCAAGCGCCAGACGCCTACTTTAAATTTACCCCATAAACCTTTTGTTTTTGTCACAAAGCAGGTTAACATAAAATCTACCCACAATGCACTTGTTTTTGGGAAAAAAAAAAAACATTTCTTGCTATAGGGATGCATTTCACATTAAGGTCTTGGTCTTAAGGTTTTATCAATTATTAAAAGTCTTGATTTTGTATGCAAGATATACATGGGAGCTCATCTGCATTTAAATAATGCTCAAAGTAAACAGATGTAAGGTGCACAACACCTGGATGGGTGAGACTGCAGTAATAATCGTATATTTCATAATTTACATGTCACCAAAACTACAATCAATGAGGCATGCATCGTAACACTTCTGCTGAACCACCTGTAGATTGATTACCTGTGCAAATGCATTTAGGAGACCAGACGATGTTCCCTCTGACTCTGGGTACGTAATTTCAACGCCAAACTCGAACCCCAGTGGTAGATAACCAGTCATAAAAAATCTATTTAAAAAATAATAATAAACGGAAGTTAACATCTACAACATACCAACCATATTTACAAAGGCCAGACTTAAACATTACTAAACACCACTTTTGAAAACCTATGAAAGCGGTTTGTGCTGCCAAGATCCCAGGTGCCAAGAATCAACTGGCCAGTGGTAGATCTTATATGACATGTTTGTCACCCTTACTGAAGACTTGAAGACAGCTGCTCCCCTACACCCTCACACTCACCCCAGAGCTCCCGCTGTAAAGAAGACCACTATGATATTGTCCAAGTGCAGGGTGAAGGTGAAGACCACCATTCCAATGAAGGAGAGGATATAGACTATCAGAGTGGTCATTCTGAAACACCAAGAGAAATTCAAACAGTCCACATCAGAATTAAGAACATAACATTGTCCAAAGGAAGCCAAGTTAGCTTTTCAAATCTGTCAGCATTCAACCAGTGCTGGACTCATTTCATGAGCATAAAAATCGAATGGGGACAGAGTAAATACTCTTGATAAAAATGCTGATTAGTCTACCCTTTCATGAGAGATATTTATACATCTGGGAAGGCAAGTTAAGAGCTCATAATTTGTTGGAAACGACATGCTGTGCACAAGCAAGGCGCACAGGTCATAGCAGAAGGGATGGGGAAGGCTAGCAAACCAGCAGGACAGTGAACAGACAAGAAATTCAGAAACAGCAGCTTACTCATGCTATGTGCCCGTATGGGAAACTTCCTGTCATTTATTGTAGTTTTTAATCCAATCGGTTTATCGATTGCAGAGACATCTAAATTGAAGTTTGCATGCAGTCCTTTATAAATCTGACCTTCTCATTGAAAACAATTCAGCGGCAGTTCAGGGCACAACATCAAGACACTCCTTGGATTGCTGGGTGCAAGTCTATGAATCCCAAATGTTACAGCAGGCCAAAACTTTAATTCATTCATTCTTTGCATGCTAAGTGGCAAAAACTGAACACAAGTGTTAAGGTCATGGAGGCGGGGGATGGGGGGGGCGGTAGGTGAGTGTATGCAGAGATGAGCCACAGGCAAGCAGATGCACAAGATACATACTTGTAGGTTTTAGTGTGATCCAGCCACAGCCCACAGATTATGGAGCCTAGCATACCCGCCACAACCAGGGTTAAGCCAATCCTGCCAGCGTTCAGCTCCTGGCCCTGGGTGAAGTGCTCAAGTTAGCATCCGCGATTCAACCACTCATCAGAACTTCAAGCTCAGTCACAAAATGAAAAAAAAAAATGAAAACACAAAACCTTCCCTACACAATGCATGCTGAGCAAAGCAAGGCTCCCTGCTCCACCCTAGGTGTGTTCAGTATAGATATGGCGTGCGATACTCGTGTCAGGGGAGGAAAAAAAATAAATCATCCAATCAGTCAATGCCCATAACAAGTTAGCAAGTTAGCATCCACAGTTTGGTTTTTACAATTAGTATTCAGTACATCTTCAAAGTAAAACATTTTAGTTCCTGATAATCAAACACTTCATATTGTAAATTAAAACAGAATGATGCAATTATTAAATTTATATTCTTTACACCATGGGAATGGATAGCTGGGTGAAACGGCATTTCGATGCACGATATACCATGTATATTGCTGTATTGACAATAAATCCCTCTTGATCTTGAAATCAAAATGTTGTTAATTGGCTTGATTCAATCTCACTCTGAGGTCAAGGGTGAGCAATGCCAGATTTGATTGACTGCTGAACAGATCTTAGCGCAGGGGTCATCAACTCCGGTCCTGGAGGGCTACTAACCAGTAAGTTTTCTATCGTACCTGGCTTCTGATGAGCCACACCTGCTCCTGGTATTTACCTGAGAACTAGTGTGGCTACTACTGGATAGTAGCCCTCCAGGACCGGAGTTGGTGATCCCTGTCTTAGCGTATATGACCATCTGGCACATGTCCCTGCTGTGCCAGCAACTGATTACTTAAACCCTGAACTTGACACTGGTCCCAGGTGCTATGTGGTGAGGATGCAACAAAAAAATCATGGATTTTGCCTTCATAAAAAATAAATAATTAATCTCACTGACTTTTTGACTTTTTTCCAGCTCTCCCCAGGCATGCATAAGAACAGATTAAATTAATTAAAGTACAAAGAATTCAGCCCTTGCATTAAACCTGCAATGACAACCTAGTCTGCCCCGAGTAAGCCCCAGGGCCACTTACAGCTAAGCATCTTTTTCCTACAGCAAAGGACTCAACTGAAATTTCAGGGTTCAATAAGTGCAGTTCGACATACCACATAATGTGTCAAAATCATCTGATTCAGCAGCGTTGATAAAGAGTAGAAACATCCTGTCATGATGCCTAAGAGATGACAGATACAGACAGTTCTGTTCAGATTGACTGGAAGACATTTGTACACAGTTAAAGTCTAGTTAAGGCAAAATAAGTTTATCATGCAACAGTTTGCATATTGAGTTCATTTGACTATTCAAATATGTTTGTATTTTTTGTAATGCATGTATTTTGCATTGCCTATCACCGAAAGTAAACTCCCTCTTTACATTCAAAGCCTGTATAACACCTTTTGGAAAAGAAAGTGTTCTGTATCAAATGAATAATATCTAATATCTCAGACGCAAGAGCAACAGGAACTCTTGGCAGCCTCACCATAACTGATGAGAAGCAAGAGAAAGGGCTTGCTCTTGAAGAGGTTAATGATTGACTGTTTGTAGGAGTAATCTTCAGCGGGAACATCGGGAAGAACTGCCTGAGAATGACTTGGTGGCATGGGAGGTCTGTCTTTAATTACTTGGGAATAAAAGATAAAAAGAAGCGTGGTCAGGATAACAACCTCAAAACTGCCTTGTGTTTCACCATGACACCCCACACCTCTGAGTAGGTCACCTGTAGTCCAATGGATGCCGTCACTGATATCGATCAGAATTATCAGCGTCACAGCAGATAAGCATACAGATACGTGGCAATCACTGCTTTTTCCTTCGTGTTTCATCATAAACCCAGTACTGATATGATAGGAATACCCCCATCCCAATCACAGATAAATAACTCACCGAAAACTGCTAAAATGAAGAGCAGCGTTGAAACTATCGCCGTTCCATAGAACATGATACTGATGTTGTAGCCCATCAGATCTTTGTCGTCTGGCGTATTGGGCACCAGAACTGGAGGCAGCAGAAAACCCACTGCTACACCCAGCTGGGAAAGAAGCAGGGATTCCAGTGGGATTAATAAACGTTTGACCATTGTTGTCCAAAAAGTGATTTAGAGCCACTCAGTTCTATACTGAAATGTGAATGGTGTTATAAAGCTAGAAATGTGTATCTTTACAACAGAAATATTAAAAAAAATAGAATGCATGATAAATGATTATGTGACTTCATAGAATAATTATTAAAATGGTATAGTAATATGGTAATGAAAGGATGCTTGGCGTGATGGTCATCACCTTTACAGACCTGATTGCCTAGTACAGCTGCTGCACAGGCAGTGGACACTTCCTTAGGTCCAAACCACACTGATGCAATCCTGGACGGCAGTCCGAGGATGAACACCTGTGCAACGGAACAGATAATCTGCGCAGTCATCGTTACCCCGAAAAGATCGGGTCTCACGCTGGCGCATTTCAACCACGCCCCGATGCAGTTCAGACCGGAACCCAGAAGTGCAGTAATTTTCAATCCTTTTTTATCTAGTAACCAAGTAGCTGGGAATATCAACGGAATGTATGCAACCATATAAACGATCGACAGCCAGTCGATCTTATCGTTTGGCACGTTGTAGTAAACGGTGAAAATATTGGTGATGATGCTGTACTGAATCCACTGGAAGGCATTGACGAGAGAATAAAGGCTGAACACCGTTAAAACGGCAAATCGTCTAAAATAAAGCTTAGTTTGCAGTGGCTTCTGTCCACCGGGAAGCATAGCCTGTTTCTCATCGGGAGGTATCTCCTTTTCAGATTCCTTAGAGCCGGGTAAGGTCAGGTGAACAGGTCCGTTTGATACCCCTGAATACTGACTGGCATCCTGCGGTCCGTTCGGCTCCAGCGCCGTGGAAGCTGTGTCATCGCCGCCCGGTGAGCTGCCACTTCTTATATGGTTCTGTAATATCTCAGCCACCATGATGGTCGATCGTGCGAATCCCTACGTCATGCGCTTCCAATTCAGCCTGTGAAAGGTACACTGTCGACTTAACAAACCTGAACACCGTGAAAAGAAAACCACAATCGACAATGGGAGTTAATATAGATATAATATTCACATACCTCACGATATTCCAAGATGCTCTTAGAAGCGCCTCTGGTCTAACGAGATTAAGTACAGTACCCTATAGCAGATTACATGACACTTTGGTACGAATTATACTGCATATTTACCCAACAAACACGGTAAATTTTGGTATTATGTCCCACTGCCTAAGAATTACAGATACCGGCACAGAAATAGACGATGAAACACTTCCACGTTTCGCTCTGGTAGTAACAGAGCAGGCGGCGCATCCGCTTTCGCTCGCGCTCGGATTGGCTGACGGCACGCGCACGCGACAGAGCCGTTCGATTGCGCCATCAGCCAATCACTTTCAGTGCCGCGAGATCCCCCATCATAAATAGTGAACCGCCAAGCTCACAATGTCAAAATGGAGTTGCTGGACAATGTATTAAATTGTAGTTTTTGCCGTTTGCTGAACGGGTAATGCAATGCATAGTATTTACTGTATTTTATTTGGAACTAACAGATTATCCTCACCAACCTACTTGGTGATAAAACCTGGGTATGTCTCAACTATTAAAGGTATCCCACACTTTGATTTTGTAAAGGGTTATGAAAACGTTTGATTTATATAATCACTTGAAAGTAACCTCTCACCTACTTTCTCCACATCTACCTCCATCGTGTTACTATGGTCACAAGTAATCAGGTTTCTTACACCATGGTAACCGCACTGAATATAGGTACACACACACTTTGCATTTTGTACTGCACATCAAGACCCCGCAACGATGTCTAAGGCCAAGGAAGATGCGTTGTATGAACTGAACATGCGAAGAGAAACGTGGTGTCAGGTAGAAGTGAACAGCAAGTTGCGGAGACCCGCGGAGAGGAGACACTATGACTGTCATTTGAGAAACACCTGGGATTTCCATTCGCCCCAAGCTAAGATCCTGGATCAGCGATCAGCCTGGGTGGCCCAGGTCCACAGGCATCACGAGAAGCGGCATTTCCAAGAAAGTTGTAAGCATCTCAGCAAAATCATACTGCTTTCATTTTTTTCCTTCAAGAGATTGTGTAATATGAATAACTGCAATACGGAAGCGCAGGATGCTAAATTACATTGGTGCTAATTGTTCAACTATTTAGAATTAACTGCCTCCAACTGTCCTTCTTGCAGATAAGGCGAATCTGGCGTGAAGCGCATGCAGAGAAACACTCCCGTCGGCTACAAGTATTTAACTACGTCGGAGAACAAAATTAACTATGACGAAAGGGAAACGAAACCTCTATATATTCGTTTCCACAATAAAGAGAATCCAGGCCACCCAACACAGATCTATCCTCAGTGCACGTGGTGCCGGAGGCCGTTTGACGGTAAACCAAAGTAACTAACAGGATCGACGGCAAACTGGACCCGTGTCCTTAATGAACGATTTCCCTTTTAAAACCAATCTGTGTAGTGAATGAGATTATCTCGATTACTGGACTGATTCGTCGAGTTTTGTCATTTAGTTCACTATCCACTTTCGCCACCCACTGGTATAATGATGTAGGGTAGAGCAGCATGCGTCATATAATTAATAAAATATAATTCAATTAACATCACATTCTGAAGGGGTCGCCCCGATGGAAAAATAAACCTAATATCTAAGGGGATGTTTGAGACGTGAATTAATCTTTTAGTTAGACGAAAGAATAAATTCCCTGATAGGAATCACGATTTCCGTCTATTCTACTGACTGGATGGGAGGCGAAGTATGCGTGCGAGAGGCAATCTGACTTGCGGAGATCCGGGAAAACCAGGAGCAGGATATGTGACATGGCACCCGGGAAGCGGGACTGAAATAACAATTTTATAAAGGATATGTTACGTATATTTATATATAAACGACCATGAAACCGGAGACTTGACGCCGGACAATTAAAGCTGCGAATACCGGAAACATGTAACAGGTGTTCTCATAGCTGACAATGGGGCCACGGCGGATCTGAACAAAGTACTCGGATAGTTTAATCCCAGCGTGGTAAAGCCGCGAACTGGACCTCGGTGCGATCTGGCAGCCCTGCTCACCGCTCCATCTAAATTAAACTCGGAACCAGCTACTTCAGTTTCGGAGCGTGATGGAACAGAACCCAATCCATTCAAAGACCATATGGATTTTTAAGTCACTTTTATATACACAAACGTCAAGCCTGTGAACTGTAGATTAGGCTATTTCTAAAACTTTTTATCTGGCATCAGATTTAGACTCGTAATCCTTAGGCAACAGTTTATGCAGGTAAGAAACAGTGTTTATATACACATGATAAAATAATTTTATTTACATTTATTTTTCATTCTGCTGGCCTGTTTCCAAGGACTGGCTCAGTCATTTGGTTCAAGATGTTTCTGATTCTGGGAAACAGTCGCACTGCATTCCAAGTAGTTGCTTCCATGACCTTCTCTGGTGTGAGGCCCTTCACTTTAGCAATGTACTCACAGGAGAGAACAATGTTCTTGGGCTCATTTCGAACCTGTCGGAGCGAGAAATCTTGTGAGTTTGGGAACATGAAGGACACTTTGTGTCATCTGGTTCTGACTTTGATCAGCATTCCAACCATGGGCGTCGCCGCCATTAAATCTTAGGGCAGGGGTCACCAACTCCGGTCCTGGAGGGCTACTATCCAGTAGGTTTCCTATCCTACCCGGCTTCTGATGAGCCACACCTGCTCCTGGTATTTACCTGTGAACAGGT
>JAODLC010000043.1:6408135-6420879 GCA_026781145.1 Hippopotamyrus pictus | reverse complement strand
TGTCCCCCTCACATTTCATAATTATTCGTTTGGACCCCCCCACATTTAACATAAAATATTAGTTTTATGCCAGTGTGCCCCCCCCCCACATTCAAAATGCTTCTGACGTCCGCGATTCCAAACCCACGTGTTTGTCTGGTCCGAGGGCAGGTGAGTCAGTCTCAAGGCAGATGTGCTCCAAAGGTATCTGTTTAATAACCCTAACCCTCTAAAACCAAGAGGAGAAAAGCCTATTACCCACAAAGTCTGAAACAAAGACAATATATCTTATTGTGATTATCTTTTAAAAAACTGGATTAAAAACTGGTCATAAGCAAAATGTCAAAAAGAATTACAACTGTAGTTAAAAGTTCAGAAAGATTGTGTCAGAACACGTATTCAAAGACAAAAGTGAAGCAAGGGATTAAAAAGGGCATACATTCTTTAAATGTTTGGGTGAAAAAGCTTATCCAGCATGCTAGGTAATCAGGAGGTCGTAAGGCGGTGGCTGTGAGTGTGCAGAAGGGCCCGTGACCTGTTCGTTCCTGCAGGCAGCTGGGGGGAAGGAGAAGCAGTAGCCCAACTTCACACCTTCCATGGCCACCGACGGCCTCCCTGCAAAGTTGTGCAGGAGAGCGCGGCCAATACCTGGAGGGACAACAGCCATGAGTTCACATGCTTCTGTTGACATCAGTGTCACTACGGTGACGGTCTTCCATTATCACATGACTCCCTCACCCTGTTCCTTCAAGATGCTTATGGTCCGCCTTGCGGCTGAACGGGAGTGGACGTTCCTGTGAAGATAAAAGAATGATAGACTGCGGTACGGTTTGTCATCTTTGTAGTCTGTGAAACTGCAACAAAAATTCAACGCCCTCTTAATGTTAAAAGTTGAAAATGCACGATTGCCGTGGCTGATAGGTCTTAGTATTACAGTGTATATCCATTGGCTTCTGTATGTTCAATTCTGGGTTGCTCCAAAAGGTAAATTAAAACCTACCTAGAGTACATCAAATCTTACTTTTTAGTAGTGTGAATTTGCCTCTGCCAACTGATATACAAATATAATATTTGTCCTGCTGGGTCTTTTGGAATGTATTAAGACTTAAAACTCTAACAATCGTCGTTTTATTCAAAATTTTGACTAAAAACTCATTCGATTATTGCCAATTTTTATAAGCAGATTTAACAACGCAAACCAGGCACAGTCTCCATATAAGGCTCACACTGGCAAATCCATCTCCTTGGCGATTTCCAGTTGTTTCCTGAAGACTTGCTGCTGCTCCGCACGCTGCTGTAGATTGGGGGTGTACCACGGTGTGAAGTCAAGGCCAATCTGTAATTATTTTAATTCACAGTTTTTAAAACTTAACAAATCATTAAGAGAGGTGGTTAGAAAGAACACTACTCGTGTAAAAATACTCCATCAACATAAAACATCCAATTAATTAAATAGGACCAGTTACAGCAAACAACTATTAATGAATCAATGTGCTTTCCCTCCCCCAGCCTTAATGGGTACTTAAATACTTCAATGTTTTTGTCAAAACATTTTGTTATTGCAGTTACAGAAAACATGATCACTCATTCTGTAGTGCATTAGAAAGAAACCTGTACCACACTGTGTAAGATGCTTTGGATAAAGATGTGACTAAACATGTATTAAATCACATGAAGATAACAAGAACAGCAACAATGGATAGTCTGCTGTCTTATACATACCTCTCCAATGGCTACAATGTCATCTCTGTACTTTTCAAATAAAGGCAAAGCACACTCCAAGTCCTAAAATGAACATTTAAAAAAATTTTCACACAAAGTAATCCTGATAACTAAAAGCGGACTAGTCCTATATTAAAACCAAAATGTGCATATTTCCGAAAAACGCAGCACACTCCCAGTAGGGTTAGGTACCACGTTGCACAGTATATAGATAAACGGTGAAATTCAAGGTTACTGTTCACTAATCTGTACCTCCCGGCACAAAGTAAGGAAGCGAGACTCTTGCCTGAATCGTCACACTGCGGTGTTCCCGAGAGTCCGAGCACTGAACGGGGTGAATTCCCACACATGGCGCCAGCAAACCCGGGTAACTATAAGATGACAAACCACCTCAGAGATGACTGTCACTAAATAATTAACTGCGAAACAAATGGGGAAACAGCGTTATTATTTATGCTGTTCCACAAATATTGTCATGAGATAGGAAAATAAATTAGTAAGGCATTGTTAGAAATAGTACTGTAAGTGCGTCCAACACAATTGTATAACTTAGGCTTATTTGAAGTTTTTCCAAAGTTATATTCATGTGTTGCCCATATTTGGTAATGTTGAGTTCGGAACAGGTGAAAGAGGAGACAAATGTTGCCTAGGGTCATGCCCTTTTGTCTCCCGTGGTCTGGGACACGATGGCCTGAGTGTGCCTTTCCAACCTAACATAATAAATGCTCATCTAGCCAAAACGTCTGACTTTCCCAGACCTCCAGACAATGGGGTCCGTGGATCCATGCCTAATGCAGCTCACATTCTGTTTAATGTGTAACATCACCCACCACTTTTCTCCAAGGGTGTTGGATAATAGTTTTATTTTTCACCCTGCAACCAAACTAGCAAGGTCTGAAGACTCCCCGCTAGGGTTGAAATAGCACACAAGATCCTTTAAGGCTGCAATTCGCCTGGCCTTCCAGATACAGTACACTTTAACACTTCTGTGTTAAACAGTCTATCCCTGATTGACACAGAGGTAATGAACTCCACTGTTTGATATTATTAAAGATTTCATGCTTGCCTGCCTTAAACAAAAAGTGTTTATACTACAAGTGAAAACTCTCAGACACAGGCATCCGTGTGTTTCATACATTAATTCCACAGAAACTCACAGATACAGAATTAGACATTCTTTAAATTTCAGCAGTCTGTCTCCCTCGCTACCATGAACATGCATGATCCCTTACGATTTGGACAGCTGGACGGCCTTTTCAAACTCACTGCCCTCCTCTGTCACTGAAATTAGCATCCTTACCCCAGCCTATGCAACATAAACAGAAACACTTCAGTTATTACACTTTACAAAGTTGCTATATTGGCAGTGTCACAATAATTAAAAATGTTTTACTTCAGTTTTATGATAAAGGCAGCATTTATTACAATGTATTATCTGATAAAGCTTCTTTTTACTGAAACAACCCACAATGTGCAGCTTGCCAAAAAAACTGAAATCTAAACCATCAAAATATTATGCTGAAATATTACGTTTTCGAGGAGGGATTCATAAGGTTATTCTGTGGCACATGAAACAAAGAGCATATTCAGATTAAAACGAGGCGCTAAAAAGAAACAGCTGACCAACCTCCTTGGCACGCTTAATCACATCATCTGTGTCCTGGGGGAAAAAAAAACACACACACACACACACACCCACAAGGTTAGAATGCAAAGACCCCACCATATGGCAAGGGCTGTAAAATGAAACACATGCTAGATTACTATGTCATTCCTCTCCCTCCAAATTAGGTTCAGAATGAACAAGGAGGTCCACCGATACCACACCATATTTGTCCACAAAGACCAAGGGTACCTAATCTATTTCAGAAACCGCACCTACGGCCACTCCTACAATCAGTATTTGACCATGGGGCTCCAACCTTTCTAACTTTAACTCTGAATTTTGATGAGAGGCACAATATTTAACCCCCCCCGTAGTAGAAGGAGCACACACATCTCACCAGCAAACCCAACGCTGGCCTTCAGCCATGGCACCCAAAAGATCAACCAGAGCTTCCAGCACCGTCACCTCCATCTTCGATCAGAACAAAATCCAGGAATTGAAAGAGGCCTTCACCGTCATTGACCAGAACCGTGATGGCATCATCAGCAAGGACGACCTGATAGACACCTACGCAGCCATGGGCTGTCTTAATGTCCCAAAGGATGAGCTGGATGCCATGATGAATGAATCCAAGGGGCCTATCAACTTCACAACCTTCCTCACCATGTTTGGGGAGCGACTGAAGGGCTCTGACCCTGAGGATGTCATTACTGCCGCCTTCAAGACGTTGGACCCAGAGGGTAAAGGCACCATCAAGAAGGACTATCTTGAGTGCCTGCTCCAAACTCAGTGCAACCGATTCTCTGATGAGGAGATCAGGAACATGTGGGCTGCCTTCCCACCAGACCTAGGCGGCAATATTGACTACAGAAATATCAGCTACACTATCACCCACGGTGAGGAGAAGGGAGAATGAACATCGGTGCTGAACATTAATGGACTTACTGCTAACGTATCAGCTCATTATTAATCTTGGTAACAAGCTGCCCTGCTGTCTTATTTTCTGTTACGGCTTGAAACTTTTTAAACACAATAAATCATATGTTATTACCATCACGTCTTGAATTATAAGAGGAGACCTCATATCCACTACAGAAACCGTCTGTCAGTTACCCTGCATCCCTGATTAGCTTATACTCACCACCCGAAACTGCATTCAGATTATGGGAGGTCATTAGGCAGAATGTAACCATTCTATTACTGCATTAAGAAAGCGGTGCGTAATATAAAAGTAAACACGATAGGAATTATGTTAAGTTTATGCTGTCTTAATGTTCCATGCACTCAAACAAAACAAGCTTTGACAATTTTCCCTATAGGAAAATAATCTATTACCAGTTTAAGTATAACTCCGTTCAGTTAGCTGTCAATTCCATTGTCCAGTATCTGACCTTATGTAACTTTTCTTATGTATTTAATGTTTCGGTTGCGTTACCTTCGTAAACTCAGCCGCTGAAATGTGACAGTGGCAGTCGATAAATCCACCATCCATAGTCCTAAATCCACCAGCTAAAGACTTAATTCTTACTGCTGTTTGGTGTTATAAATTGCATGGAACTACAGAATTACATATTTAAAATAAAAACAAAACAAAAAAATTAAAACCCCTCGACTAGTATTGACACTAATTAGCAACTGCAATCCATTAAGGAGAATGCATACACAGAACCACACGGGGACATTGAAATGTAATACATATTTTTTTAAAATAGCCTAGTTAAATTCATCACAAAAACCAACTTCGAGCTGCTGCCGTGCGCTGCGGCCCCCCCTCGCCCCCCCCGCGCTTAGGAAACACCCTTTCTGCATACTGCCACCTACTGTTGGGAGGTGAAACAGAGCTAACGTTCGCATTAGTGACTTCTCGGCTGAATTCAGCGTTTTTATTTTAGGAACCTTATTAATCAGTAGAAAACCTTAAAACACATATATTACTAAAACATGTAAACGTGCGTAAAATATAAACCATTATATTCAATAAGAGGTCAAATTCCGCCTCCTCTAAAACGGCCAATAAGATTTCAGCATTGGCAGGTAGTTCACTTCCGGTTTGTACTGACGTTTGAAGCGAATGGCGCTCAACTTTTGAGTGGGTGAACTGATTATTTTTGCGAAGAAATGGAGAAAGAAGATCACAGGATCAAGCTGGCGTCGAAAAAACAAGCATGCGAGCAACTGAAAAAATATTGTGAACTCTTGAATAAAGTATTAGATGGACAGACAGGCATTTCCGAAGAGACTAAGCAGCTATTACTGGAGGAATTGATGCGGGTGAGATGGATTATATCTTTTCAATGGGCTTCGGGAAACAGTTAAATATCCGTTGTTTTTGGTACTGCCAGTAAATAAAGGTTGCATTATTTTCCAGAATTTTGAGGCTGGGGTGAAGGAAAACATTCTGATTAATGGCGAAACATGGGATGAGGCACCCGATGAGGATGAAGGTATGTTTTCATATCATGTATTAATCGCAGAATGATCAGGGTGACCTACGCGTTTTGTATAGTGTGATATTTGAGTGTAGAATCTCTATGGCGTTTGTTAGATTATGTGCTTTTCTCTGATTTAAAAAATGTTTCACTCGTTAGCCTTGTTAAACTACCTTTGGTCGTGTTGATTTGCAGTGTAAGTCTCCTTTTTCTTGGAGGAAAACTGTGGTTGTTGGCGTGTTAATGGTTCTTTGTAAGCTTAATAATTACATTAGTAATGATGATGTAGAGTAGAGCATAACGTTCTGCTCCAAATGAACGGCAGAATGAGAAATGTGTTTTAGCTTCACGTCATAAACCATTATCTCACTGGTTTGGATGATAACAGTAATTAACGACGCGTTATGAAGGGTATTCTTTGATATGTATTTTGCCCATTGCGCTTTCAGATGATGATTGTAAGAAGCTGGACGACATGCTGGATGAAAACATTCTGGAAACTTCCCTGAAACGCAGCCGGTACCCTAAACAGATCCTCCCTTACGTCGTCCGTGCTCTGAAGGCAGAACGAGAAACTATGGTATGTCGTAGTCTCTACTGACACATTTTGAGGAGGAGAAGCTGGTTTTCTATATTCAGAACAGGGAAGTGGGCAGTTGCCTTAAATATATAGGTTGTAGATAACGATTTTGAAATATAAAACATTTTGTTTTCCGCTGGAGTAGCACAGTGCAAGATGGGAGAGCAGTTTTACCCATAAGTGATATCCCATTATAACCAGTATTGTTATCTGGTGAAATTTTTGAGTGATGTAGTCCTCCTTTGGCTGTCCTTAGTGGGGAGGCAGCTCCAGGCAGTAGGTGGCAGTGAACACTGCTCTTCCCGTGCTGTTTGCCCTCCATCCTGTTCTTGGGGTGCCCCTCTGGCGGCGCTAATACAAAACACTGAATGTCGTTAATTTAAAACGTTCATTAATTTTATGGGGCTTGCAAACGCCTTACAGTCCTATCACTTTTTTCAGGTTTTCATTTTCGTCCTTTATTGTTTTAGAAAATCATTTACACGGCTTTCCCCAAGAGGGCAGCATTGAGCTAGTTTTAATATGCCGCGGAGGCTTATTTAACAGTTGAAGTTTTTAATGTTGTACTTCTCAGTCAGATCTTAAAAAAACACCGCATTCAGAGTTAGTCAGGTTGTTATAGTTATCCTGATCCTTATTGTACAGGCCTGTTACCAGAGGTGGACATTTCAAGTCCAGAAAGTAAAAATCCAGACTAGGGTTTTGTTTCAACCAACCAGTTGAGCATAAAGAGTCACAGTCACAGAATACTCAACTGGTTGGTTGAAACAAAATCCTGGTCTGGATTTTTACTTTCTGGATCTGAAATGTCCACCTCTGCTGTTACCTAGGTAGTTACCGGTTTGTTTCAAGTCTCCTCCAGAATCTTTGCCTAAGCTACCACTAGATGTCTCCCTTAGGATAGGATTTTTAAAATGTGTTTTGAAAACTTTGAAAGTTAGGGCTGTATTGCGATGTGAATTTTTTTGCAATAAATATTGTACATTTATGAAAACATTTTTTTTTTTTGAAAATGTACCCAAAATAAAATATAGCCAAACAGACCTTACAGTATAAAGACCGTCAAGCATATTGGTGCTGACATAAAGCAGTGCTTCCAAATCACTTGCTTTTGTTCAATATCATCTTTATGGAATCCAAAATATTTCCACTCACCATTATTAAAATCTCGGACCTTGCTAAGTTTCGTTTCTTATAAAAGAGCAGACGAGAATTAATTAAACTTATTAATCTGGCGATTGTTGTACTTGGTGTGTCATTTTCTGTATTTCAACTCTGTTACATGAACCGGTATCAATGTATATCAGTGCTGTGACCCTACTTTGCATCTCATAACATAACATGCTTAATATATTGTCACACACTTAAATGCTTTGGGCCAAATGTGTTGTGTAAGGTGCTATATGAGAGTGAATTGAATTGAATCCTTAGATTTTAATGTATTTTCTTTTGGTTTTAGGGTTTGTATGAACAAGCGATAAAGCCAGTGAAGATAATAAAGGAGCCAGTTCAAGGTAAATGTCACAATTCGGCAGCACGCTTCACATTTTACCCAACCAGCAATGTCAACAGTATAATTCTTAGTTTAGATTCCCCATTGAAGTTACAGCGTGAACCGATTTCTTAAATATTTCATGTGCTTTTGTGGTGCCTCATGAGGAAGTTGTGGGAAAGCTCTCAGCAAAAATGTTATACACTGTATATAGTTAATTTCATTCATCCTGAGTACTTGGAATACTTTTGTTTGAGTTTCGTCTGGTTCCTACTGCCCCGATAGCGTCTGATTTGACAGTTGTGACCAGGGCACCTTTGCATAGGAACAAAAAAACTCTGAATGGTTCTTCCCTTTAAGGTGATGTCAGCGTTGTATATGACTAGATCAAGTGCTTTGTAATCCAAACAGTAGTACAGCATTTGGGTTTTTGGCTAATGCAATGTAGAGAGCATCCTCTCAAACACATGGTTTAATTAAGCGAATTACAGATATGTCTTATTTTACATATTACATAACTGATTTGTCTATAACACATCGTCCAAAATTTATTTTGTGTCATGAACCCCTTTAGATGGCCATATCGTTTCTGATGGATTTCTGTCTTGTCACTTTGACAGAGTGCAACAAATGCGGAACCTGCTTCCTTGGGAATTCATTGCACAATCTTTATTTCTATTACATTGTTTTCTGCTCTTTTGTTGGTTTTTCTTCAGTCACCCGGCTTCCGTTAGCTGTCGCTGTGCAGGTCTCAGACATGCCTGTGGGCTGTAATAGGTGTTAGCTTGACCTTCGGGTTCACTTCTCCTTTGTGGAAAGGGACATCCCCGCCCATGTTTTTCGTTTAAGGATATATGCAGAGTAATTCAGGTACGGGTGGCCACAGTGAGTTCAAGGGCGCTCTGCCATTTCCCTATTTGAGGTCTACTTGGTCACTGGCCTGAGCTGAAAGACCACTTTCTTACCTGTTGCCTTTCGGAGCTGTGTGGATGGGTACCACAACTTCTCATGTTCTCAAGCTCTGAAATTCCCCATACTGTGTTTACTTTGTGGCATGTAATGCTCTTTTCATTTTTTTTTTCTTCTTTTTCCCTTCCCCCACCCTCTCAAGGGAGCACTGTGAGCAGTCTGTCAGAGGCCGTGCCCAAGACGGTCAGGCAGGCTGCTTCTGTGATGAAGGTGATCTTCCAATCTCCATTTATTTGTAGAAGCACCCAGTTTCTCTAATTGGCTTACCACTGCTTTCACTTCACCATCTCAGGGTCTTATGTCCTAACAATCTGTAGTTGTATATTCTACTTAGTATTAAAACTAACTACCTAGTTTGTTTTACATAAATGATTTGCTTTATTTTAGAATGATATAATTCTCTATTTTGGTTATCTAACGAAACAACAATTTGAACCATCTCCCACTGGCCAATGTTCAATCCCATTCTTACAAGTATATAAATTGGCCTTCCATACATGATCATTTTGAGTTTGAGTTTCAGGGAACATTTGCGCTTCTGTATGGATGGGGGCAGTTTTGCTTTGTTTTTCTTTCTTTCTTTATTTTTTACCATCTTATGTTTGTTATAGAGTAGCCGTTTAATCAGTAAGGCTCAGTGCCTCAACTGAAGTGTTGTCGTAATTGCAAACGCTCTATTCTTCTGCTGTGTCCAGTCGCTCCAAACTGTCCAACAGCAGGCCGAGGGTCTCCGTCAGGTGATGACTATGCAGCCTACGGCCGAGTCCTTGGAGCTCCACCAGGAGGTGTTCGGCAAGCTCCCAGGGGCTGAGCAGTCATGCGACGGCAGAAGACGACCCCTCAAGAGGACTGCAGTTGAGATGGAGATGAACAGCATCTACGTTCTGAACCCAAAGGGAGACAATACATGTGAAGAGCCACAATGAAACCTTTACCCCGGACCTGCTTGTAATTAAATCAGTGTTACTTATTACCTGTCGCTTTATCAGAAAAATGCCCCTTGTAATGAGTATGACATTAAGATGAGGTTGGCCCAAATGAGGAAGATACCAATTAAGCAAATTGTAAAGCTTGACAAGTCTTTCAAATTGCTGTGATGTTAAGCTGTCTATTGGGTTAAGCAACTTTGTGGGTGCAGGGTTTGCATTCCTTAAAAATATGACAAAAGGAACATCTTTATTTGGATCAGATTTAAGGAAAAAATTGGTTTTAAGCACTAAAGCTTTAGGTCCAGACAAGGCACAAGCAGACTGACCTCATCAAGTTCTTTGCTCATTGGATAGTTGGTAATTTTAACGACGTTCGCCAGCCATATTTGGGAAGTATATTTAATTATGCTACTTTAATATTTAACGTGTGTTGCCGTTAAAAAACATTTCTCATCACATGTGTAGAAGAGATCACTGGAACTTTTTGCCAGTTCCCTAATGTCTTCTATAACATTTTTTTAAAAATACAAACCTCGGTGAATACATTGTCTAGGCTTACTCGAAAAGGGGTTTTCATTAAGCGTAGGCCAAATTTAAAAGTCTCCCGAAACGGTAGACGACACTGCTAGACATTGCAGAAACGCACTAACATGTGACTTAAAAGAACGCTGGTGACCATTTCAAGAAAGAAGTAACTCCACTCTAAAAAGTGAAACTGGCCTTGGGGAGGATGCATCGATTGCATCACCGAGACTGCGGCGATAGAGCCATGAAGTATCCATCATGTAAAACTCAGCCTGGACATGGCGAACGCTCATACGGGACGTGATTAGGTGTCAGTCTCTGCTGCATGAGGCATGTCGGCGGCCGGGTTCTCGGGCGCTTTTCTGCACAAAAGCGCCGACCTGCATGTGCTTCCAAGATGTGAGGTGAGATCGCTGTAGCGCAAATGAAAGCAATAAAAAAATTCTTCACGGGAATTATTGCTTTGCGTGCTGTGTTAAGTGGAATTTGAACATGATTCAAGTGCTTTTGTTTAGTCGTGCAAACATTCATTGGAAAACGCACCAGTTAAACCACACTCGGTACCAGGAACAACCAATAGTACCAATAATTGATGACAGACGGACAAAAGATGTTAGTGTGCAAAGACGCGATGAAATACTGTAGTATACTCTAAACATGCATTACTGTGTTGTACTGACAATACTATTTTTAATAGTAATAATAATGTTTTGTTAAATTTCGCAGTTTTTTTTTACCTTCCGTAAATTATTAGAATTCCACCGCATTATGCAGCACGGCTATATCCCTAGTATGAATTGTGTCCTATCGTCTTCCCATCTATTACGTTAATTTAAAGTAAAGGAAGCCCTGTTCTCAGGTGAGACCTATATTTTTATTAAAGTACTTTGCCTAGACATTTTTTATAATTGAAACTTGGGGACATGTTTTTCAGGTAGGAATTCATTTAGCTGTATTTAGCATTGTATTAAATTTGTATTTAAAATAGGCCTGTATATATGTATATTGTGCGAGGACTTAATCAGGCTCTCAGCATTTTGAGCGTTAGATTATGAGTGTGCAGTACCCCTCTTCCTGCCCTTAACTTGGTTTAAAATGGGTCTATTTATCGATGTTTTAAATGAGGATGACGAGGATGACGACCGAAGGCAGAAGAGGCGAGAGAAGAACAGGGCAGCGGCACAGAGAAGTCGCAAGAAACAGACGCAGCGAGCTGACAGGCTGCACGAGGTACATCAGCGGGGTCACCGTCCTCTGCGCCCACTCGGTTCAGTCCTCCCCTTCCTTTTTCTAAACAACGAGAACCAGCACTACGCAATTAATAAGTAAAAAATTGCAAAACAGGTGGTTAGCTCTTGCCTCACACTTCTCGGATCAGGGTTCGAATCTCCGCCAGGGTTCTATGCGTGGAGTTTGCATGTTCTCCCTCTGTCATCCTGGGGTTTCCCCCAGGTTCTGAGGCTGAATGACAGGGGCCCTAACAAGTTTGTAACGTGATTGGTCCGGGTTGCTTTCTTGGGGCCCAAAACCTATAGTAGCCCCTGATCAGACTGTTTTGTGTCCCTCCTGCAGGAGTATGAATGTCTGGAGCAGGAGAACCTTTTGCTGAGGAAGGAGGTGCAGACTCTCACGGAGGAGCAGAGGCGCCTGACGGAGGCTCTGGAAGCACACGAGCCCCTCTGTCTCATCATGCACTGCCCTGCTGGTCTGATGTCACATACGAGGCTGGAGCTCCTTGCTGGGGGTCTCCCCAGGTAGAACAGCAGTCATGGTCAGGGAGAACTCAAGCGCTTCTCACATCCTACGTGCAGGTCAGGAATCGAGCCCTGGACCGTCGGAGATTGGGAAGAATTCCCAAAGGCTGAGGGAACATGCCATTTTCCAGTGGGATGTGTTGCATTTGGCCTGAGCTGTGTTCAGTGGAAGCAACGGCTTTGCCAATTGCATCCATCTGTACGTCCTCATCGGTCCCTATGGTCTTGTGATTCATGATTCATGGTAGACATGTTCAAACCCACCTGATATCCTGATCGATTATCTTTATCCATAATTATCCGTATGTATTAGTAAATGTTATAATCTGCATTACTTGAATGTAACACGACACCTTTTGTGGAGTAAGCTTTTCTGGACTTTTTTATGGGAGTTTTTCTCTTTTATATAACAAATAAAATAAAAATGGCTTGGTTGGATTTGCAGTATTTAAAAAGCTGTTGTCCTTGATTTTATATATAGCTATTTGTATATTTCTTTGGAACTGGTTAAACTCCCCACATGAATTTTTGTGTTTAAAATGCATTTATGTTTATCAACTGCAGTATCAAATCCATCCATCTTTATTCTATAGCAGTTTTTGAGCGTCACGCTGAGTTGCATCCTATCCAGGTAGGATAGGGCTCAAGACAGAGGACAGCCTGGGTGGGATGCCAGTCAGTCGCAGGGCAGACACTGCACGCGTGCACACGCACGCACGCACGCACGCACGCACGCACGCACGCACGCACACACACACA
>JAODLC010000043.1:6381524-6403780 GCA_026781145.1 Hippopotamyrus pictus | reverse complement strand
TCTATCTATCTATCTATCTATCTATCTATCTATCTATCTATCTATCTATCTATCTATCTATCTATCTATCTATCAACTGCAACGCAAGATCATTTAGACCTGCACTACAATGACTTTCTCAAAATGTTATATACACCGAACAGCCATAATATTAAAGGTGAAGTAAATAACACTGATTAACTCATTACAATGGCACCTGTCACTTGTCACCCAAATTTCCCAAATCTCAATCTACTCGAGCATCTGTGGGATGTGCTGGACAGACATTCCAATCCATGGAGATCCCACCGCACAATTTACAGGACCTACAGTTCTCAGTTTGCTTTGGCGCATGTCGTTTAAACATCTTTAACATTGTCACAACCACATGATCATTTCTCAAAACAATTCATGCATAATGCATGACAGTAAGGTTAAGCTGCAGAGGGCCCTTACTCACCTAAAACTATTAACTCGTGTCTCAAAAGCAAATAATTCTATCAATGAATTAAAGTTCATCTTTATTGCCTCGGCACATTTCCTTAAACATTTTTAACAGCTATAAGACCATAGTGCAGCTAAACACTATGGTTTAGCTGCAAAAGGCGATTAACCCAAAGCAATTAAGTCATGTCTCAAAAACAAACAATTCCACCAATGAATTAGTCAGTGTCAACAAAATGAAAAGTACAATCAGCACCATTTTAATCAAGAGAGTCAAAATCCGTGGATATGTTGTCAGTATGTCAGTGAAATTATGCTTCTGAGCTCCAAAATTCTGAATGATAGTCAGTTCCCACATTCTCATTGTCACTGACAGATTATTTTTTATAACACAAAATCAGCAACATGGCGATACAAGAACAACGAAATGACAACAAAATTATGTACCGTGTGAATGCAAAATACAACAATGCTGTATCACTGCAATTTACGGGATGTATTTGTAAATAATTTTGAAAGCTTGGTTGACTGTTTTGCACGTGGTGATCACGTACATATATAGTTTTCTATGTAAAATTCTTACAATGGGAAACTACATAATCAAAAGTAACTGAAAATCATGCCAAATGATGACAATTGTACAAAATCATTTACATGTATATACGATGTACTGAAGCATTTGTAAATTTGCGTGAAGCAATGAGAAATGATGTTTGGCTGTGCAGAAGTGACATTATGGTGTGGGTTTACACTTGTTTGTCCCTGGGTCCGCAGGGGTTTTTTCATGTATGCAGTTTGCACCACTTTCCAGTGAAGTTATTTCACTGGAAGTCATCTAGTTATTTCACTGAACTTTAAGGGGAACTGTATAAAGTAACTTCTCTGGAACAGCTCCCACATCCTGTCCTCATACCATCAGAGAACAATGAACTTATTTTTATCCAGGAAAACATTATGTATCATTAATGGGATGTGTATTTTTCCAAGTAAATCGCCCTCATAAACGACGATTTTTTTTTTTGTACTTTACAGATATGAAATCCTTTGCTAGGATTTCCAGATAAAATACGGCTATTAAAATTCAATGGAATTTCGATATCAGAATTTCTCAACTGAATACCATTTTAACTGAACTATACATGAAGTGCGGTGGTTCAACCTGAAAGCCTTGGACAATCAGGGGGGGGGGTTTATGCCACACAATTCTCAGGAAAAAACGTGTTACTGGTTAGGCAAAAAAAAATGCCACTTCATCACATTGAGGTATTATGTAAATTAAAGAGACAGGTCGAGTAGCATTCTTCTTGGTTATTTTTAATGTTGTGCCCAAGAATTTTTGACTGCCATGCATTTTGAATTATCGATAAACAGTATTTTGAAAGAAAATTTCATTATCAGTGTCGCTTTAGAAAGAAATTCTATATACATCTGTTACATTTTATCAAAAGAAATTTAAGGTAAGTGCAAGGTACGTCAAGTGTATAATTGCTTCTGATTTTCAAGCAGGGACCACTTCCAGTCACACGTCTATCTGTGGATCTTAACCGTGCCAACCATCCAGAAACACCATTTCAGCATTATGTGTGTATCATTACTGAACATGAAAAAATCGTCTAGTTTAAGATCTTTCATTCTCAGGCATTACTAAGAAATCCAAATGCAGGTCTTCGCCCCGAGACCTCATCTGTCCCAGGGGTCACAAACTGAGAGCGTGGTTGTTAAAACATGAGCTAAACAAGTTCATTCAAGCTAAAGAAATAATTCATGTTTTTAGCATTGGGATTCTTCAAATCTTGGCAAGATGGATGACAACAGAAGTCACTTCTCATACATGAAGTTCACTTTATCTGGCTACACTGAGCTAAGAGCCTGTGAAACTGAAAGTAATTGGCAGCTCTGAGTCATTGATTTTGCATGAAGAGGCACACCCTTCCTCATGTACTCTACATGGAAAGACAAGACAAGAAAACAAGGCTCTTTGACACGTTTATACTTTAGAACCAGTTTGTAATGGAAAAGTCTAGTATATCTGGTATCTTTTAACGCTCGCGTGAGACACAGAGGTAACGTTAATGTAGGAAAATGATCATCTAATGATATTCATGAAGACAGAGAGAAAATAGCATATGTTTTTATTAAAGTATCAAAAACAATTGGACAGATTGTACAGAAACATTTCCTTGAGGCATTTCGGAGTAAAGTATCAGAGATTTTACCTGACTTGATTATACATATTTCAAATTCTAGCCTAGTCACACATCAGAACCTATTTCGCCATACTCTGCACTTTCATAGGTAAAGCTTGTAGATAATGCCAGAAAAAGTGCAAACATGAACACTTTCAAGACATCTTCCCTTTGGGTTATACAGTAGTACGTAATTTGTAGCTTCTCTGCTTGCAGGTAAATAAAGAGGACGGTAATAACAAGGGTCTACTAAATTTACCGACGCGTACACATCACTCTCTGTCGCCCAAGCACATAAACACACATCCTAAAGCAGATGTGGTTGGGCAGCAAGGCTGTCCCAGAGGGTTTACAGTCTAAACACCACGACCTCATTCATTCTGTTCAGTCTCGGAGAGCTGGATTTGAACACGCCCTCCTTACTCTATGTATTGAAGCCCACTGCATCCATGTGAGGTTCCTCGAGAGGTTTCTGAAACTTTTCCACAGAGCAACGCTCGGTGACTGATGTCCGAGAAAATTATGGAGCAGGCTCAAACACAAGGCAGCCATTTATTTCAGCTGAGTGTATAATTCAAAATATAAGTTATATAGTTAAGTGTGGTTGCTCAAATTTTATAATTGCTTCCTATATCTTATAAATAAATACCATACAACTTCATTATAACAGTGTTACATGTAATAGCCAACGTACAATGTTATCAATATCGGCAAGCTTTTTGTCCTAGTCTGACAGGTGGCACTGTGCATAATCGTGATAAATTTGTTTTTTTTAACTTGTGCATGCACGTATGCACAAATGCAGCTTAAATATGACTGCAGTAGTCTATAGAGTAGTCTTCTCACAAAAGTTTCACCCTCAGACACTCAGTCTCGTTATAAATTCCCTTGACAGTACATTGTCCGAAGTACCAGTAGCCTTTGCCACCAAAATGTAGACCAAGCATGAGACTTCTAGAACATTCATGTTGCATGTATCCCTTTGATGCCTGACGCTGAAACATCTCCTTCAAAGATTCAGCATTGCTTTTCATTCACTCCTAATGCTCCGGTAACATACACACACGCACACACACACACACGCACACACACACACACACGCACACACACACACACACGTACACACCCCTGAAACTTTAGCAGCACTTTCTGAAGGCTGTTGCATATAAGTGAAATCACAGAAAGCAACAGCTATCATATCACACATAAAAAAAACAATTTTTAAGCATTAAATAAAATTCAGAACGAATTTGCCTTCTACATCTAAGTATGAAACGTAAGTTTCCACATAGTAATAAAACTAAAAATATGCATTATCTCCATATATTCTTATCGATGCTATTAGTATTCCATGTAAAAGTTACCACAGTAATGAGTATTCAGCATTATAGGGAAGTTTCAATTTGAAATTGTGTAAACATTTATCTCAAGTTACCTGTGACATCACCTAAATTCCTTTGCACGCTAAACCAGACTAAATTAACATAAAGTGACACAACTTTTACCAAAGACAGGGTGAGTTACCATCGACAACATTGTAAGGGCAAAGTAAAATTAAAATATATTCATATTTTGAAGCAAATTGAATATCTTGGTTTTCCTTAGTGCTATAAAGCTTTTTCCTTCACAGGCTATGGTCCGCGTACCATCCCGGGTAGAATGGGGAACTGTGGATCTGTCCAGTCTCTCTTTAATTCCTCTAGAAGTCCCTTAAATTGGGAGTGGAAAATTACAGTTTCTCTGGGATCTTCACTTGTAAGCAGATGGATCCAGCCTTGCTCAGTCAGTGGTGATCACAGGACGTGGGAACAGAAGTGTGACTCAGTCCAGCCGGGCCAGTGATCAAGTCCTGCAGGGTGCCCTCCTTGATGTGCTGGATGAAGAGGTTCCTCTCGTCCTCCGGCGTCTGGCCATTCTGGGCACGGACTATGCAGGTCGGCCGGTGGAGGTTCAGCATGTAGACCAGCTGCTGCTTCTGACTCTTCAGCTCCTCAATCTGGGCCTTCAGCTCCGCATTCAGGGACTCCAGTTTCTCCGACTCCTGGAAGGGGTACAGGGACACGTGTCGAAGCTGGACACTTGAACTTGTGATGCCCGCTAGTGCCACGAGGAACTAGTAAATACAATGGTAATGTTACGCAGCAAATGGAGGAGATTGTGCCTGAGATCAGGGGAACCATAAAGGGCGTCGGGGTGTCAGGACAATTCCAAGTGAATTTCTAGGGAACCTAAAATTTTAGAACATAACTGGAGTTGTTAAAAAAAAAAAAACTTTTAAATAAGATTACTCTTTTGGGAAATTGGCCAAAGTAATACAAAAAAAAAAAAACATTTATGACATACAAAGCTTTGCTGCACATAAATACAGCCTTGATTTATCAAGACAATCCCTTCTGCTCAGATGACATTTCAGTTGCTATTGACTTTTATCTAATTTCCCATCTTACCTTCTGTAGGCAGTCAGTCTTCTCCTTTTTCTTATTTCTACATTTGGCAGCGGCTATTTTGTTTCTTTCACGTCTCCTTTTCCTCCTTTCGTTTTCCTCTGGAGTAACCTGAAAGAAAAGCAAGCAGCAAACATATATAAAGACGTCTATGCAATAAATTAGCGGCACTCATGATCTCACGCTAAAAAGTTCTGCCTGACCTTTAGTTACCTATCTTTTCAACTTGTAAACAAGTCTGTGGTACAAAATAACGTGCCCAGACAGGAGGTAAAGTACGCAAGTGGAGACACTGTTTTGTTCCGGAGTACTTACATTAAAAGGAAATTAGAAAATTATTAAATAATCATTAGCCTTAACAGTTTTAAGACTTTACACATATTTTAAGATATAAACAAAATGATTATGATAATATTTAAAAATATAATATATTATAATGGGAGACCAAACTTAAATTTCACAATGTAAGTTTTGAGTTTGGTAAGTTCATATTTATAAATAAAATATATGTTTACGAGGACAGAATGCAGGATCGATTTCTTACCTCTCGCTTCACCGGTATATGCTCCGAGGTTCGTTCAGAGCTGGAACTTGTATAGTCGTTCATGATGGAGTTCAGCCCGTTAGACAGACGCTTACTCTGGATCGCCAGACGGAGCTCCTCCTTCACCAGCGGCGTGAAGTTGGTGAAGTCGTCCAGGGTGAGAGTCCCCGGCGGGGAGAGGCAAGGAACCAAAGCCGATGCGCTGATCTCCGAAGGACCCAGTCCGGGACACTGAAGCATCATTATGTTGCCTAGGAGGTGAATAAAGCCGCCCATGACTCTCATGTATCGAGATACAGGATGACCCTTATGGTACACTGAAAGGAAGTTTTTAAAAAGTTATTCTATATGAAAAAAAAAACAACCGAGGGAAAACTTTTAAATGGCAGGACTTTTTCATGGAATGTTTTGAAAAAATGCCCACATTCCAAATGATCTCCATTAACCCTGAGAACAGCCAGTGTCGGAATGACGCCAGTCGGTTCAGGCAAGAAAGTTAATCCCCCTTTACTGTATAAGTAAATGCGAAAGTACCCAGACTTCAGGAATGACTTGCTGTCTATGGCAGGCATAACTAAAACCGAAACGATACGGCGGAGAGTAGCTGTCATTTCGTGACTCCCCAGCTTTCTCAATTATACTCCCCTTTGGAAAGAAGTATGTACCATACAAATGAAACGTAAATGAAACGTCGGACCGTCCTGTGCTGTAAAATTACCCGCTATCGCGCTTCAGTTTCATTCTTACACACCGAGAAATAGATCATACTATAGAGATACAAAAATCGAATCTAAATGAATGCGATTAGGTGAATAGCACAGGCCAATTTAAATATTTAACTAAAAGAAAAGTGTTTTTCAAAATACAGAATACGATCTTCTTTAAAATGTCTTAACTAGGCAATTAACCTATATTACCGGTAACACCAGCAGCTGAATAAACCCAGTAGTCATCATATTGCTAAGTCAGAATGGCTAAGTGGATACAATACGAGGGACATACAGCCTATGATGAACTGTAGGCATTCCAGTAGATAACTAACTATTGGAGCTGCTGAAAAATCTTAATTTCACTTTCATTTTTACACTAAGGAACTCCGTTTCTAGTAACTAAGTAGGAAACGGGGATCGTAAAATATTATTTTATGAAGTGGATATAGACTTTCTAAGCATTTCTGAGCTGACTGACGCTTTCCTTTCGACGATCATTCAAAACTTCAGGTTTGAAAAGTAGCCTGATGTAGAACAACAAGCTACTGAAAACAACAGACATTTCGATCAAACACGTAAACATTCCCATGCGTAATAAACAGGAGCGTCTTATATTACTGTTAAAACAGGCGTATTCTGAGAATGATATTACCGGACACTGACAGAACACTTCGATCCCGGATCCACCTTCGTAGTCCTCGTTTTGGATTAATGAACGTACGGAGCTAAACCCCGAGACCCATCATCGATAACAAAATGCGATCGCACCTACCTCTCGAAAAGATCTGCTGTTTACAAGAGAATACAGTGCCGTCCGAAAGGCTTCACCCGCGTCCCTTCTGTTTGTAGTGAAACTTACAGCTAACGCAGTCCCGTTGCATCACCCGCTTTATAAAGGGAGACTAGCTAAGGCATCCTTGTAGTAAGAGCGCTGTCAGAGGTGACGTCATTCTATTAATAGGCCAGCGGGAGCTGGCCGGCCGATGATGCAAGCGCGCAACACCGCGCGGCTCACCATAACAGGCCAGCCTGGCCACTATTCCCAGGGGGAATTCAAACTCACAGCATTTCGCGCTAATGAGCCCATAAAGACATACCCAGTTAATGACCTGAGACTTCAGGCATGTCCAGTACGGCTACGAGACATAAAAGACATTTTAATACACAGACCCGGGTCTCGCTGTCCACATTAAAAGTTACAGTTCAGGAGTTTAACTGCTTAAAAATACATCTCGATATGATTTCCTTATTTTTTTATTTGTTAATTTATTTTTTGCCTCCTTCTATAGCTACCATATAATAATAATAATAATACTAATACTAATAATAATAATAATAATAATAATAATAATAATAATAATAACAATAATAATAATAATAATAATACTAATAATACTAATAATTATTATTATTATTATTATTGCACGTTTATCCAATTATTTACCCTATTATTACTGCAATAATTGTTATAGTAGCAGTACAGTATGTTGTGAAAATTATCATTTTAATTTTGGTGACCAAATGAAAAAATCCGAAAAGGATGGGATACGAACATTAAGGTAACGTGCCACGTTGTCTTGTCTATTTGTTTAACAGTTTCTGTGTTGTGTGCATAAACTGAAATGTTCTAAGTTACTTTGTATCTATTTACACAATAAGAGTAATATTATATAATATCCCAGCACTTCACCATAACTAGTTTAAAGCATTCATTTTTTAAATATTTGTAAATTGTAAATGTCTAAAATTGTTCATTTGAATTAGACTATATTGAGTTATTGTTAAACATTGTGATTCACAGCTCCTATATGTGTATATGGTAATTGTTTTGCGTTATTGAAACCTTGCGAAATAATTAAGGATAATGTTTAATACAGTTTAGGGTATTTCCGTGACTCTCGTCTTGAACTCGCAGTTCTCGAGTTTCGAGTTGCTCATGTTAACGCGCTTACGTTTATTGTAGTAATGTGGCTCAGCAATTTAGTTAGTGGATTTTTTTCTATGTCCGATTTATGCTTATTCACGTAAAACGAAGAGCAAATTCCTTGGTAAAGTTTTTAGCTGCACTTGAGTAACTTACTTTTATGATAATATTGGCAATTATTACGCGTACTTACTTAAATTCTAAACGTACACGTATTGTATTTCTGTGGCATTCAGATATAATGGAAGGTTTTTTTCTTTATCACAGAACCAAAAACAGATATGTGATTCAGGCGATGGAAAATATTTCGTATACCAAATTAAGCAGTCTTAACCTATTAGGATGTTTAAACTATGTTGCCAAGATACATTTAGTATTAATTAAACAATACTAGATAATTTAAAAATCAGATTAGTCATAAAAAAAATAATTATTACGTACATAATCATTCCACATGTCGCAGTGTCATATGCGGAAATTGCCAAATGGGAAACGTCACTACCATTCCTATATGAAAGTTTCACGTAACCTATTTCTTATATGAATGTTTCGAGCATGGCATTCTCATAACATATGGAGTTTCGAAATGGCATTTAGCGATTTTTCTTAATCATTTATCATAACATACAGAAATAAAAGTACGATTTAGTCTATGTTCCTGAACAATTCTGAATTACAATAGTCTTGGTGTAACAGCTGCTAATCTTAACGCGCACGAAGGAATTAAACTGCTCTGATTAAGTGGCCATTGACGCTATACTCTCAGAAAGATGGTAACAATTTGTAGGCTACCTTTGCTTGTCAGTGGGGCTGTATACCATCAATGGTCTGCCAATTTATCCTTAGCTGTAGGTAATTGTACCTTTTAAGGTACAGAGATTTTAGTATACCATTGAGGGTACATTTATGCTATTTGTACCTTTGGGATGTTCCTCAGAGTCAATTTCTGTACCTTAAAAGGTACAGTTATAAGGGTACAGCGCCAGGGACAAGCAAAGGCACAAAATGTTACCCTGAGTGTAGCGTTTCTACAATTTTTCTGTGTGCGCGAGAGTGTCGTGTATATTGACATGACATTGCTCAATCAAGACAACTTCTGCTCTCATTTTCTTTGTCTTTTAAGCATACAGGCAGCCATGACCGTAAATTACGGGGGATGGGGGTTGTAGCCCCCCCATAAATCAAAACCAGCTAATTCAAACCCCCCCCCCCCAATAATCATGATTCCCCCGTAATGGGTGGAGACCTCAACCCCCCCAGTGTTCCAGCCAAAGTTACGCCCTTGCAGGTAGCGACCATTCTTTTATAGCCCAGTACAAAAAACCTGGTCACAGTTGTGACTTGTGGTATTAAACAGGTTAACATCCCTTGCTTGATATGGGGGGGGGGGTCCCAACAAAATGGATTTATTTGAACGCAGACATTTGTATCGATATCTTCTTTCTCCCGTCCAAGTTGTGAAACAGAATATACCACAATTTATCAATTTAACGTATACGTAATAGGAGGTAGGTAAAGATAGGCTTGTCATGCGACATGTCAGTGCTGATTATAACCCCCCTAGCGCGGTTAAGCTACTGCGTGCTGTGAGTTTTCAGGGTCGCGATCATTATAACCCATGTTAGATATACTGTACACTGCCAATGCAGTGGTGGTCAACATAGGCGACAGACTAGGACGCCATCATGAGAGAAAGCGCCGCAGTCAGCCGCAGCCCCCCGCCCGTCAAAAAGCCCCTCGTGCTTATTAAAGTATTCAGTGGCAAGTACTAGGATGATAGAATAATCAGTACTTCAAAGAAAATATTGTAGAAGTGATTTTCGATGTACAGCTGAGATTTGCCGAAACAAAAAAATTGAGCAGATTTTAAAACCGGATATTTATTATGGGATTGACTAGATTTTGTTATATCGGAGAATTCATGTTTACACAGATATCACGTCAAATGTTCAGTCAATGAGTTGGATGTTTACAACTCTGTGCCTGTTTTATTTTTTTATTGATTTATTAAGTCAAGAAGATTATATTGTGTTCACGTATTACCTGTTTCATCCATCCATCCATCCATCCATCCATCCATCCATTTTATGTAACCGCTTGTCTTGTTGAGGGCCGTGGGGGGTCCGGAGATTATCCCGAAGGCTCCGGGGGAAAGGCAGGGAACAATCCAGGATGGGGCGCACACGCACACACTCATTCACTTACACAAGCACAGCTATGGGTAATTTGGCAACTCCAATTAACCTCAGCATGTTTTTGGACTGTGGGGGGAACCCGGAGTACCCGGGGGATACCCCACACATGGAACCCGGCAGCACCGCCGTGCTTATTGCAAGTTTCAATACGCATAGACATTAAATAATAGACACATATTTACTCAATATTAATAAGTTTTACGTATTAGGCGTACGTAATAATATAAATATTATTCGTTGAATAAGAATGCATAACAATAACACAGTATAATGAATATATTTTCGAATAAATACTTTTTACTGAAACCTTTCATTAACTTAATAAAAAGACAAATGCTGTTGTTTGTATAACAGAATTTGGTTTCAGAGCTGGGTGTATCGTTTAAGGTGACTAATATAAAGATAATGCTTGTAAAAACATAGGCCTACCTCATGATTTTTGTCTTGTCATGTTTAATAATACATTGGAATGTGCAGCATTCTTCTTACTTGTGATAGATGATACCTCTTTCTATTGTGTCTTCCAAAATTTGTATTAGGTCTTTGTAGCAATTGTAGAAATACTTAATTGAAATCACTGCACTAAAATCAATGGGCAAAAAGGGGGGCGCAATGTGATCAGGTCTTTGGTTCGAATCCTGGTGCTGCTGTTGGACCTTTGCCCTAATCGGCCCAAGGATGCTGGATGCTAGTTAACAGGGGTGCTGCTAAGGATTTTGGGCCCCATGAAAAGAATCTTGACAGGGTCCCCAACACAATTTTATTGGGGGCTTCTCTGGGCCCCCTCTCAGTCATGGGCCCCAAGAATCGTCATCGTTTACCCCCCCTTTACAGCGCCCCTGCTAGTTAACCTCACTTTGTGGCAACCAAGCTTGCTAAAGCAGAGAAAAATGGGATAAGCAAAGAAACAGTTCCATCCATCCATGCATTTTCTGCCACCACTCCATCCATGTGGGGTAACAGGTCATGGTTTCCCCATTGGGACTATTAAAGCATACACACACACACACACACACACAGACAGACACACACACACAGATTAGGTACCAATATGTTTGTGAGCACAATGAGAAAACAGTTCCATCCATCCATCCATCCATTCCATTACCTAGGCTGGTCAACAACAATGCATGCAATCCCAAACCGAGTAAAATTTTGCTAAAAGTAAAGTTTCCATCTGATGTCATTTCAAGAAAACATTATTAGCTCCTGTACTGAAAGACTGAAGCATTATGCCGGATTCACAACTAACACCAAAGCAGTTTGACATAGACTAGATTTTAAATTCATATTACTGCCTGTGAATGGATGATAAGGGGGAGTACAATGTTTCTAACGACGACAAGGAAACCAGGAAAACAGACAGGAACTAGAAAGAAAGAAGTAAATTGCCATCTTAGTGAGCAACAATAGTTTCTCTGTTTTCTGGAGGTTAATGATAAAGCATACAGACACTGTTTGAATGTTTTGATTGTTTATGATTAACGTAACCAAGTATCTTGCTGGTTGAAGTCCCAGGAGAGGATATTACCCAAATATAAAAACCTAACCCAAAATACTCCTGTAACTTACTGAGCTCTGCAAATGGGTAAATAGCAGGAACAGAGAAAAATCAACAGGCAGTTAAATTACCTTGAGATTTGGTCTTGGGGGCTGGGGGAATGTGACAGGCCACCTGCTGGTTTTATACATGAGTCTGCATCAGCACGAGAACAAAGAGCGTGGGTAGAGTGGGATGCAACCACATGCCCCACTGAGGCGTGAAGTGCAACCCAGTGGCCGTCCTGTGCTGTCCTTGCAATGAAACCCTGGAAACTTCCAGTGCAGCCCATCTACCACCCCCCCAATCCCATCCATCAGCTGCCTGCCCCACCCCATTGCCCGTGTTTGTCCGTATACACACACAGCGTTACCAAGGTGCGTGAACACTGCCGCATTCATAAGCACGCTGCAGTGAGTTTCCATGCGGAGACCTTTGACAACATGAACTGAGAAATTACAAAACAAAAAAACTGCAATTGTTCATTAGGACGTGGGAGTCAATATTTTTACAGTGGTCCCAGTAGGGTTTGTCTTGTTTTCAGGAAAAGCAACGGAACAGATTTGAGGAATGTATAAAATCTACAGAATTTAAGTAAAATAACAGGTGAACATCAACCTATACACTATACACCTCTTATTTGGTAGATATGTCATCTCCAATCATACGAGCTTTAAGGGAAATATATAAATATTATCTGATTGCAGACTGCTACATTCTGTTTCAAATATAAAAATATTCATTGCATCCAGTGCATTTTTTTAAAACACACTCCCATATCAGAATCTAAGAAGGGGCTTCATTGAAATCAGGGCTGAACATTACATCAGATCTCAAACTAAATATGTAATTTTGGCTATCGGAGGATTTCTGGCAAAACATTTCATAAAATGACTCATTTCCTATTTAAAATTCCCAGTGATTTCTTCATCATACCCAGAACGCACTGAAGGTCACAGGTTGCTCGTACCATAACGTACCATGAGTGCTTTCCTAATTTAAAAGTATCATCCTGCATATTTCAGTGGTTCAGACATCCAGGCAATAATCACATCATGATATTTGCTCTTGACTGTGCGAAAGGACAGGTGTGCAAAGGTCTAGGGTCATATTCTGTCATAAAAACAAGAACTGAGTTCAAACGGAAGGTGAGATTGAACTGAGACTGGTACTTTCCTTTTGCTTATAATAAATAATGAACTCATAGCTCATAACAAAACTGCGACAGATCTTCATCCACGGACTTATTTTATTTGTCATTTTCAAAATATGTTGACTGAATTCAGTTTGTGGGTGCTTTTTTAGTATCTGTAGCTGGTTCACGTTAATTGTTCGTGGAATATTCCAGAAAGGTAAACCCGTCAAACTACATGATCCCTCCATTCGTACAGGTGCAGTCTGGGGCGAAGAGGCTTTGAGTGGGGGGTAGGTTTATTTGAGTAGTGGCTGGTTCATTGTTGAGAAATCTTTATGTATGACAGACACTACCACAGTACCCTATTAATAAATATCCAGTTACTAGGTTTAAGTGGTGTCTCTTTTAGGCTATTCAATCACGCACCTGGACTTTTAAGTTTTTTCAGCAAATGTTACATTAACCATGACGATTCATCTATACAGTCTGATAATCAAGATACATCTCTCAAATGATGCTATTCTTGTTAATTTCCAGAAACTCCAGTTTCAAATACACTTAAGATTTATATCTTACGCATAAGTGTAGCGGCAGACTGAATCTGCGGAATTCTGAACCCAAATCCGTTCACTGTAATGAACATTAACTATAA
Source organism: Hippopotamyrus pictus (assembly GCA_026781145.1). Taxonomy (NCBI): domain Eukaryota; kingdom Metazoa; phylum Chordata; class Actinopteri; order Osteoglossiformes; family Mormyridae; genus Hippopotamyrus; species Hippopotamyrus pictus. Next base: position 6,390,027 of record JAODLC010000043.1, on the reverse strand, counting down.
CGTTATGTAAATATCCACGACTACTTTTCTCACTGATTTATGATTCAGACATCTTGTTTCTGAATACTTACTTGAGCTGATGAAATAATATGGTATATTAGTGATATGAATCATTGATATTAGGTTAAAACTTCTTCTTAACGTACGTATAAAGTCAAGACGTTCCCAACCTTCAACAACATTTCCAAAAGCTAACATATAGGCTTCGTCATAACACATTAACCAAAACATATTTATTCTTAAATATCAAAAAATGCAAAATATTTTACAATTAAGTTTATAGTCATTCTTATTTTCGTTTTACATTCACATTTTATATCCTTATATATTATTTTTATGAAGTGTCATTTATTTATTTTCAGTTTCACACATAAAGAGCTTTTAAACAGTTCTGTAATGCGCTGGTTTCATCATTAGAGGAATGTTTTGCTGCTTTAAGGGAATAATTAAGCTTCCTCAGTCTGACACCCAGCACGACGCGTCATTCTTTCCGGGAAGCGAGTCCGTAATATTGTGCCAGTAGGGAAGCAGGAAGACGAACAGCATCGGGGAAGCGTCCAAACGTATTACTAGATTATTGACAGGTACTACTCGAATTAAGCAAAAGGCTGTCGAAGGCGAATCGGTTTAACTCCCGTTATGAGAGACAGCCCTTCCAGTAAAACGAAGGAGATCTCGCATTCGGGAAACCGACGCCGAACATATCTACCGATAAAGCGTCTGTCATAATGTCACAATAGCTCCTTTTCCCAGTACTATGTAACGCCTTTCATTTTTACTTTCTCATTTACCGTAGAATTATACCTTAATTTCGCCAGTTGATCCAATAAGGTCCCTTTAATGAATGCGTTTAATAACTAATTTAATTATACCCGATAAATATACGTTTCCAGATTGTTTAATAATAATATTTTTTAAACTCAATAGCTGGAAGATATTGACTATATGGCCAGGGCTTGTTGCGTATATGGCGCTTGTAGCTACATTATTTTTGTCCATATTCTTCATCGATTCCGTTTGATGTTATGCGATTATTTTCCTTTAATAACACCGAAGGTTTGTATAATTTGATGAGGACTGCAACGCGACATTGTGATTCAACAGCTTACACGGTATCTTTACCCGGATACAGAACAATACGGCTGGGTCAAAGCTTTAAAGAAGCCGTGTTAACATTACGGTCGTTTGCGGAACTTAAGCTGGTGAAAATTCAAGAATCCTTGTTGAAAGTGATGTCTAACCACATGTGCGCTATTTGTGGTAAACGGATCTGCCTAATCATCTCCTTCATATAAAAAAGGCAAGATTTCGAAATTTAAAGGGTGGGTAGTTTCATTATGAGATTCTTTGTAGCTTTGTCCTTTTTATGAACCACAATGGTAGCATACTGTATTAAAGACACAATAACAAATGAATGTCAGACGAAAAAAAAAGTAGACAAAAATGACACACACTTAAATATAGCCACTGTGACTCAGCGTATTAAAACCTGTAGAGAGGATGATGGCGTCATTACGTAGACGTGTAGAGTGATACAGCTTCCTTTAAATAATAGTTTGTAGTTTCCTTATTACATTTGTGCCATTCAGGGTGGCAAATGTCATGGTTATTTTAAAGCTAAGTTAAATCACTGCCACCCATTATTGCTCAGCCCTAAGCACTGACCAGATTTCTGTTTATTTATTTACCAGGTTGCTGCTATGGTAACACTCTCTCACCAATTGGTCTTTTGTTTCAGGCATTCTGATGATGTAGGGGAAGCCTCTCTCAGGACTTCCTGGATTTCAGTGGGGGTGGGGGGGGGTGTTAGGGGGCTTGTACTGTATATCTTGTTGAAGAACGCAACCTGTGTCATGATCTGGCTTGGTATAAAGGATAGGCTTCTACTGAGTGGTAGCTTTCCTTTGGAGCTTGTTCAGAATAGCCCCAAGAGTGAATCAGCATTAAGGACACTTTGCCAAGTTGGAAATAAACTCACCTATACTTCTGTTTTAGGCACAAACCTTTATATAGCCTACTTAGAGATGATCTAATTAAAAAATAGGGGATGAAAACGATGTTATCATTGACTGTTGGTTAGATGAAATGGTCACACTCAGATGGTTTGAACTAGCTTTATTGTAAATCTAGATTCCGGATCCATTATGTCTTATTTCCATTGTTTAATACCCTTGGAGATACCCTGTAACACACAATTGGAGCAACAAAATTGCTTTAGTTTTCCATATAATCAGTTATCCCTATTAGGTGATGAAGGCCATGTTGCACATTGTATTATTACCATGTTATTGTAATGATACCATTCACTCCTGGCTTGGAAGGAATGTTTTCCCTCCACCCCAAAGCGTGGGAGTATAGCTTTAGAAGAATAGGAACCACTGCTGTCAACTGGCTGAAGATAGAAAGATAATTGTGTCTATTTACATGAAACCTTCCATTGTGCTGAAAGTGAACCAAACTGTCCTTGCTAACTTCTGGCTGTTTGATGTGCATATATGTAGTGGAATTAGCAAAAATTCTGCAGTTGATAATGATGATAATGAGAATGAGTATAAAGCAAAAATTCCATCTTCTGTTCACCCATGGTGTTGGATTGCTTAGAGAGTTTCCAGAAATGAATAAGTGCTTTTCAGGACATGCCTCGCAGGGATTCCCTTTGTATTATTAGAAATCAATTATACCTTTTATTCAACTCAAAATTGTGTGACTTTATTGAAAGAAAAAAACAAAATGGAGGACTTTTAATTCCTATTCTTTTTTTGTATTGTACAATAAAATTTGTCATATTTTCTTGTTTTATTCACAGTAAAAGTGTTATCACACTAATGTTTTTATACATCTGTGGTCTAATGACAATCGTATGGGATTTGGCTATTTTATTTTTTATTGCTAATTAAACAGGATGACATCATACTAAACAGGTGAATATTTAAAATCTTGCATCTGTAGTATTGATGTTTAACAAATAGTTCTGTATGGTTTCAGGTGCTGGGCCAATCACCGTGCTCGGGTGCGGTGACATCATCCTAGCCTACTGTGGCATGACAGCATGTTGTGTCATCAGAATATCTGATCAATATTTAACGATAGCACAACACAGAGGCTGAAAAGCACTTACGCTATAAAGGAAGTAAGCTACTGAGTACTTATTTTACAGACTCATCTTACAGATTAAATTTAAAATCTCGGTTTAGTATTGTACATATTTAGTTGGGCAGAGAACAGTAGTAGAAAGGTGACTGTATACATTTATTGTTTTTGTTTTGCTACGCGGTCTGGAACTGCAGTTCTGGTAATGGTATAAATTTGGCGATCCCGGTGAACTCCAACATAATGCCAGTCTAATTGCCAGGGCATGGACTGATGTGCTATCAACGTGAGTCATCCTGGCGGTCTGGAAAAGCTGACATTTTAAAAGTCAGTTTTGTTTTCGGACTGCATGAGTCACGACAAACCCAATAGACGGGACCACTGCCTAGTCGATTCCTGATGCAGCGAAATGATACCACAGCAGCATCCCATTCGGGAATGTAATATACGTGTATATTACACGGTAGCCTATACAGATACTGAAAAATATGGTCGTAGCTTCCTGGTTAGAGAAATCATGCGGGTACTATACGGTTAATGCTATGTCAGACACAAATTTTCTTGCTTTGTTGTATTTCTTGTCTAGTGCTTGTAGTAATGCAGCACATGTAAATAGTTAACTGTTTGTTTAATTTATTTACAGGGGATATTGACACATCGTTGGCGAACGCTGTAGCAGAGTAGCACTGATTGGTGGGTTCCCACTTAGCAGGGTGATTAACCGTGTTTTACCCATAAAGTTTCTTTTATTGTTGTTACGTGCCGTAAGTTGTGTTTCCAGCGCCATTGACTCGATGAATGTTATTGTGTGTTTGTGCGTATGTATAGATAAATGTTTTATGTATGCATGTGCAGCTACACACACACACACACACACACACACAAAATGATAGGCCTATATGTGTAGCCTTAATTGATAGGCTATAACAAAAGTATAAATGAAACACATCTTAATTAAATATAAAAAGAATAACTGCCATATGTTTTCAATGTAGGCTACTTATTTAATGTATAGTCCTTCTGTTTAATGCAGATGTGACCTAAATTATACTATGTAATAACAAGCATCACAGTCTGCTTAGTCATTGCCATGTGTTGAACTCTGTATTCAGTTGTTTGTTGTCTTTATCATCTCAGTTCGTGACCGATGTCACGCCCCTGAAATGTTTGCCAATGACTGTAATTGAAAGAGTTCTGGGATTTTGAGACAACAGTTTCGGCACAGGGCAGAGTGTCACAGGACAGCTTCATACACACAGTCATGTGACAGGGGAATTTCCTGTTTTGTAAAACGCCACAAAGAGCACGCTCAGAGCAAATCATGTGACAGTGTGTTTGCTGGAAACTCCCTCATTGTTATGGAACATTCAGTGAGCTTGCAGTACAATGGTTCTGTTGTGGGGCTTTGCAAAGACCCTTTCTTCTTGATATGGAACACTTTAACTGCATGACTATATTATTCTCATGCATAATTGGCTTTAAGTGTGATTATCTACTGCCTTATTCCTATCATTAAACTATTATTAAAGTATAAGTTACCCTTGCTACGATGGGTTGGGCCCCATTCTGGGTTGTTCCCTGCCTCGTGCTCATAGCCCCTGGGACAAACTCTGGACCCCCCCCGCAGCCCTGAATAGGACAGGCGGTTTTGGAAAATGGATGGATGGATGAAAGTTACCCTTGGTGTGAAATTCTGTTACACCAAGTACCCTGTGATGAACTGCCAATTCATCTCACCAGGGTGTCTCCCTGCCTTATGCCCTGTACTTCCTGTGATAGGCTTTAGACTCCAACCATGAGCAATACAAGTGCTTATAGATAACTATACAAGAACTATATATACTAGCGGTCATGGAAGATTGGGGGATAAAATGGCACAAATCATACTGTATTTTTGCATTTAAAACTTAAATGCATAAGAGAATACTCATTTCCCTTTTCACGCCTTGTTATGATTGCCTGTGTAGAACAGACATGGATTTATCTGGGAAATTTATTTGCTCAATCTACCTCTAAAACACACAGCTAAGCACCTGGCAGGGCTATGAAGCACCTGGCACACCTATATTTCATGTTGCAAAAAATTCCTGAATTCAGAGTTTCATTTACACAACCAATAGCATTTAATTACAAATGAAACCAAATAAATCAGATCACAGCTGGCGCGCCATTCTGCTAGTCAGCTGAGCAGGTACTCAAACAATGCATTTTTTTTGTTGTTATTGCATATTTACTGATATCAATTATTTTTACTTGACAGTTTTTGTACTTATCTGTCAAGATGTTATGAGCAATGCTTCAGGGCAGGTGTGGCATTCCTGAACCACAATGGCTCACGCACCGCATATAAATGACCTTTCACATATTTTCTCAGTCAGCAAGTCATCCAGAACAACCAAAGTTGAAATTATGTAACAAAAGACTCATCACAGATCTTTTAATGTTCCTATGGATTACCTTGGCTTATTTCTTCCATAACACACAAGACATTACATGCACTTCTGTTTGTTTTACACCATTGTGAAATTCATTTCATATTACTATTGCCCAAATATATCAGCAATGTTGTGATTATACTGCATGCTTTGTTTAGTAGTTGCCAATAGTAGTTGGCAGGGCCATCTGGGCGGGGGTCCTTTTTGAAGTATCTCAGACTTCTATTACTTTATGATAACCTTGCTACTGCAAATTAATCCTTAAAACCACAACTAAAAATCGGACATATTAGATTACAGAAAACAGTTATTGTAAATAGTTTAGTAATTTAAAATAAAAATGTTCTGCACTTGTGCCAACCAGCATCAATGCAGAATTGGTTGGCACAACATTAATATTCTATGGGTTTTGTAAGAATCTAGCATCGTAGAAAAATAACCAGAACTCTTGCTTTAATCCAAACTAAAATCAGACAACCACTGTCAGTGAAATCAAGCTTCTGGTTCCGTAAAATTCTCAAAATATATCTAATGAACACAGTCTAGCAGACTAATCGGAACAGCAATAAAGCAAATACATTTTTGCCACTGAGCATTTTAATCGCGTCATCTTACATTATTTATCCAAGCGATTTTTCAAATAATGTGTTTTTAACTTTTGAGCAAAAAGTACTATTAAAGTACACTGTGCATTAGGTACCAACCAACCCGAACTGTGCCTTGTATGCGCTTCACGATACCAATTAGCCTAATCTGCCTGGCATGACTAAACAGGCTTTCAAACCTTAGCACAAAATATAGCTAATCCCCATCTTTATTTGGTATATTTTTTCCCCTAATATTTCACTCAGATACATATAAAAGTAGACATTTTGATAACCTAACACACAAATGTGATCGCCCCCTTAGCAGTGTGATCAGTGTTCTGATCTCTTGACAAGATGGGTGGATGTAGTTCATGTGGACACACTTCATAATGTTGGATTTTTTCCAAATCCTTTCTCTACTCAGTTGGAAATTATTGCTGTGCCAATTCCAATGGCCAACCGTAACACCTGTCTCCCTTAGTATTTCGTCATCTTAGATATTTATCAAGATGTTAACTGTACACTAGAAGTGTAACGGAGTTAATTTTTGCGTAATGGACTTCTCTTCTGTTTTAATACAAACGTAAATGGACTAAAAGTATAACATCACTCAAAATAATATTCGTCTGGCCAATAAAATAGAGGTAATAAGAAAAACTAACCCGTTCCCAAAGGGTACCATAATCATTGGAGGTATCGAAAGATATGGCAAAATGACACCTATTGGGATCAAAATATGTTTATAATTCAGAATTATAATTATATGTTTATAATTCAGAAAGAGAAAGGCCCGAAGCTCAGAGTGAGCTTCATCCGCCGCAAAGCAGCTCTTTTGGAAATCCCGCCACCTTGTGTTCATATAGCGTGGCTGCGTCATACATTTATTCATACGTCCGGGAAATACAAACAATCCGGTGAGTGTGATCATCCTCCATATTCCGATCATCAAAGCTTACGAAAAAAAAAAAAGACTCAAAGTATGGTGACGTGCTGTTAGTGAAAATGTTGTCAGGAAGGTGACCTTATGCTGCAGCCCCCGTGGACTCGTTTTTTCCGGCGACACATAGGATGCCGGCATCGCTGCTGTGGGAGCGGCTGAATGCTGGTTTGCCATTCTGGGTGTATCCCGTAACGGTATGGCTTATCAGAAATTTCGAAGAATATTCCTTATCGGTTTATTTCTTCAGAATCGCTTAAGACGAGCTTTTTACATATGATTAGAGGACCCGCAGTCATCAGATTTTCCATTAGCATTTGGAAAAAATACTTTCGCACTATCGACAGATTATTAAGTGGTTTTATATTTTTTGGAATGGATTGAGGTGCACTTTGCACAGAAGGGCGACCACCGCACCTATGCAGACGCTGCGGGTGGGAAACCGAAACCCCGGGACCGATCCGGTAAAACACGGCGAGGACATGCCCAGGCTGCACAAACACTGTGCCAGTGGCCGGATCAGATCAGATCCCATTTGAGGAAGTCTAGGAGGAAGAAAAAACCTCCACAACTGAGAAAACCGCAACCACAACTAAAGAACTGGTTACTCGACTGCTTTGCATGTGTACGTGCCCTTAATACACGTAATAGTTGCCCCAGGGCACCTAACTGCTGCAGGGGGATCTGTGTAAAATACATTCTTTGTTAAATTTTTCTTTCTTACAATTACTGCTCCTGGTATATGCTTCCAATTTCTACCCACGCCCTTGACGTCTAACATCAAACGAAAACTCAAGGACTAAAGCTTGGTACGTGCGTTTTCTCAGTAAACAAACATTTCTTCTCTCCAGGAAGTTTCCGAAATCTCCCGTAAATTTCAGCAGCTCCGTGTCACCCGCGAAAGATGCGTTATATCTCGGAAATCCTTTTTTTCTGTGGCTGTATAATTTATCGGCAAGAAGCTCGAACAGCATCCTTTACCGCCGCAGCTATACCACCCCGGGACGGCAGGCTGTCACTGCCACATCTGGGAAACCGATATGCCCAAGGATGTCTGAAAAAAAAAAACCTGAAAAACAAATCAATTAATAACGCAACACGGCGAAAAAAACCTTCACACCAGGAAAGAATAGTCCAGTCTATGTCAGTTTATTGAATTCAGTAATATAAAGGAATTAGCGATAGAATCACTGCCGTAATGAGTTCACTGAAAAGGATGGAGGAGAAAGAAAAGAAAAACACTGGACCAAATAACGTAAACCAAACCAAGTGTTAAAAACCACAATGTTGCTGATGGTTTCACCACCGTGTTCATTAAAAATATTCATGTTCTCATGTTCTTTATCACAACCCGTTTACATTTTCAACATTACTGCATTAGGCTAAAACGGGAATTCAAATAATAAAAGGTAGAGTACCAAAGCCCCCCACCCCCCCCCCCCCCCCACCCCACA
>JAODLC010000043.1:6323505-6343311 GCA_026781145.1 Hippopotamyrus pictus | reverse complement strand
AATCTAATTAGGGAGTTGCAGCGAAAACCCGCATACACACCGGCCCTTTGCGGATAAGATTGGCTACCCCTGATGTAAACTGTCAGGGCACTTTCACATGTGTCCCAAAGAAAGCTTTCCTTTAGGAAAACAAAAAAAAAAAGAACGATTATTAGATATATGCTAGGTAAGAGGCAAACCAGGGAGCCCTAACAATTTTTCCCCAAGGGTCAAATTCCATTAGCAACAAAAGCCAAGATCCACTATGTCTGAAAAAAAATGGGGGGGGGGGAGTTCAGACTCTACTAGGAAGAGCAGACTCTACAAGGAAGCCCGTCTGTCTGTACCCTATACCCAAAAGGTAAGTTGACACAGACTTTTTACCGGACTCTGCTGTAAGCATTAGTGGGATTCAATGGTGGAAGCTATTTCTGCATTAAATTAAGTAGGAAGATGTAGTGTGGCTTTAATTTATCGCCTTTTCGCTCCTTAATCCCCAAAGCTGAAAGGCTGACTTTTATTCTCATTAAATCGCTGTCTCGTCGCAACGCCGATTGCAGACGCATCGCTCAGGTTGAGGACATAAATAACATCCCCGGCCATTTCCTCAGAGGACGGCTCAGAATTTTACTGCTTCTGCCAACAGCTAGGGCTAAAACCACCATCCAGGTTTCCTTTCAATGAAAATAAAATGCTACTGGCTCGAAAAACAGGTTTCTAATAGCCGAGCGACGCCAACAGCTGGGCATTAGGCCGTTTACAAGTTCTGAGTACTTTTCTACCTCACAATCCAAAGCTCTTGCGAGGCCACGATCATCATTGGATTTGAAAGTGAGTAATAAGCCCAGGACTCTTACCCGAGCTAAGAAAGTAAGAATCGCTGTAGATGATGTGAACAATCACTACAATCACACAATGAAATTCAAGTAGAATGATAAAAAAAAGCAGATTGGGACAAATGACCTCATCATGTTTTGCAAGCGGTTTCCCCTGAGGAGAATCTCAGTCAGGTCCACGGCAGAGTCCTTCGAGACAGATTCATCATCCAGATGAATTGGACTGTGTTCACCTCTGAACTCACTTGAACTTGACCTTGGATGAAAATGCTTTAACACTCATTTCTTCCCCCAAAGTTTCCTGTTCCAGAAATGTTGACATTTGACATTCATTACAAATTACAATACATTAAGTCATATTTTTTAATCTGTTCCGCTATTATTTTTCATAGCAGTCTTTGGTCTAAGTATTGACCCATCATGTCTGTGCAATATTTCAGTTATGGTAGAGTTTCTTGGTGCTGCTATGGGCTATAGTGTTACTGTCGTGCATTTTTAATATTTTAATTAGAAACATTGATAAAGCAAGATATTTCCTCGCTACTTCTTGACCATAACATAGCTACATGTTCTTTTTGCACTAGCTACACCTCTGGTGGACGACGGAGAAACTGAGATGTTTCACCAATCAACATGTTACCCAAAACTGGAGCGTTCTCCTCTGAATTCGTCTTGGTGAATAGTTCCACCTGGAAGTGATGTGTCCCGGGAAAGCAGGAGAAAGTTAAAGCAGCATCCAGAGACACAACACCAGTTTTGAACTGGGATCCAGTAAAAGACAGCAGGCGACTTAGATCTCCTCCACTTTGGTAATCTGGAGGTATGTTCAGAGGCTTTAGTGCAGAAAAACAGACCCCCCCCATTTAGGACCCCCCTATGTGGTCAGCAAGACCAATATTAATAACATAGCGACCATTCCTCCAGGAGCGTAATGCAAATCAGAATCACTTTGCTGTCCACAGGATATCAAACCATCACTTTTCTTTTCAACGACTTCAAAAAATTCCATACATTAATTCATCACACAGTGTCATTTTCAGATATCAACCACAATTATATTATTAAAAAAAACAGCACAAAACAACCACAATTCTAACACTTGTGACCAAAACCAACAGACCAAAAGTCAGGAGGGATTTACTTTAAAGTATTTCAAGACCCAGGGTTGCTGTCAGTGAGAAGCTTTCCCTGCAATGGATTGCTGCAGCAAAACCTGTCAATACCTCCTTCTTAAAATCTTCCCGTTAATGCATCCTTGTATGCATTATGAATACTATTCCATGTATTACTATAGTGCACAAACATATTAATACATTGCACGTTACATTAATTTAGCAGACATAGATGAGAATTAAGAGAGAACGGGCAGTAAGTCTCTGAAGCAAATGGGGTTATTAAGAGCCTTGCTCCAAGGCCCAGTGATGACATCACTCTGCCAGTCATGGGATTTGAACCAGCAACCTTCTGAACACAGGCAGAGAAGTCATACATTCCCCCTTATTCTCTGCCCTTTAGAATAGAGACACAAGCCCCATCTTCAGTCTGTACATTAAACTGAAGCAGGGACTAAAATTAGCAAAAGTACAACAGTGTAACCAGTGGTTGATGAGGCGTGCAAGTAATTTGCTGTTCACAGCTTGACCTTTTGTAGCTGATCAATGGTGGTACTGTCACACACAGCTGACTTTGACGCATTCCTGTCTCCCTGAGCAACAATGGATGTGTACCACATGAGCAACAAGAAGATGTGTACTACCAAGATAACCTTAGAGTCGGTGCTGGAGTGAAGGGCCTGTTTGCAGATTTCCGTACTCAAACACACCCACTAAACCTGGTATTTAGTTGATTAAGATGCGTTTGAGCAGGAAAATCTATGTTGGATTCAGGCTCCCCAGGGCTGGAATTGGGGAACCCAGATTTTCCACACCATTGTGTAGAAATTCTTCCATGCTCCTCCATCCAGGATTATGGGGGGCGATGCCCATTCCAGGGAGCAAAGGCACACTGAACAGTTTATGGATGCCAATTAACTTAACAGCATGTCTTTAGACTGTAGGTGGGAGACGAGACAGCCCAGAGGTACCAACACAACATGGAGAAAACATGCAAACTCCACGCATGGAGAGCAGAGGCGAGATTCAAATCTTCAAGCCTGGAGGTTTGACGTGACAGCACTACCCACCGTGCCGCCCCATCTGTGGACCAAATATATCAAATTTAATTTGGACAAAATGCTTTCGGTTCTAAGCTCTATTTCATGTGAACAGTTTAAACAGACGACGATTAATATCCTGTCGCTCTGCTCTCAAGTGTGTCTCTGCAAACACACGTTTCAGTCTCCCTCCATAAAATGTCACCGTCTAGTGTCACATCGGATAGCTATCAGTTCCTCTTCGTGTGACCGAGTTTTGGAAATCCCTTTTTCTGAGGACAACCGTGAGTCACAAAGCTTGAGACAGCTCTGAAATTTCCGAGACGACGCGATCAGACAGTAGTTGGCTACACCCGTAACGTGCCAACGCTGTAAGTTTACAGAATTCCCAGCGCTCTCAGGGGACACATCACTGTATAGCTGATCTTTTGGGGTGATTTATCTCCGCTGCTCAAGTCTACGGGAGGAAATAATTTTCTAAATATTCATGAGTGCATTCGCCGGTCTTTTCAAGAGAATTTTGAAGCTATTTAATATTAATAAACTACAAGACGTCTATCATCTCAAATGAGCAATGATTCCTTTAAACAAAATCTAATAAGGCACATAAAAAAACAACTACAAGTCAGTATGACAGGTACAAACATGTTTGAAAGTTTATGTGTAAGATGCTAAAATTAGAATTTTGCCCTAAGTTTCCAGTTCCTGCTTTTCCAAGGCATTAGACTGCTTATTTTGTCATACTACGGAACTACAGACCAATAACAAGCTTTTTAAAATATTTTTTCCCTTTTGCTTTAAATATGGCCAGAAAAAAACAAACACAAAACGAAGACATCTGCCACGCTAAGACGCACGGCTCAAAAGTTATTGTGTCAGTGGAAATGCAAACAAATGGAGTATTTTACCGTAAGATAAAGGCAATTCATGCATGTAGTTTAACTGCGGTTAAAAAGCGACATACAAAAAGTGCAAGAAGTTTCGCTGAGCGGGCATTTGCAAAGCAGATTAAATGATGCTCTAATTAACAATGGATCAAAACTTGTTTACTTCTGCTTGGCCTGTTTCGTATTTGTTCACGTTTGCTATTAAAACGAGTTCAAAAAGCTGGAATTCTAATGTGGAAAACATGAGTCACGATCTGACTAACTGACAGGGCATCATGGGCTGAGAGGAAACCGGGAGAGGAGCAGATCCAGATAGGATCGCGGCAGGGGGTGGAGGGTGTGTGCGTGTCTCTCATATCTGTGATTTTGGGGGCTGTGGTAAATATCCTAGTTTTCATAAGCACATGCACATTGTCTTTGTAGTTAAATAAGCCGTAAAATCCGTATTAAATAGGCCTACTATTTTGTCCTGAAATAAATTGCACGACATTATTGTTTCTGTTTCGTACGCACCAAAATTAAGTTTATTTAATGCCAGCTGACTGGCATTATAACACACACGTTTATGCGCTGCTGTCGCATCTCGATGGCATCTTCCAACATCCCAAATCGGGATCGGTGGGTCCCGTTTCGTAATTCTGATACTAGGGACGACAGCAGCAAAGACAATGAGGCATCGCACCGTGTCTGAAAGGTGGGGGATGGGGTTGTTCTTTGGATGGGTGTTGGCTTCATATGTTAATGTGTATTGCAAAGGAAAACACCAGACAGACGAGGCTGAAACCATGCATATTCCACAATTACTACGTCTAAGAGGCCCGGTTCCAGCTCGGGGTACGTGGTAAGGAATCGCACAACAGCACCATAGATGCGACCACCACGATCTCTACGCTTACTCATCGCTCAACATGGCTCATGATGAGAACAACGGACACTTACCAGATCTATGAATGTTAAAAACTTCCAGCTACCGCCGTAAGTTTGATGAGCGGGCATATCAACTGCTTTATAATTGCAGAGGATGGAGAAATAGGAGAGGAGGATCGCTACCCTTAAAACTTGGGAGGGAATGAGCGCCATGTTTTTTTCGTTTCGTTTTCGTCTTTGGCTATATCCTCTTGATGCAATGATGTTGTTATGTGGGTATCTTTCTGTGCGGGGAAGGAGGGGATGGTGACGCCGGGATGCAAAAATGGGAGGCGACGTAAGAGGAGTGCGCGCAGCGTGTGCGGAGAAGGAGGGGATGTTGTTGTCATGGTGACGGAGACCGTGGTCCTGAGCGTCTGTGCCCGGGAGTTAGGGGCTGAACCCGTACTGCAGCAATGACGACAGCCAAATTTCATCATCTCCGAGGCTCTTCTCCTCACCTAATAGGATTTGCATTTCTTTTTTTCGCTAAGTCAAAAATGATTACTGCAAAGTGTGTACTAGATTATTCTTTTTCCAGATCTTTTTCATTGGTCTACTTGTCCATATATTATGCGGCCCATCCGAAAATTAAATAAAATCTGTTTCATCTCATCTCATAACTGAATTATAATTTATGTTAACGGAGTTATTTGCCAAATTCATTTCCTAAACATATATTCGGGGATTTCACACACGCCCCGTTCTCTCGGAAAGCAGTGTGAAACCTTGCTTTAATTGTATTTAAGTGTGGATGCTAAAATTTGGCACACGCAGACTGTAACATCCTTGTATAATAGTTTTAAGTCTTTTATATTGTACTTAACCGTACCACTGTGTAGTTTGGGGACCTATAGCAGTAATCTTAATCGTTGCTTGCCCACAGTGACACTGGGAACATTCCAGGCGTGGACTGGCCATCGGGAACTCCGGGAATTTCCCCGCGGGGCGGTCTTGTGAGGGCATTTTCTTCCCCAGCGCCAGCATTATATAACCTATATGATCATATGACATATATCAAGGCGGACCCTCCCGTCGGCGACAAAATAACAAATTGTGGCCGCTTGACAGCAATTTCCCGTGCTGCTGGTCCATCCCCGTTGCCGTTACGCCTCTGGAGCGCTCCGAGTCGTGGAGCGATTCGAACACAAAAGCAGCTTTCCGAAATCATACACTAGCCTGTGTGGATTTATTATTCCCTGAGCGCCATGCTAGTTCTCAACATTTGACATGTAAAATCGTTTTATGGACCGTGTGTAGTCTACACTTCACTGTGGTTTTTAAACTTTTATGGATTCTTTGGAACAAGGCTGCCAACAATAACCAATGTAGAAGCAGGTCTAGGAGAGCATGAAAATCAAAATGTATTTTTAAAGAAGGGATTTTTTTTAAACCCGTTCTCCATAGCAGAAAGATAAACCAGAATAATACTAAAAATGACTTTACCAGAAAACCGTTGGAATGACATCAAGCTCGAGACGAAGGCTAAAACATGTCCCGGTTTAAATGCATTTTTCTAAGTCTTTAGTCCCACGGTTTTCTTGAAGCGCCCAAGAAGATTACAGGGTGAAATCCGTCACCTGAAGCTGCCAGTCAGAACCATCAGCTAGAACATCATGGATTAGATGTTTCTGCCTAGAGCTTTTCAAACGTCAATGAGGGGTTATGCAGGTGTTCTGGGCCAGGTGGCAGGCGTAGCCTCCGACAAGGTTTGCAGAAGAGGTCAGGCTGAGAAGAACGAGATCATTGTGGAATGTGACAAATGGAGCAGTGCATGTAACTTTCCATATGTTCCAGGTGTCCATTTCTAGAAGAAATCTTCCTTTTGCTCCTGCCTCTCCTCTCTTCCATCTCTACCTCCCAATGTATCTCTTTGATCTTTGATCTTTGTGAACACACAGAAACACACGAACATATATATTCTCACTCACAGCACATGCCCATTTGCTATGGTTGAAGTACAGTTTGCAACCTAAATAATTTACACATGCCATATATACCGCATAAAAACACCTAATGGTTCTGTCATTGTGCTTAAGTTGATTTTCTTTTTCTTCTTCTTCTTATTATGTCCTTTCTTTTGTTCTTTCTTTCCTTTCCAATGATTTACTGTCACCTTGCTGTATGTTCTTTCACCCTCTAATAAAAAAGAAAGGAAAAATGAATGAGACTGGCAGAGGTGTGATCGGTGTGGCTTAGGGTCACTGCAGATTTACTGAAACGGTTAAGCAACGGTTCCGTTCGATAAAAAAACAGATATGGTCGCAGCAAAACCAAGCTACGTATGGTGTCCTGGAAGCACGTTTCACGCTTGAAATGAAACTTCGAAGTGTCGCAACACCAAGTACTAAAAGATTCTCGAGGGCCCTGGGCGCCAGCGGACACCGCGAAGGTTTCGCTTGTCTTGTCGCGTGACGTTTTTTTTCATGAAGGAGCTGCAAACAGCCTCCCGGCAACCACCCCGGCAACGGCTGCCTAGCGCAAAGAAAGCAGGCTGAAAGCTGCCAGAGAGCACAAGCTGTCGTCGGCTTGCTTGTGGTTAGTCGAAGTGGGGGTGGGCAGGCAGGCATGATGCTGTTTTCTGGGGCTTCAAGCAATGCATAGTCTAACCTAACCCACCTCTCCTAAAAGTACCCTGCTCTCAATGCACAGCACTGAACATGTCTACTGCCACCATGTTCATGGATGTAACACAACAAGTTTCAGTCAGCAAGAAGAGTAACCGAACAGCGACCTTCCCAATTCCACACCGATCCGTAGAGGCTCTCTTTCGAAGAGGCATCTCTTACACCCCCTCTAATTCCCGGCCTATAGGAAGGGATGACTTTGGAAAAATGATGACTATTGATATGGAGCGATTTGGTTGAAGAGCCACATCAAACCGTGCAGGCGGAGGGGAGATCTCATCGGCATCCGCTGACTGACGACAGTCTAAATGTTATCTGGTGCGAGATTTACATTTTCATGTTCAAAGATACGTTGGCGCCGAGGTTCTTAGGAAGAGCTGATGTCGACTTGGCAGAAATACCCTGATTCTGGGGGCTATTAAGCCCCATGGTGTAATGTAAGTAGTACCCTAGAACAGGGGGTCCCCAACCTTTTTAAGCAACAGACCAGTTCACTGCCATTCAAACTTCCAGAAGGCCGGACTGGGGTTGAAGTAGAGAAAGAGTCATTGTAACCAACTTTCATTCTATGTACACTATTTCCAAATACAAGATTAAATGAAGCGTTATTTAAAATAAAGATTTTTAAAATTAGA
Organism: Hippopotamyrus pictus; assembly: GCA_026781145.1. Lineage (NCBI taxonomy): Eukaryota > Metazoa > Chordata > Actinopteri > Osteoglossiformes > Mormyridae > Hippopotamyrus > Hippopotamyrus pictus. The sequence continues at coordinate 6,335,289 of JAODLC010000043.1, read as the reverse complement.
TACCACCCAAGCATAGTGCTTGCTGGAGGCAAAGGATTGTAGATTGGGGGGAATACTTGGTAGCTGGAGGTAAAATTTGCTTACTGGGTGGATTGTGACAGTGAAACATCTTTGTGGGTAATTTATCCACCACTGGCCAGTAGAAAGATACATTTCTGGGACACTGCTCATCATCCGCGAGCGTCAAGGACGAGGAGCTCTTTTCAATTTATGAGGGACTCCTGGAACTTTTGAGCAAAGTCGGATGCTGAGTAACAGATTCACATTTTATTGTGAATGTTTCCACAGATACTAGCTACATTTGCTTTGCTGTATTTTTCATTACGTGTCTCCTTCCACCCGTTTTCTGTAACTCCTCTTAACCCCCGACCCTTTCCCGGTAGTTTAAGGGTGGAAGGCAGGGAACAATCCAGGACGGGGGACCCAGCGCAGGGCACACTCAGCGCCGTGTGGCCGGCCGGACTTTACGCACCGCTGATCCTGGTGAAAGGGCTAGTCGGATGCAGGGAGACGGCTGCATCCGGCCATGGTTCGAGGAGTCCTGCCCTGGACTGTGTGCGCCCCCTACAGGGCTGCCGGGTTGCCATCCCCTGCTTTGTGTACTTCAGTCAGGGGCGTCATAAAGGAGGAAAACTCCAAGGGCCCCTATGTTTGGCACATAATTGAATTGATCAGGGTTGGGGGGGCCAATAATGATGTGCTTTTATGGGGCCTAAAATCTCTAGGGAACACCCCTGCCTGAGGACCCAGGGAGAAGATCAGGTCAGGTTACTTCATTTGTACCCACAGGTAGATTAGGCTTGTGGTGAATAGTCTTAGACACTTATCACGCATGATTCACCTTACAACACAGGCAACTTAAGACAATAACTATAAAATTATAATGCAATAAATAAAGTTTAAATACAATAAAATTAAATAAATAATAATAACAATTTAAAAATACTGTTTTACTATAACTGAGACATTTATTTGTGTGATGGCTGCTAGATCCAGGTTTGTCTTGACAGGTGGCATGGGCGATGGATAGATGGGACTTCGGTGCTTTTGTAAATCTCTGGGGGTGGAGCAAACAAACAAACATGCACCTGAGGTTGCTGGAACGTTCCGCTCCTTCTGCGAGCTGCGTGCAGGCGATTGCTGAGCTCAGAGCTAAACCGGGCGTCAGAGCCTACGGTAATGAGCATTCTGCCTTCCAGGGACCAGTGCTGCCTTCCAGGGTGCATGCCTGATTGCGGCAAAGCAGGTCATGCGCCGTGAAGGAGAGTGTGAGAGCAGGGCTCCTTGAGGGACTCGAACCCGCGACGGGACCCGGCAGCGACGTCGGCATGAGTGCCAGCACTGGACATGAGACATTCCTTATATAATGAAAAAGACCTGCCCTGGGAGTCCAGATTGAGGGGATTCTGCAAATTAGCAGAACCCGTGCAGACAGCATGCTTGACGTATCTAGCTGTCCGCGCTTCCAGAACTCTCTCTGGGCCATGAGACTGTACAGTCTTTACATGACAAACAGGGACCACATCAATGTCCTACGGCACAGGTCACTGTGGTACTTTTCCTGGGCATTCAAATATCTTTTGTGGCCTTTGTATCGAATTGTATGGTTCCCTGACAACAGTAAGTGCTGCTTAGCATTCAGGAGAGAGATATTTAGATTCAGAGACAGACTTTCAGTTTGGGAACGCACTTTTGATTACATCAGCTAAATGTTATTGGAGCTTTTTTATCCATATTGCATTCCTTTCTTAGCATGTAGCTATTGTTTGATAGACGGGTACTTCGATATGCAGTAAATTAGTGATCAAAGAAATAACGTAAGTTTATACCTAGAGGTGCAGGGGTGACGTACGTTTGTGTGCAGCTTAAATGTAATGACAAAACGAATGAAAAGACATATCTGACAATCTGTTAAACATGCTGTGCGCTGTGGAGGTGAAAAGCTGTTCTCTGACCAGAGGGCACTTTGTGCTACCCAGCCCCCCCCCCCCTTCTGGGAGCCTTGTTCCATGTGAGTAGCAGATGTCACGGCCAGGAGCAAAGCCTCATGCCCAACCTCACGGCTGAAAATCAGTCCCGCTTCCAAATGTAGAGACACGGCTGCCCCGTCTGCCGCGCCACCAAAAACAGGGGGGACTCCCCCTCTCCACCTCGGTCCCATCGCGACCATCCCTTTCTGCTCATTTCCAGTCTTGACCATTATTTGGCTTGAAATTTCTCGACCGAGGCACTCCAGATCTCACGTGAGACTTGCGTCATTCATCCGTTCGCCTACGGTTCTAATTTGGGTGCGACTGCGCTCCCTTGATGTGCTTTTATTCTATATAAGCGCAAAACTGCAGCATCCCCAGGCGAAGTGTGTCCACATTGTCCGGGACAAGGGCAGAAAGCCCTGTCTGGTGAGTACATTACAGTAGAACCCTAAAATAGCACTCGGCATGAAGGCCTAAGGATGTTTGGTATAATGCTTATATACAAATGCTGGCATCAGACTGGTGTTTGTGTTTGTTTACCAACATCAAAGTCTGGCCCATCGATCTAATGAGCAGGACCTGCAGACATCTGTTGTCTCTCGCATTTCTTTCGCCCTTGTCCCGACCTCCTAATTAGCGATAAGTTCCCCTCATAAAACTGCTTGATTTAACCACACTGTTAATCACAGATAGCTGTATTTCTGCAAAGGTGTTGATTGGACTGTGCAAAAGCTACTTATTACATCTACCACAAAGGACCTGAACTCCTCATTGAATGAGGCTTCTGGGGCCAGAGACCTGCTGAATAGGATCTTGAACAGGGAGCAGCTTGAACAAACGAGTGTTGCGGGAGTTTGAATGAATCTAGACATCGTTAGATTCGCGTCTGCATTCCATGCTGTCGGATTCGCTGATGTAGTCCAGTCACGCGTGATTCGCTGATGTAGTCCAGTCACGCGTGATTCGTTGTCAACTGGTGGACATGAAAGTCACTACCAAGAGTGTCGGTACTAGAACGGCTCAAGACGAGAACGGAATTATTTTAAACAAGATTGTTATGTTGAACCCACGGAGCCCAGATGGTACCAAAAGCCTGGCTCTGTTCACGGGGAAGGGAAGCTATGTGACCGAACCTGAAATTTTAAACGATGTGTGGAAGTTATTAACATCTGGAAGGACACTTGGCACTTGTTGTTATGTAGTCACAATATGCATTCCAGCCTACGGAGTCTGAGACAGGACAGTGAAAAGGTCCAGAAACGGGAAGTGGAATCTTTGACAGCCAGGATGTTCCGCGCTGGGGCACGCTGCTGGGTGCCACTGGGAGGTAGCTAGCAAAGGGGGTCAAAACACGGCTGCCTGGACCCAAAACACGGCTGCCTGGACCCAAAACACGGCTGCCTGGACTCAAAACATGGGTGGCCACCTGACCAAGAGAGAAGGCCTTGACCAAACAGTGCCCGTGAAATCAAGCTGACAAGGGAGATGGTTAACGGGGATTTGTAAAAAAAAAAAAAGAGTCGTGATGTGATAAAGTGATAAAAACAAAGCCAGCAGTGTCACAGACGTGCACTCGCTTTGTCATGCTTCGCACATGGTCAAGTGCAACACAAACTGCGCTGGGGACCAGAGCTAATCATCTGCTGTTTGTTATCTCTAAACGAAGTGCTCCTATTATCATGCGCTCGGTGACTGAATGGCTGTTTATCTCATTTTTCGGCCATATTTAAACACTTCTTCTTTTTAAATAAACCCATGGACGGCTAACAGGAACAAGCTACGGAGCTCACAGAGCTGTGACTGTAGCCCACCCCCTCTTATTTCTGTAACAGAAAGCAGACACCAAAGACATCTTACGGAACTCCAGAACGGGCCTCCGGTGGCGTGTGTACGGCGGCAGCCGGCGTGGCGGTTAGCCAGCGGACCCGATCGACCCGAAAAGGTCACGTGTTTAAATCCTGGCTTGGGGGGGGGGTGCAGATCTACACTGATCAAAGAGCGCAACTGGAATTGTTGAGAATTGCGTGCTCGGTTAAAACGAAAGCGATGCATTAATCACGCCGGATAAAAGCCCGCTGCTCCTTAGGCCACTCAGAGATAATGGGTCTAACGCTTGGCACGGCGGTTCATGCCCATGCCGCTGGCACCCTGCCTTTCACGCTGCCTGCATCCCCTTTAGTCATGCCGCTCTCTGCAAGCCCATTTCCTCGATGCGCTCTGGAATGGCCACAGACTTTGGTCTGGGTGTTTTTTATTTTTTTTTTGTCCCCCTCATTGTCTTCACCCAAAGACTAGTCTAAATCAACAACCCGCATCTTCCGCATATACCATGGTATCCTCATGTGCCTTTTTCCAGTGATTTAGAAGCAACTGGTGACCGCTGACAAGTCATATAACAGCCATCCATCCATCCATATTCCAATCCGCTTTATCCTCATTGGGTCGCGGGGGTCCGGAGCCTATCCCGGAAGCAACGGGCACGAGGCAGAGTCATATAACACTGAGAATAAAATGGCAACAGGAGCCAGAAGCATCCAATCAAAAAGGTTCAGTTTGAGGGTGTAATTCAAGCTTATCGCTTGTATCGCGGTGTTTTTCAATATGTGTACTTGCTCATGCTTGTGTCCTCCTGTACCCGTTTTACGTCTTCTTCCATTGCCGAAGACCAGGTCCAATACTAAGAACACAAAAACACGAGGACAGCCTCAAATATCAAGGATACATCAGTTGCATCCCCGCCAAACAAAATCAATCCCATGATTCATTGCACCGTATGTTCCCGTTACTAAATTTCCCGGAGGAACCTTCCCGAGGGATTAATAAAGTACTATCTATCTATCTATCTATCTATCTATCTATGTTCTTTCTTGGGAGGCAAGTTCAGTCTTGCCAAGACCACAAGCACAATCTTTGCTTTCTTGCTATTGAGAAACACCCCATATCTTTTTGAGGTTATGATCACTTCTGTTAATCACAAGTGGTTAACTTAGTTGACGAGAAACTGGAATGGCTTATCTCCAGGAATAACTAATCAGTAGCATCAAGTAAATACAACTGGATAGCCATTGTTGACCACGCATCGTCAACGGCGGCCATCTTGAGCCTGGCCCTAATCTCAGAGCAACAACACGGCCCCAGTTCCGTCACACGTCTGTCACCTTTCATCCCAGTGGGACGTCTGTTTGAAACCCGAAGGTAGCAGTGACCCCTGTGAATAGGATTAAGTACCTTTATTAATACACAATGAATATTTCAAAATGAGTTATAGGCAATCATATTATATATTAATATATTAATGAAACTGTCATTAAAAAGGGAGATATGTGTGGGCAGAAAGGCAGAGGAATCCAGCGACCCCGTACGAAGACAAAGGTCACAGAATGTTCTGGGGGGGGGGGGCTACCAGCCACTGCTGTACAGACATGGGTGGTGTGTCAGATGATATTAAAAGAAATGCAAACATCTTTGAACAGTGGAAATGGTCCTGTGCAAGCTCTGGTCTCATTTCAAAGTGGAACTGTTCTGTTGAACCAGACATTATGGATGTCATGTGTTTAGCACATGATAGCCCAGCTCCTGATGGGGAATATGGTCCGGCTCAGGAGGGGCACCATCATCAGCAGAATGCCTAGGTTTTCAGCCGCTTCTACTAATGACGGAGATTTTAACTTGCATGTACATTTCCCGCATCCATTCATCCATCCATCCATCTTCCAACAGTTCATACTGGGCACCCGCAGTCTACATTCCCTACAAGCAAATGAATTTTAAATTACCTGTTTGGTAGACTACCTCACATATAATTTTAGACTGCCTGTTTGGAATTGGAATTTCCATAAGGATGACGTTTTAGCTATCGGAAGTCCATCGTGTTCTGTTAGGACATGAATGACGCGCAGCCAGAGTACAACCACTAGAGGTCTCTGTTAAGCACGTCAAAAGTTGAGTGCAAAGCCTTTGATCGTCTAGAACGGCACTGGAGCTGACCATTCTCAGATAAGTTGTCCACGTGTGACCAAACACATAGCACATGCTTTACTTACTATTTGAATTTCCCATTCTTATTTCTAATTAGCATTGCACCTGTTCATGACTTCCACTAACCAGCGCTGACTACAGCTTCGACTCATTTCTATGCTGGTGTAGCAGTCGCCACCAGGGAAAGGTGACTGTGCGGCAATGGAAGTTTGCACTTCTAGGCGACCTGCAGCGTGCACACAAATGCATCCAAGCATCACGGGAAAGCACAATATGTTGTCATATAGTACAGTATCCAGGCAGGTGCGGGGCAAGTACCTCAGGCAATCAAGTCAAAGGTGGATGTAGAAAAGAAATAAATTGCAGTTGAGAACAACGTGTAAAGCAAATCCAATGCCTGATTATACAAAAATGTAATACTAAAATCAAGCAAAAGTGTTTCAACAATGAACTTTCAGCTAAAAGCAGCACTGAAAATATGTATTTAAAAAAACTCAATAGGGCTGCAAAAGTAGTGTATAATGCTGTCTAAATTCAGTACTGTGTGCAGAAAACCTAAGAAGAGCTGCATCAGCAGCTCAGGGAGTTGATCCTAGTGGTTTATGATGGGAGAGCAGGTAATGACAGGTATACAATGGTGAACCCAAGCCAAAGTAATTTCTCACGTCGCGTAACCGCCCTGTGTTACCTTTAAGCTAAATTGAACTTTGTCAGAATCAAGCCGTCCTTATGTAATTTCCCAGTAACTCCGCCCCCAAAGAAGAAAAGGGATTTCTGTTTATGACAATGCTCTGACTGTGCTGTTAGTCAAATAGGTCCAAGGGCTTTGTGAAGGTGGAGGATTGCTCTGGGGGAAAAAAAAATTATCAGAGGAGTTTAAAAAAAAAAAAAAAAAAAAAAAAAAAAGTAGGGGGCGGGACTTCTGGTGAGTAAGCGGAGACAATCAAAAACATGTCAAAGATCCATTGTGTTGGAAACCGCTCCTTTTTTACCTGGGAAGCATTCCTGTATGACACCTCTGTGATGAAGCAAACGCAGACGTGAGATCCTGACCTTGTACACACATATCTCTAACCGATATTGTCATAATACCTTCCGCGGGTACCCTCCTGTGAGTTTGCATCGAGCAGATGGCCTTTGGGTTCAGTCCCGTGGCCGACTGTGACATCAGCGACTGTACCAAATAACTCATAAAACGTCACGATGGAGAATTTCACAGAAAACAGCACTGGTTTGCATTAGAGTATCATAGTTTCTTGTACATATGTAGCCGGTTGCTCAGCTTTACTTTTCCTAGAAACTTGGGTGTGCCTTGATCAATTTCAGGTTGGAAACAACTAAGAAGCATGGAAATTAAATAAATGGGTGTGAACATTCTTAAATTAGGTATTCTGGTCTACAGCCCCAAAACAAAGGAAGCATTTAAGCTGAAGGCTTGTCCTATTTGTCTTCACGTAATACCAAGTATATTCGTAGTGTAATGTCAACCCTTACGATTCAGCTATGCAGTGTATTCAACCAGGTGTAAGATGTGATGATCCGTGTCCTGATCTCAATGAACAGTGGCCAGTGCTCCCACTCAGGTATTATGGGAGATTCTCTTTGGCACCCGTTCCAACCATGTTGTGTATGCCTAAGCCATTGTGTAATGCAGTGAGAGGATTCTGAAGAGTTGCAAGATTGTAATCTTCCTCTTCAGTCCAGCCCCATAAATTGTTTGCAGGATATGACGGCGAGGCTGGGATATTCCCAATTGGTTCCCAGAAACAGGGGTTTACAATATCTTAGGGCAATTACTGAAGACGAGCGGGGAATCCGAGATCTGAGCAGAATGCGTGATTCACCCAAAACCAATTAGCAACTTAAAAAGCACCAAAAGGCAACTGACGCACAGAAAAACGGCAAACCTACTGCTTGAAATTACAATCGTAAGATGTGTATACAACTTACAATAAAAGCCTTTATCACAGAACTTAAAGTGTTCATCGTCCCCCATAAATTTACTTTGATTTCGTAAGCAATCTAGGAATTGCTTCAAATTAGGCATAATTTGAAAACAACAACCCTACAACTATGAAATATAACTACGTGTAATCGGCGTAACTGATTCATCGGAGCCAAGCCATAACGAAACCGAAAGGAAACGTCTAATTCACGGGTGACCAGCTTTGTCTGTCCTCAAGGTCCTCAGCGCAGATTTCAACGTCTCCTAAAATCTTCAGGACTGATGCAGGGGTGTTCCTGGGACAGTCAGCTGCAGAGGCATAACGGGTATTTTTCCTGTTTATACGGGTTGCATGGAAACCTAAATTAAAACCATTAGGATCCTTCATTTAAATATTATGCTGTTTGCTTGAAAGTTAATTTAAAGCATATTTCCTCAGTAATTGGCTGATATGAACTGCCTTGTGTCTTGTCTGGTGTTCTGCTAGGGAAGCAGCATGTCACGTACTATTCTGATTCAAAAGAATAATGGAATAAATAAGTCAAACGAACAGACAATACATAAACGTCTTAAACATAGCATTATTTTTAGTAATACGTTTTTAATGCGGGGTGCATACACAGATGTAATTCAACGAAAATAGGCTACCTAATAGTTAAAAGGCTCTCGCTCATATCGTGAATTTTGTTTGTAAGAAAATGTATTACATTTTAAAGAACCATTCCCATTCTACAGAACATCTTAATAATCGGAACTACGCACTATACATGGGATTAATCAGTGGTAATTAAGTAATTTAAGGCAGATCAGACGGGGCTGGGGACATGGAGCGCGCCACTGCACGGCGCGCGAATGGCGCAGCTCGCTGACAGGGCGCGTCTCCTCCCGTCCCGCGGATCGGCACGCGGCGGCCGCGGCACCGAGGGAGTTCCCTGTGCGCGGAGTGCCCAGGAGGCGGTTGGCGGGGAGCTTTCTCCATCTCTCCCTGACGCCGCCTCGCCGCAGCCTCACTCCGGGACGCGCTGGGGGATCCGATGACGTCACAGGCACACGCGCACACACACGAGCGCACACACACACAGACACACGCGCGCTCGCTCTCTTCGCTCTCTCCCCATTTCTATTCTGGGAAGTGGTGCCAGGAATAACCCTGTCTGTCTCCTGATCGCAGGCTCCTTCTCTAGCTTCGGCTGCTCAAAAAACTTCGCAAAGAGGAGGAATCCGGTGACAGTGTTTTTATCTTCTTTTTCCGTACACGGGCGGCTAGAAGCGCAGCGTCTTTGAAGAACGACACTCACTACATGTCATGAGAAGTCTGCCCGAAGCTTAGTTATTCTCTTGCCTTCTCTTCCTATTTCCCGAAACGATCCGGACTGTTTGGTCATCAAAGAGAGAGGACTTATTAAACAATCTGCTGGCAAAGGGTTGACATTTCCTTTCTGGATGTAGCTGGACGTGTCTGGATGCACCTTAAATGTGACAAGGTGAGTGATTTGACAGTGGGTCAGCAGCGTAACTCTGCTGCAACATTTTGTCACAGGCTGCTGAATAATACGATCGTGTAGGGGGTTCTGTGCCGTTTTACTCGGATATGTGGGGAAATCCCAGTTGCTTGCATGCAGATTAAGAATGTTGCGTAATATCCTGAGGAATTTGCACAGCAGATGCAGCGGGCAAAAGCCTTGTAATGAACTTACTTGTTCAATCTGCGGCCGGAAGCGCGCATCCCCCTCCGCACTTTCCGACCTGAAGCACCGTCTTTCGTGCTCCCGGCTCGTCCGCCGCCGTGGACGGAGCGCGATCTGGGTATAAATCGCCGCGGTCTGTTATTTGCATGTAAACCGTATGTATGTGTGCGCGTCTCTGGGAGAGGGAAGGTGGGTGGGACGCTGGCCCGTTCCGGGAATGTTCCATGACGTGTTAGCAGACGAGAGGGGGGCGGCAAGGGGTTTCCAGCCATCGACGGCGGTCGCTGCACCATATGCAACACAGAAGTCAGTTCGGACCCCGGACAAAATCAACTTTGAAGCCGCATTGGCAGGTTTTTACTTACATTATGTGTATTGTTATTTTCTAGCTACCTTGAATATAGTCATTAGACGGATAATAGACCTCAGAAATATATTAATGTCATAAAATATATACAACTGATAGTTGCATATACAGTGATATTATTTTCAGGTTATCCATGTGTAAAGTGCAGATTAATTAGAAAAGTCACCCCTCTTCCTCCGCCGTCCCCTAAGAGTGCACACATTCGCCCGTCATTTGCATTGTTTCCACTCCAGATGTGCAGAGACTCGCGGGGGAGGCGCGTTCGAGCAGAAGTTGTGAATTAAAATGTTACATCTCGGCTGCTTCTGGCTTAATTACCGCTTCAGAAGGACTCCTGATGCCCTTCACCTGCTTAGGGGTCCCCGAACTTTGACCGGCACCTGGGCTTGCAAGTTCAGATCCGGATGGGAAAATTTCTTGTGCGTTATTAGATGTTTTTTTATATATATATGTGTGTGTGTGACACCTGCTAAGAGTGGCATATTGATAGTTGTTTTGAACTGGATTTTTCCTCTGCTCCGTACCTGAGTGTTTTAATGTTCCACATCGCGACAAATAAATACACGGTATAAAGCTGCTTCCTCTTCTCCACCAGACAGTGCTCCGTCTACCCACGCTTAATGCATTTAAAAGACATCAGTGGTTTCAAAAACATGCCGTAGAGTCTTGGTCTCGCCATTGTTTCCAGCCCGACTCTGAGGTGTAACAGTAACCTATAGGTGTGTCCTCCCGGTTTCGCGGAGATTCCGCGTGTGCGGAGCGCAGATGAACCCTGTTGTTTTCCTCTCGCCCGCTGTGGTTTTCCAGCACGGCGCCCCGGGCGCTAACGCAGCTCTACAGTCGCAGCAGTTCTGCCCGGGGTAGGGGAGCAGGAAGCAGGATCTACCGCCCCCAAGAGTTAGTTGGGGGTGGGGAGGTGGGCTTTGCTCTTGTACCCTTGGGCCATGATCATAACCTGAATCGCCATAGTAACAACGCCCAGCTTTTGAGGTGGCTGGCGTGTCAATCCGTGAGTCATTTCGGATTTGAGAATAATGGTTCATTCTGTGTCAGAGGCTGCAGCGGACGCCTAGAGAGTTTGCACGGGGTTCACTGTAGGGCACTATGTCACATGCTCCCGGAGGCCCGGAGTGCCTGTGCGGATGATGGGGGGGCTGGCTGCGACTTGTCCCGCCGCAACCACCTAAGGTCTGAAAAAGAAAGCAGTGCTGGTGGATAAGAAAAGGGGGTGTAGCTCTCACCGTCTGGTATGGGGAGGGGAGGGGGGGGGGGACGTGCCAGAGGCCCAGACCTCAGGCGGATGTGGTGGTGCTCCTTGTGGTTCTGCCTCTGTGCCCAAGCTGCCCGGGTGTGCCCGGGGGGGGGGGGGCATTAAGGTTCGCATTTTTGCCATCAGTTCCCTGCGCGGTCACCGGGCTGCGCAGGCCTGCAGGCTGTGCATGTGTGTGTCCCTGTGGGCGGCTTGCTGCACGTGTTACCAGTGCAGGTCTCTATGCACGACATGTGTGGGGTGTGCGAGGCAGCGTGAGTGTGTGTGTGTGTGTGTGTGTGTGGGCGTGTGCTCCCACGTGCGGCCATCGTGCTCGTCTGTGTAGGCATCTGCTCCGCGCCTATCCTCTGCATGCGTGGCAGGTGTAGGCGTCACCATCGTGTCTGATCCCCCCCCCGTCCCCTGTCAGTGGCTTGGGCTTCATGGCCGTCTCTTTTAGAGGTGACACTCTGCTGTCCCGTCAGCGGGTGGGAGAGAGGGTGGGGTACTGGCTTGCCGTCCCCTGTGTATGATACAGGTGACCGCAGACACAGCCCCCCCCCCCCCCCACGGGAAAACGATAG